>CM032232.1:58655000-58747500 GCA_019009955.1 Riptortus pedestris
ATTTGCTCCATCCCTAAAGGAAATCAACCAATTAAATTGCTAAACTAATTTCGTTCAAATGTATTTATAAACACATTTCTATATCGTGAATATTTGCATGAGATAATTTCATTTTTCAACCTTCAACCGTGAGTAAATCCCCACTCATCCATTTCATAATAGTAATAATCTCTATCATGTACCACTTTATTAGGAGCTTAAAATCCAATTTTTTTTTTTTATTTTTTTTTATTGAAGTTCTACTGTGTGATATACGTGTAAATATTTTTGGTGTGACGTCATCATTTAAGATTGTACGTTCTTAACTATATGATTTTTATTTGCCAACACGACACCTGATATTTCACCGTTCTATGGGAATCTAATTATATTATATTAAATGTTTATGTAAAATGAGTAGAAGTGGGGGTTTGCTGAAGGCTGTAAAGTGAAAAATTCAAATATCTCGGTTAATATTTAAGATAGAGAATAAATGTATATAACAATATTTATAGAAACTTTGATTTTCAACAAGAATGGTTTGAATGCAATCTTTCGATCTGACATATAGTAGCGGAGATAGATTTAGAATTTTCGAAATTCGAGATTTTACGTTCAAACGTGATCTAAACTATACTCGATATTTCAACGTTTCATTCAACACTAAAGTGCATCTATGTTAATGGCTGGAATCAGACGAGGAATAGGAAGGGTTTACAGGGTGTGTGGAGTTCTAAAATTCACTATTTGTCCGTTATTATAAGTCATATCGAAAAATGATATAGAGCCTATCTTGTTACATTATTCATGTACTACTATTGTTGTTTTAAAGCTTTTTTTCGTAACTCAAATATTAAGCGAGTTATTTGTACTTTACAAAATACCGATCGGTAAAATATCGATGAGTAAAAGTGTCAGAAAACAGCGACATTCTACTCATCGGTATTTTACATAGAAAAGGAGAATAAATGGTATATTGAGATTAGTAATGAGTCACATCAGAACGTGGGAAATCTGCTCAGTTTACGCAGGCACTGAGTGACGGACGTTTTATTGTAATATAGAGTTGAGAAGGCTAGAAGATCTGGGCGAATGTGAGGTCATCAAGAGAGCTGGGCTAGAATGTTCGATAAAAGTGCATGGTGGGGGATGCGCCTGCGCAAGCCAGCTTCAACGGGGCTCATTATCACTCAGTGCTGCACCTTCATTTACCGAGCTCACTTCAAAATAAGGAACAGAAACACAAGTATGTAGCAATCTTGTAATGCTAGTTAAATATTAAATACAGCTTGTTATATTTTCTCTATATTCTTTTACAAAATACCCTTTTCCAAAATGAACTGATACTTCAGACCCCCATAGCCAAATTCAGTTAAAAATCGTATCCCTTGTTTTTTTTTCCTTTTTATACAAAATACTTACCAACTTAATTGTTAGGGTTGGTTAAGTAAGTAAATATGACATCATTTTCTCATCAAACACAAAATAAATAGACCTAAAATTTAATAAAATATCAAGTGTAATTAATTATTAAAACACATTACGTAAAAATACTAAGTACGTAATTATTTTTCGAAAAATCGCAAAGTTAAGATCAAACAAAAAAAAAAAAACAGTGTGATAGATGAACCCGGTGGCTTTCTACGAATATAGCTAAATCTGGTTCAATATTGGTGAGTTGTAGCCTTAAATCTCCGGGTTGGTTGATTTACAAACGTTTTATTTGTTTTGTCAAAATGTTTGTAACCACACTGAAGCCTTTTTCGACTAGAAATGATGATGGTAAAGCGGTAAAGTGTTTTTTAGTAATGTCCACAATCCAGGATTTGAATGTTGCTCTGCAACCAGAACTTCTGATAGCCTTAGTTGGCCTTCTGCTTAAGCACCTCAACTGTGCTGCGATCAACTTTTCTTGTTTTCTCACATTGGCTTCTTCCATGGTTGTGCCATTGTATTGATTTATAATCCATTGAATGATTTTCAAATATAAGAAATCCTCAAACCTGTTAGTAGAATTCTTGTCTAATGCGTCCAAGTGAAATATGATAAAATAACATCGTCTTGGTAATTTTGGCAAATGCAGAAACTGTGTAGAATATTCCATTTGTCCTTTCTTTATAAAATATAAGTTTACCCACAAAGACCGATATTATTTATTTCATTTTAATCAAGTTGAGATCGTCACCCTGTATATAAACTTTGTTAAATATACCAAAGCTATCAGGCAAGTAATAAATATCTGTTTTACTGTTTTGCTCAGATTTTCGTTCGGATCCTTTTCTTGTAAATACTCAGAGGTTCAAACATAGCTGAAAATTTTGCTAACCAAGAGCCTCTTGATAGCTAGCAACTTCAGTGTGTAGAAGTAAACGAGTAAAGGCTTCGTCGTTTTCCTCACATAGCTGCGCAAATAAACGAGAGTTGCTTCGAATATTAATGACAGCATTTATAACATATTGATAAAGACTGTTGCAATCTAGGACTCAGATAAGTTGTTACTAAATGCTCTCTGCGAATCACGCAATGAATGACTAGTACCTCTGGCAGTTGTCGCTTTAAGTGAGCTATAATACCACGAAGACGATACATGGAACACCATCAGTCGCAACAGAAACAATGTCCTTCCATGGAATAGCTTTGTCGGTTAAAAAAAGATCCATGGCCTGAAAAATTTAAACTTCTCTGCTAACAGTCTTTAAATATGTAGCAAAATACAGTTCTTGGCACTTATATTCATCTTTAATAAATCGTTTTGGTATTTATGCTATTTATGAAAATTAACTTTGCTGCAAGTTTTGTTCTATACAATTTTTCGATGCGAGTCATTGTAAGGAAGGCACAAATAATTGCCGAACCCCCTTTAATCCTAACTAAAAGACAGTTAAAATATAATTAATTCTCATTCACACACACATAGATATATACAGGTGCGCGCGCATGCGTGTGTGTGCATGCGTTCGTGCGTGTGTGTGTGTGTGTGTGTGTGCAGACATGCACTGTACTAATCATATTTACAGGAACGGTGTCTCAAACAGGCAGAGCTTCAGTGGCCATTTATAATTGTTTACTAATCCATCTTTATATGCTTTACAGGAAAACTTTACTTCAGCTTCGTCCTGTTTATGGTAAATGCGAGTGCAAGTTTTCAAAAATGACAAACATGTTGTAAACTGATAAAAAGAAGACCAAGCAGGTAATGCATATTTAGAAAAAAAAATATCTATTATATTTAATTGTGTTTCTAACAGGAAAAAGGATGGCTGTTCAAGGAAGTTCCTCCATTCTCAGAAAAATGCCGCAAAAGAAGGACAAATGTTTATCAATGCTTTATGTAACATGATATACACTGTGTATTTGATAAATGTCATCACTTATATCATGATATTCATCAATTATATCATTTTATTCATTTGAATGGAGCTCATTTTAGTCATTTAAATGGTTTTAGGGAAAAGGCTATTACAGTATGTTAACAATCTTTAAATAAAAATGTCCATCATAGAGGCTGTATAAGCCAAGCAGATGATAACATCTCCCCGTCTATTGTATATTTGCCTTGCAGTAAGAAACAACAGTAAACAGGAATAAGTCCATAATATATTCTCAATTTCTCTCATAGTAAGAAGCCTATGTAAATTAGAATTGAGATGCTCAGTAGCTCAGTAACACAAAGTAAAAATCCTATGAGTAGAAGGGGAAGTTTACTGAAAGCTGAATACGGAAAAACAATAATAACTTAATGTTTGAGATATGAACAAAATTTATAGATCAGCAATTGTAGAAAATTAAATTTTCAAAAAGATTGGACCTAAACATTTTTTGATGTGAGTCATAATAAAAGATATATTTTGAATTGTCGACTTACACTTTATATGATCTTTAGTTTTAAATGCATTGTTAAAATATCCAGTATGGTAATTTAGTATAGTAGTATTTTAAAACAAATGTGAAATTTATAAAACGTAAGGGAAACTGGGTAAGTGTTATCAATTATTCGCTTCTGTATCAAGTCTGATAAAGTGGAAAGTATGGATTCTTAACCACTCCAATGGAATTCACCTGGCACTGTAAAGTTGCAATCCCCCAAGAGCAATACATTCTTATCTTGAGTTGTCTGGTGGGATTTTACCTAAATGCTTTAATAATGTTCACCAAGTCTTTCCTTTAGATATCTAACATCTACTTTTTTTAATTCAAGTTAAAGCAACTAGAACAATACATTCTTTATCAGTTCAATGTGGCAGTCAGGTATCAAGTATCATATATGACTCTCTCCTTGAGCTAGTCTATCTGCTTTTTATTTTCAAAATTACATTGTTCACAGGAATCTACTGAAGAACCATCTCAGCACCTCGACTCACAATTCACCTTCTCAGGTTCCTACATTTCAAGGCACTGCCACAAAGCATCTTAACATGCAACAACATTCATAGAGAGTCAACAAAGATATATATTTGCTGGTCATTTCTTGATAATATAGCCTCCAATATCATGCTGATCACTTCATGTTTATATACCAATTACAGCTCTAGTGGTCACAATTTTTGTGTGAAGATTACCAAACTCGATATATAAGCATTTCATGTAAAACTAAAGACCAAGTTCATTAACAGCTGAAATTATACTGGGGGGAGGGTAGAAAAGGAGAAAATTGAAAATTCAACTTATTCTGTTGCTATGCGTCGGATTCAAAAACTTAAAAAATTAATGGTCCATAAATATGGTTCTAAACACTTGTTTTCTATCATGAATATTAAACCAGAATTTTGCATTTTTTAAATTTTCACTGAACCCCCACTTGTAGTCATCCCATGGTATACAGGGTCATTCAAAAAGAATGAACTGATTTCAAAGCTTTATGGTGCTTTATACCAGCATCGCAGCAGAAAACGTGATGCGATGCTGAAAATGGAATATGATGATGATGATAATGACACCATAAAACTTCAACACCGGTTAAATACATGTGTCTTTATTGCAATCTTGTATTACTGTCTGTTAATAAGATATAGCTTAATGAAATCGGTTCATTCTTTTTGAAAGACCCTGTATATAGCAATAAGGGAATATAACTTTTAACAGCTCATTCCAAGCTTAAAACCCAATACTGCTTTCAACAGATATTCACAAGATGAGATTCATGCAAAAACGTTGTGTGATGACATCATCAATTAAGATATTATTCATTGACTCGAAAATGTTTAATTGACCTAACCATACTCGTATGTTTAACTATTTCATACAACACTCATCATAACATATTCGATACTGGCTTAAACTGGACCAAGAATAGGTGGGATTTTAGATGCAGGGAGAATTACTAAATTCAAAATATTTCTGAAAAAGAAAATTCAAAATTAATCAAGTAATTTGTACTTTCTTGTTTTCAGTCTTAGCAAAACTACTTCTTCTACTTATCAGCTTTTTATTTAGAAAAAGAGAATAAATGGTTAGATGAGATCTGCTTAGTTTATGCAGCCATTGTTAAACAATTTTTAATTTGTCCACATATTCTTTTTCTTTCTAGTTGTACTATCAGATAGCACGTGGGAGTTATAGCATGTGTACCCAACATGACACCATTCTTCTTCAGACAAGAGAGTCAAACTTCAAATGTGTCTCCATTTCGAGTGTTCTTCCAAGCCAATGATTTATTGTTTATTAGTACCAAGCAAGTTACATATTTATTAATACGGTGTACTATCTAAAAAAATCGCTTGTTCAGTAGACTCTTGACAAGACTCATGGTTAGCCAAGCGGCAGAAAGAGATATAAACACAATTATTTAAAACTTACATAAATGCCATGTCAATTTTGCTAGTCAACATGATCTGTGAGAACCGATTTGCCCTAGTAGAAAGCAGAACTCCATAATGGATGAGGTAATAGTAATGAATGAGAAAATAATAAAATAATTCTTGACATTATTCAAAATGAGTATACTGTTCCACATGAAAAATCTTTGGAGCATTATTATTATTCATTTCCTAGCAAGGAGTGGATGGATGCGATAGCATAGCATTCCAAGTTATAAATTCTATTAACTAAATAGACACTTGTGGAAAATCTTACAAGTACCTTTGAATAATACATTTCTTGGAATTCAGTACTCTTACTTCATGTATTAGTTGGAGATATTGCACAAATTGTAATGACATGGACTCTAAATTAGCATATTTGCAAAATCAGTCAAGAATTAGACACAATCTAATTCTGAGACAAAATTTTGTTGACTCTGCCTTTAAATTTTTATACGTGATATACAGATTCATGATTCTGAGATCCAGTTGTCTGAAAAAAGTTTCTTCTTTCATTATTGCTCCAATTCGGTCCTGACACTTTGTAATTCTTAGTGAAAATTATATACCTTTTACTGATGATGGGTATCTTTCCACGATTTTATGCTGGGCATGTCACTCCACCTCTATTGAAAATCTATACACAAATTTTGAGTTCTTAATTATTTTAAACTATAAGATAATATTTTTATATTAAATTAACCCCACATTAGATGGCATCATGCCAAGTAAGCTTTTCCCCCTGATGATGGAGACGTAGTCTCTGAAAGCATGTTCTGGAAGATAAAATAAATTGTCTTTGTGATGCAGACTTTATTCAGTTGTAATATGCAATAACTGTCTTTTTTGTTTTGTTTTTTTCATTTTAATACTATAACATGGTACATTTCATTATGACACAAATGTACAAGAAAAGCCATGCAAAAATTCAGGCTCCAATCAGGAATCGCAGAAGGCTGCTGGATACTATGTGAAGAAAATAAAAGCCCAATAGCCAAAATACCAAGTCTGTGAGCTAAATTTTTTATTAGTGCTGAAAATATTAAAGACTTATATGATATTATGGGCACAGAAAGAGGGGCACAGTTTTGTGATATATCTGTCTATTGATTTGAAATGTAGACCTGTGTTTAGGAAAAAAATTACTTTTAACTAGGCGATGTTCGTACACATTATAAGACTATATTCATTGGTAGGCAATCCCAAAGAGAAGATATCACAGAGGATGTTGAGAATGCCACAAACACCAGATATGGAATGAAACATTGCTGATATGAGAGAAATGCTAGACAAAGTTGCCTAATTGTTCCAGTGATTATTGATCTGGGATGAAAAAGGTCACACAGACATGAACGATAATCAAGAAACAATAAAAGGCATCATGAAGAAAACTTCAATCATGCCAATAAAGGCATTATATTAAAACCCTTCTTTATTCTTAATTAAGAAATTGTTATGAGTTGAACAAAGTCCTCTCAATAGAAAGAAGAATATCATTGAAAATACTGCATTAAATATCTAATCGTTCCTTAAAGAAAAAATGTACCACTAGACTAGATAGCAATATTCAAGCTTTGGAATAATTGTGTTATGTTTTTAAAATGAGTAGGTGAAAGCAGATAACAATGGGAAAAGATAAGAAGTAAAATATAGAAACTCGTGATGATTTTGAGTGGACCAGATAACAATTATAAATATAAAATGTTATCATAATTTCTTTTTTAAGACAATTATTATGAAATACAAGTCATTCTAAGTCTTGTTTCAAAATCAATAAGATGTGCCTAATGAGTAAATATATTACAAAGATTATTTCCGAAATAACATTCGAAATAATTTTCTAAAGTCTTTATTAAAGACTATTACTACAAGAATATAGGATTATTTTTAAAGATAAAAGATTAAGATTAAACAAAAATCTGTCGATAATAACAGATGATTGGCATATTTTCAGATTTGATGTGGACTAATTCAAATCTCTCATACAATATATCACTTTAATGCCAGTGAAAATGATAGCAAACTATGAAAATGAAATGAGGAATAATTAAATGCCATTAAATTCCCAGGTTTGAAAAATATCAACCTGACTAGTCATATTTCTGCCCTAAAGCCTTAGATCAATTTTCATTCTTTCAGAATAACGCTATGTTTATTAAAATAATGTTAATGTTTTCAATGAAACTGATGTATGTTAACAAAACTAATAAAGGAATGTATTTCTGTTTCAGGACCTCTTGAAGGAAAGCTTTTCTAACTCGACTAAATATGTTTGTTCTCCACAAAAAGATAATTTCTCAAGAGTACCTTATAGCTGCAGGAACCAAAGGGAGTGTCAAGACACAGATATCTAGGCAATTGAAAACATCAAATGGTCATCCAGAAATAAAGTCGATAGAATTATTAAAGATCAGTTCAGATAGAGAAATTATTATTAGTCTTAAATCTAATGCAAAAATATTAATAAATACAAAAGATAATCAAAATACAAGAATAGTAAAAGATGAAAAATCTTTTTTAAGGACAATTTTAGTAGAGTTCGTTAAATGTCACTCTTGTCAGCCTGAAAACTGCCTGGTATGCAGAGAATGTGGCCTAGTCATTAAAAAGGATGATAATAAAGTTTTAGGCCATATCTCTGGCAAACAGGTAAATGAGCTCCTAGAAATAAGAAAAGATTGGGCCTGTGATGAGTGCAGGATAGAATTTGTTGTCTTTGCGTACACAAATAAGGAAAAGAGAAAAGAATATTTGAAGCTTGAAATGAATAGGAAAGCCAAAGAAGAAAAGTACAATAATTTAATTAAAACTTGTTTAAATGTAGAAGTAATTGTGAGTGTTAGTCCACTGTATGAAGATGTCAATGTGGCAAAATACATTCAAGACAATATGACTCTGGATAAAGCAGTAAATGACAAATATTTCCAACAAACTGCAATAGAATTATTCATTGATTTCTATAAAAAAATAAAAAAAGTTGAGATAAATTCTCAAAGAATTTGTGTAAAATGTGGAAGCATTTATATAAATGCAGATAAGGATAGCATAGGTTTTATATCACAAGATATATATGAAGTGGAAACAATTCTTGGAAAATCTACAGGGTGGATCTGCGAGAAATGTGGAACACGGTCTTTAACACTTTTTACTTTCAATGGACCTTTTGATAACCATGGTTACTATATTGATTTTAATATAAAAAACCAGAAAGAAATTAATTCCAATAGAGATTTGATAAATATGATTCCATCCTTGGAACTATTTACAGAAAAAATAACATCTACAGCTCTAGCAGAAAAGCTAAGTATGATTAAAAAGTTCACCAGGAATAAAAACAAAACAATAGCAAGTTTATTAAACAAAGAAGTATTGAACAATATTTTAAAAATCTTTCTAAATGCAATTTCTGAAGAAAAATATTCTTACAAAATCTGTAACTTCTGTCATCATGTGTTAGACAAAAACAATGAAGAATTAGGCTGTTTCTGGGTAAACAATAATGAAGATTTGGAACCAGAATTTAAATCAAATTACAAATGTTCTTTCCATCAAATAAAAAACATAATTTATTGGAATATGACTGGATGGAATACACTCGAAAACATAGAAGAAAGCAAAATACATATTTTTGATAATGCAGATATTACTTGTTTAATAGAAACTTACTTGACACCCAATACAAATATAATATTACCTGAATTTCTGAAAAGCAGAATACATTTTAACATGCCTGCAGAGAAATCAGAACGAGGGCGAGGAAGTGGTGGATTAAAACTGTTAATTGGAAAAAATATTAGATGCAAACAAAATAGATTAATGTTTTCAAATAAGGGAATCTTTGTCAAAATAATGCTAGAAGACGAATGCTTTATAATAGGAGCTGTATACTGGAGACCAGAGCCAAGAGAAGAAAGCTTAGATGACTGGATAAAAGAGCTAGACAATTTTATAAATATCCACCAAACACAAAAAAGAGATACAAAATTTATTATTGGTGGTGATTTTAATGCAAGAATAGGAGCAAATGATAAAAAAGAGCAGACATTAGGAAATGAAACAGGCTTAAAACAAGTAAGAAAGAGCACTGATACAATTCATAATAAAAGAGGGAGATTGCTTCTCGAAATGATGAAAAAACACAATTTCATTTTATGTAATGGAAGAACTAGGTCAGACAATCCTGGTAAATACACTAGTCATACAGTCAATGGCGACAGTGTAGTTGACTATATTTGGGTTTCTTCAAACTGTACAAAAATAGTCAGAGATTTTGCAGTTATAGATATTGAAACAAGTAGTGCTTCATACCATAGAGGGCTTTCTCTTGATTTACGAAAAACAGAACCAGGGTAAAAGATAATACAGACCATAAACTTCTAATACTGCACTATAAACTTCTAAAGTACAAACAAAAGAAAAACATATGCTATTAAGAAGAGAATGTTTGATCATTCATAAAAATAGGAAACTACACCTTACCTCACTCTTCTAGCATAAATCAAATACGAAACAATTTTGATGAGAAGTGAAAATCTCTAAGACTAGTTCGCAAGCACTATGTCATCTTATGTATCCTCGAACTATATGACTTTCTATTCATTAAATGATAATTTTGAAGCCAAGGATGGATGCAAGCAGAGCCAAATCTATTGGTAAAACGTTTTTTGTTGCCATAATAGAAACAAGATGGAAATTTTTCCTTAAGTTTTAGTCTTGAGGATGGTTTTGTTCAGAGCTACATCGCCTATCAAACAAAACACTCTCTGATATGAGTTAATACAGGCCATTACTTTCATATCCTGTTGCACCCAAGGAAATATCCTCAATCACTCTGTAAAGTCAATTCCACAAATACTGCCTCAAACTAAACAGATTTTCCATATTAAAGAAGTAGAAAATGAATTGCGCTTTGATGCAAAGATTAATGAAAGATGAATATAACTCCTTTGTCACTTCTAAGTTTTGTTCTTGAGGTTTGTAAAACCATTCTGAAGCAAAATAAAGATGAAGGACTCTAAAATTAAAATGGGACTCAATAAAAATTGTTAGTTTATAAGAGATGAGCTGCCTACATTTTCAGAAGTTCTCAATGACAGTCATACAAATTAATATTAAACTTTTAAATATTGAATTTAAAATAGGGGAACCCCTTAAAATAAAAATATTACCTTTGTTTTTCAAAATTATATTTAATATTGAAATAATTTGAAATAAAACTATTATATAATTAACATATTTTTTCATTATATCATTTCAGGGCTCAGGTTACCTGTGTGAGTTAGACATTGGTCTTAATCTTACTTAGAAACTCTAACATTGTCAGTTCGATTCTCACCGAGGCCATAGGAATTTATATAGTGACAACCTCATTAAATAAAATCCTCAGTTCCACCCTGATTTGAAAAGTGTGGTCAACAGAAAATACCCCATCCCAATTACCTCCAGTAGCACAAAGTGGATGTTAAAAAATAGTAGTTTTACTGTGGTGTATAAAGGACAGGAGGGTAATAGAGTAAGGTAGAGTACCTATAAATGTTTCATTGTCTATGATATTACATGTGTATCTAAACTCCTCGTCAAAAAAAACGCAACACCCTTATATTTATTGATTACACAAGTTTTTAATTGAAATAAAAAATATTATGTTGATGTTTCTAATCAGACAAATACATTGGAGGAGAAAAACAACAATTTCATTTGAATTTCAGCACTTCTTCTTATCTTTAATCCTATTGTTTAGAAACAGCACAAATTCCATAGTCATTCTTATCGACTTAGGGATACAAAAAAAAATTACTAAGGCTCAGTATTCGTGTTAATTTCATCAAGTACGCATTATTTTAGAATTCATAAGTAATTATGGCACGGTTAGATAGAGATGACACAATTAGGGCAGTGACGATGCACCAAGAAGGCCGTAGCACACGTTACATTGCTAATCGACTTGGGGTCCACTTTTCAACTGTCGCACGGGTCTTGAAACGATTCAGAAAGACAGGAGGATACGCAAGAAGACCTGGATCGGGCTGACCACGGGTCACATCAGGGGAAGACGACCGTTTTATCCGGCTCCAGACTCTCAGAAATCGGCTAATAACAGCAAACGACTTAAAAAACTTGGTCGCTGGTGTTCGAAACTTACATGTTTCGGTATCAACAGTTACGAGACGAGTGAGGAATAGTGGACTGAGGGCACGAAGGCACATGGTTGGACCACTTCTCTCCAGAGAGCACCGAAGAGCCCGCCTTAGGTTTGCCCAGGAGCACCGAGATTGGACTGTCGATGACTGGAGACGAGTCCTGTTCACCGATGAGACCAGAGTGGCGCTAAACTCTCCTGACAGACGCAGAAGAGTGTGGAAGGTGCCAGGTGAGCAATACAGCCAATGTTGTATAGTCGGATGGGAGCCTTATGGTGTGGGCTCCGTGATGTTCTGGGGTGGCATCTCATGGGAAGCTCGCACGGAGTTAGTTTCGATTCGTGGGGGCCCTTTGACTGCACAAAGATACGTGGCAGACATTTTGGAGGACTATGTCATGCCCTACATGCCATTTGTTGGTGAAAATGCATTTCTTATGCATGATAATGCAAGGCCACATGTTGCCCGTATTGTTAGGGACTACCTAAACGAAATCAATATCGACACATTGCCATGGCCAGCGAGGAGCCCTGACCTAAATTGCATAGAACATTTATGGGACAGACTAAAAAGAAGTGTTCGAGCCAGGGAACCTGCACCACTCAGCCTCAGGGAGCTTGAGGCTGCCGTTTTAAAAGAGTGCGAAAGATTACCTCAGGAGGCCGTCCAGGACTTGATCAGGAGCATGCCCACACCTATGGAGGCTGTCATTCAAGCAAGAGGTGGCAACACTGGTTATTAGTGTAAGAATAGTCAATTTAATTTTTAAAAAAGTTAAAATATTGTTTTTTTCATTTTTAGGATAAATTTTTATTTTTTTTTTGTAATTAAAGGAATTAATTTTTTTTTCTGAAATACACTTTTTATTACTCCTATTTACTTGTATTATAAAACACAATAAGGTATGATTCTCTGCTTCAGTAAAAACCCAGTGAAATTAATAAATTTTAGGGTGTTGCATTTTTTTTGACGAGGAGTGTATTTATGTATACATCAAGAACTAACAGCCATATAGGAATTCTTTACTTATTGGGGACAAGAATGGTTAATAGAGAGTTCTTGGTTCTTGAATAGAAAGAGACGGGTTCAAAGTTCAGAAAGCCACCAAATATAGTATATTAAAACCATTTTTTTTCTACAGTTTCTAAATAACAACGTCTATCACACCAGGACTGTATAAACTAAGAAGATTTTCTACTGATTAAAATGACATTGAGATAAAGTCATCTCACTTACTAATCATTATTCATTTATTATCCTAAATGCCCAACAATTCTTGAAATAAAACAAGGTATGAGATTTTTGATTAAATACAACCACAACTGGCTATCTACTCCAGCCGCCCAATGCAAAAGGATTTGTCCACAATGATATATTGGGGGCACTTTGCACCCGTTCTTAAGGCTGAAACAAAAAGAAAGGTCTATTCACATTCAGGTTGGGACTGCAGTCTCCCAAACTGAAAGAGTATAACCACACCTTAGTCTCCTGTCTAGAGAGAGTATAAACCCACACCTTGGTCTTCTTGACCTGAGCGTGACTTAATACTACATCTATGCTTTTCAAGCTGTGTAAGTATAAACCCACATCTTGGTCTCCTGATCCAAGTAGGAATATATGCTACACCTCCATCTCACAAGCTGGGTAAGTATAAACCCACATCTTGGTCTCCTCACCCAAGTAGGAATATATGCTACACCTCCGTCTCTCAAGCTATGTAAGTATAAACCCACATCTTGGTCTCCTGACCCAAGTAGGAATATATGCTACACCTCCATCTCTCAAGCTGGGTAAGTATAAACCCACATCTTGGTCTCCTGACCCAAGTAGGAATATATGCTACACCTCCATCTCTCAAGCTGGGTAAGTATAAACCCACATCTTGGTCTCCTGACCTGAGTGAGAATATATGCTACACCTCCGTCTCTCAAGCTGGGTAAGCATAAACCCACATCTTGGTCTCCTGACCTGAGTGAGAATATATGCTACACCTCCATCTCTCAAGCTGGGTAAGTATAAACCCACACCTTGGTTTCCTGACCTGAGTGAGAATATATGCTACACCTCCATCTCTCAAGCTGGGTAAGTATAAACCCACACCTTGGTTTCCTGACCTGAGTGAGAATATATGCTACACCTCCATCTCTCAAGCTGGGTAAGTATAAACCCACACCTTGGTTTCCTGACCTGAGTGAGAATATATGCTACACCTCCATCTCTCAAGCTGGGTAAGTATAAGCCCACACCTTGATCTCCTAGAGGACAAACAAACCTCAGTCTCCTGACTGGAGGGAGAATAAATTAAAAAAAAAACTTCGGTCTCCCAAGCTGGGTAAGCATAAATCCACACTATGGTCCCTGAACTGAGGGAGTATAAATAATTATTTTGGTTTTGGCCTGAATAAAGGGGAGATGTTTACTGATACAGCTTGTTACAAAGAAAGGATGAGTAAAAGTACAGATGAAATCAAGGAATTGCATTGAGCAAAATAATGAATATTTGTAAAATTTGAAACTTGCAAAAATATTAAATTTCACTATGTTATAGTATGAAGAGTTTACACACATCATCCGATTCAAATTTGTACTTATAATAAAATATAAAGAAATACACAAGGATTCCATTTATCCAAAAGTGAATTTAGATTTTGAATCCACCTGCTTTGTTTTGTAAAATTCCAGACATGATATTAGAACTTATGAAACATTATTTTTGATCTTCATCCTGTCATAAAATTGAGTAAGTATAATATCTTTTATATCGATGAATGATGAATGCCTTGAATATATTTTTTTATTACTTATAACAGAATATTTGAAAATGTTTGCCATATCAGCCCATGAAACACGACAACCTGCAGTGTCAGTAATGACTATTCAAACACTGAACGTAGACTGAATAACAATATTCTTGGTCAAATTTTAACAAAGAAACAGTAAACCCAAAGTAAAAACCTCACCTAATTGGTAAAACCATACAACTAAGAGCTGTCAGTAGGGTATCATTCCTCAAAGTAGTCAAGACGATGGGCTACTTTCTCTATTAAAACACATAGATTAATTATGCTCATATTATAATTTAATTTGTTTTCTGTGAACTCTGCTATGGAGATAGTCCTAAGGCAGAGGCCTTATTAGGCCAGAGGAATGAGTATACTATTAAAGAGAAGAAAAATAAAACTAAAACATTAATTCTTGACATATTTTTATTAGAATGATTTCACACTGCTTTCAATAAATTGAAAAGCAGCTTTCAAAGTAGAACTGCTATTCTGGTCATAAGAGTACAAAGCTAGAGGAAGTTGATCATGTCAGACTCATGATCAGACATAGACACTTAATGACAAGGACAGGCACCACCATCATATACTTGAACAAATACTTAACTATAAAACTAATATTAGCAAACTGCAATCAACACACAGACCTTGACATACCACTCGATATGACAACTACTAACTGACTGCAGCCAATATACTATGGACATCCAAACCCATTTAAAGAATATAAATAGTTACCATAAAATGTAGAACTATAATGAAATTAAAAGTCTGTCAGGTTAGGCCTATGTAAACTAAGCAGATTTCCCATGTGCTGGAATGAAGGCCTGATAACCTTAGTAACAATAACCTTGTTAACAATAGTAGACATGTACTGAGGGGGGGGGGGTGATTCCTGAAAATTTAAAAACTCATATATCTTGCTTAATTATCAAGTTCTGAAAAAAAGGAAAAAAAAAAACATGAAGTAGAACAGAAAAAAAAATTGGTAGAACAGCAAATTTTTAACAAGATTATTATACAACATTTATTGATATGCTCGTAACAGATATTTTGAATTTCTTTGATTTTGGCGAATCCCATCCCATCTTTTAAGGGGTGGAGGGGTTTTGGATTCCTTTTAAACTTCTCTTCCTATTTCAGCCACAAACGAATATGTTTTTCAGTGTTGAAAGTACCGAGTATGGTTTGATAAAATAAATATTTTCGTACTTATGCATAAAATCTTCCACAAATAAGAAGATAATAAAGTAATTTTTCATTCCTAACACTTCTTACAGAATGTCCTTGTGATGTAGATACACACTCTTTACATTATCATCTCTTTTATATTGCATATCAATTTAAAAATCATTGACATTTAATGATTATAAAAAAACCACAGCTTCCTAATCCAAAAAAGTATTTTGCAATGTTTTTTCAAAATCAAATTTAAGACTCGCTGGAAATGTCTATTCTAGAAAGGTGTTTATTGAGAGGTAGAGCCCAATTGTACTCCAGTTGCATAATAGCCCTGGAGGGTCACAGCAAACAAGTACGGTGTTTATTATGAAGGTATGTGATCTGCATATTGTTTACCTGTGCCTTTGTATGGCACATGTATGACCATCTGTGTTGAATAGTTGTTATTCAATTACCTCATTGTACAAAACATAAATTGCTTCTTTGCCTGAGCAGCATCCAAGCAACATCCAGCAACAATCTGAGAGAGTACATGAATTTTATGGACTCATATTTTGGGGTGATTGGGTGGGAGGGGTTTCTATAAGGCGATTTTCTTGCAGTCCTGTAATAAGTATTTAAAGTATCAGGAACTGGAAGAAATAATAGTCGGGATGGAGTGGGGTTCTTGAAGTCATATAACAGGTATTTTAAGTATCAGAAATTGGAAGAAGTGATGGTGGGGGGGGGCTGTTCTTGAAGTCCTATAACAAGTATTTAAAGTATCAGAAATTGGAAGAAGTGATTATGGGGGGGGGGGTTCTTGAAGTCGTATAACAAGTATTTTAAATATCAGAAATTGGAAGAAGTTATGACAGGGGAGGGGTCGTCGTTCGAAGCAGCCCGATAATAAGTATTTAAATTATCAGGAACTGGAAGAAGTAATGGTTTGGGGGGGAGGGGGTTTCTTGAAGCCCTATAACAAGCAGGACTTTATATAAGAATTTAAAGCATCAGAAGTTGGAAGTAGTGATGGGTTCTTGAAGTCGTATAACAAGTATCAGAATTTGGAAGAAGTGATTGATGGTGGTGGGGAGAGGGGTTCTTGCCAGCCCATGTTATTCTATAATAAATATTTACTTAAAGTATCAGAAACAATAGTTTGGAGCAGATAAATTAATTACTAACCTATGTATGGGTTCAACGCACCCACTGCTAATAGACATTTTAAAGTTTATTAACATTCATCCAAATTTACTAAAACATCTAATGTATACTACATGTAGGCATACACAGATCAGTACTATGGTGGCAAGGGCTCTTCCACCCTTAACATCAGCAATACATGCATGAATGGTGTAGGATTAGGAGTTCTGTTTTATAAGTGAGACCTTTGGGTCATCTCTAATTATCTCCATTCAACTTTAACCCTTTAAGCATATTTCGCTTAAGGGATTGACGTACACACGACCCTATCATTTGAAAATTTCCTCACGTTTCCATCAAGAGAGATGAAAATAAGGTGTCTTCAAAATGCTATATTATAAAAATAATGGTTTGATCGATACCAAACACGATATATAACGTTTCATGAAAAACTAAAGATAAAGTTCGTTAACGGATGAAACCAAAGGGGGGGGGGAAGTCGACAATTCAAATATCCCATACTATGAGCCGGATCGATATGACATATAATAACAGAGAAATTCTAGCCTCTAGACCCCCCCCCTCCCAGTAGTTCCATTTCAGCCGTTAACGAACTTGATCTGTAGTTTTACCGAAAATGTTTAAATATTGAGTTTGCTACCGATCAACATTGTGGCCTCTTCACACAAATACGTATATATATATATATATATATGATTTTGAACGGAATTCATTTTCGTTATCTCTAAGGTAGGGTCGATGGACATTTGTAGAAATTTTTCGAAAATCCTACCATCAGTGTCAACCTCACAATGACGCCTCGTTCAACATATTGTTAAATATAGCACATAACGGCCATATAAAACAATATTTGGTATTTAGGGCTAGAGTAACACGTTTCACGACATATTAGCTTAATGCAATGTGAGTGAAGTAGAGGGTGAGGTAACTGAAAGCTGAAAAATAAAAAAAAAGATTTAACTCCCTTAATATTCCAGACACTGGAATTTTTTTTTGTTGAGAATAAGAGTAGAAAACAAAATTTCTGATTTGGCTCACAACAACGGAGATATTTTCATTTTTTGGTTTTCCCTCACTGTAACCCCGGGTCCGATTTCAACCATTAACGAACTTGATCCTCATTGTTTTATAAAACGCTTAAATTACGAATGTCGCAAAGTTCCAACAAAAATTGCACCCGCTAGAGCGACAACAAACGAATATGCACGTGCGCACACCAAAACACACACACACACACACGAGTACACACACACACACACACACACACGATCACACACACACACACACACACACACACACACATGATCACACACACACACACACACACACACACACACACACACACACACATGATCACACACATCCTCAAAGGAAAACTGCTAAAATAATTATTGCATATATATAATTATTTTATATTGACGTTCCTTACTACAATCCCATGGAATAATAATTATATATCTGCAAGAGTGGGCTAAACTATGGCTTTGGAAACCTTACAGCTGTTATCTTACTTGGTAAAAAATGGGCGTCCTAAACAAGAAATTCAAGGGAAAAAACTTTTATGACAATAGAAAATGAAGGAGCTCCACTAAATTTAAACTATAAGTTAAGCAGGTATCTCAAGTGAGGACATGACACACTAATGATCTCATCTCGCCATATATTTTATATTACTAAGTAAAAATAGAAGTGGGGTGTACTGGAGGTTGAAAACAAAAAAGTAACTCATTTAATAAAATTAATAAATAAAAAAACGAATAACTCACTTAATATTTGAATTTTGAAAAAATGTATAGGATAACAATTGTAGCCCATCAATAGTTTTAACAAGACTGGTTCTATAACATTTTTCGGTCTAACTAATAATGTAGAGATATTTTGAATTAACTAAAATTATTTTTATAGTTAAATAAAATAGTATCGAGTATGGTATAGAAAAGCTTAACATTGAGTCGAGACAGTAAAATCTTCATTGATGAAGTCATTGCTAAACACATTTGCATATATTTCACAAAACAAAAGGACCGTTGAAAACTATATTTCGTATTTCCGCTTGATATAAAATGTATTGTCAACGTGCAATGACTATAACTGGAGGTTTTCTAAAGACTGAAAAATAAAAAAATGCAAATACCTTGGTTAATATTTGAAATAGAGAAAAAATATTTATAGAAAATTAAATTTGCAATAGAATTGGGTCTATTCAATATTTCGATCCGACTCATAATACCAGAGATATTTTAAAATATCTCCCACTGGTCCGATTTCAGCCAATATCGAACTCAACCTTTAGTTTTACATAAAATGATTAAATATCGATTTTGGTAACGTTTAAACAAAAATTGCAACCACAAGACGGACCTCATTTTAGTCATGTACTAGGGTACTAAGTAGGATCGATGGACATTTGACGAAATAAATCGCGTCATGAGTACAATCTCAATAACTGATTTCCCTTAAGGGAATTCTCCTAAAAATGTAGGGTGATGAGGTCAGTTAAGACCCTATCTTGACTCGAAAATGATTATTTTTTTTATACCATAACCAATATTTAACAAGGATAAGGATCAACAAGAAGGCCAAGGCCTCTACAGTTTTCAGTTTTTTTACAGAAAAACTGTAGAGGACTTGGCCTTCTTATTGATCCTTATCAATTGGTTCCTCTACCATCCAGCATATTCCAGAGATATCAATATTTAACAGTTTAATTCAATTCTAAAGTTCATATTCTTTAATCTCTGAAATCAGAATTTCTAAATATCTCTTTTATTGTGAGTCGGATGGAAAAATGTAATATTGTTGATCTATACATTTATTCGTAACTCATAAATTAGGAGGGTTTCCCTTAACGGAAGTAAGCTATTTTATTGTTTCAACGTTCTGTAATTCTATCCATCGAATTTTTACTTAGAAATAGGGAATATATCGTGAGATGAGATTAGTAGTGTATTATACCAGCACGTGGGAAATCTGCTTAGTTTACGCAGCTCTTGCGTGATGGACTTTGTAGTTTTCAACCAGAAGTAAACTCCCACTTATAGTCATGGAACGTTAGAATTAAGCGTATATGAAACATCATATTCCAAGGTTAAATACCAAATATTGTTTTCAACAGATCTGCTTAGCTTTCGTAGCCCCTCCGCGACGGACTTTTTAATTTGGCAGATATTTAAAAGACAGTAAAGCAGGTACAGCTTAAACTAAGTAGATTTCCCACGGGTCGGAATATGACAGACATGATAATCTCAGGTCATCATCTATTCTTTATTTCTCCCCTAGAAAGAATCCTATATAAAAAAGAATATTTATTTGGATTTGAGATCCACAATTGATTTAGAACTTAAAATGAAACGCAGGTAATATCGGAGTTAGAGAAAACATGCATATAAAGCGGTTCGAGATATTGCAGCTCATTATTAATATTGCATGAGTAGGTATGTCCGCCAAGTAGGAATGCGTAAAATAAGCAGATTTCCCACGTGATCGAATGGCACACTGGTTATCTCAGCTATAACTTCTGTATTTTTATCGTAGTATAACGCCTATGCAGCCAAGATGTAAAGGTCCGATGAAAACTATATTTGGTATTTAAGCTTTGAGTAAAACGTTGTAAGACAGTTTATTGTTAATATGAGATGAGAAGATGTGGGCATTTGCTAAGACTGAATAGTACAAAATGCAAATATCTGAGTTAGTATTCGAAGTACAGAGGAAATGAATACAAAAACTATTGTAGAAAATTAAATGTTTATCAAGATTAGTTCTATAACGTTTTTCGATTCAACTCATAATATCCGAGATTTTTCAAATTCGGGCCTCTACTCCTCCCCTTCCTGGTCGATATCAGCCATTAACGAATAGGATATGTTAGTGTTGAATGGAACGGTTGAATATTGAGCATGGCAACGATCAAACAAAAATTGTAACAGCTAGCGGGTAGGTATATATTGTTTTGAAAGGACCTCATTTCCGTTATTTCCTGGATAGGATCGACGGACATTTAATGAAGTTTTCAACATTAGTACAACCTCAATAGCGGATTTCCCTTAGGGAGAATCTGCTGAAAACTGTAAAAGATAATTTTTAAATGACAGGTATAATAAGATTTTCCATCAATTTATTCGCATCCACATCATGTAACAAAGGCTGATTGGGACGGTTTATCAATACGTTAGCATTATTTTCTATCAATTGTTGGACTAAGAACATTATTCAGTGAGTTCTAAATAAATTTCTTTTTTTTTTGCCCATAGAAGTGTTTTGCCGTAGAAATTAAGGATCCGACTTTTGGTTTACAAAGTGTAGTACGAGTCTTAATTTAAACCCATCACATTAAATTGTAGCCCCAACACAAACATTTATAAAACAATTTACATCTGATACAGTAACTCTTCCTGTGTTAACTTCAGTAGAAAATAATAATTTCCTGTGGAATTTTATTAACCACTCCATTGGAATTATATAACACAAATGCCTTCCCTAGCCCGTCAGTTACATTATGTCTTTGAATCTACTGGCTACACCAGGTAAATGTTTCATGAACAAATAGCGAATAAGGGAATGAAGAGGGCATAGGCAGTGGGCTTACCGTTGCCTTCTTTAAGAGACTATCCAACAATAAAGGCATCATAAGTAAAATTCCATTCATGTAAAAAAAAAAAAAATAACGCATGAGAGGAGAAATTTCCAAAACTCCGAGCTATGAGAAAGGTAAGAGTACTCTAGATGTTGTGCCAATGGCTAGAAAGAAGAGAAACCGTATTGGAATTTGGATCGGCTAACAATCACTTTAGCGGTTTATTAGGTGGCGGCGAAAAAAAGAGGAAGACCCAGACTGCGCTGGCTGAGTGGTCTGGAGCGATCCTGAAATCCAACATTGAAGAAATAATCCACACCGACTATGGAAAGTTCTGTAGCGTGGATGATGATTGTTGCATCAAACGTAAACTACACTACTATAAGGATATGCGCTAAGACGATAGATAATTTTGAGGGGAATATTGTTGTAGAACACATTTAATATAGAAGTTTTTAAACAATGGAGACCCTCTCATAATACCACTTAAAACCGAAAGAGGAAAAGGAATAGAATTAATCCTTTCAGGTTCTGTTGGCTGTCTGCCAAATAAAAGAGGTTTCTGCCAAAACCTTTTTATGTCACATTGTAAAGTTAATACCCATCCTTTCAAAACAAATCACAATAAATAAAGTAAAAACAGGAAATATCGACAAAATCAAACACAAGAGACACTCAAATTGAAATGGTCGTTGTCAAAATATTTCAAATTTTACAAAATTAGATCTGAGAATAAATGAATAAAATAAAGGGTCCTGATGCACATTAAATATTAATTACACTTATATCTATTTATTAAAAATAAATAAACTGAAATATGTTTTCATTAACTTGGCCAACCAGTTCCAATATAGGAAGCATGCCAATGGCTCCTTTTAGAAAGCTCTCGGCCACAGATAACCGTCAGCAACTTGAGTCCAAGACAGAAATGTCCAAAATGCAGAGGCTGAGTAAAATAAATATATTTTCCATGTGCTAGTGCTATACACTACTGATCTCTTCGCACCATATTTTTTCCAATTCTAAGTAAAAATCCGCTAAGTAGTAGGGGGGGGGTTCTAAAGGCCGAAAATAATTACGATAGCTGAATAACTCGCTAAATATTTGAGCTACGAAATAATAAATAAAATAACAATTGTAGAGTATAAATAATATTACAAGATGGGGTCTATAACGTTTTTCACTAGGGCTCATAATACGGAAGTATTATGAATTTTCGAATTAGCCCCCCCTCTCTCTCTCTTCCTCTAAGCGATCCCCATTGCGATTTCAGACATTAAGGACATGAACTTTTGCATGAAATGGTTAAATATCGAGTATGGTAGAGATCAAATAAACATTATCGAGTTAAAAACGTAAATTCTTAATTAATGAAGTCATCATACAAAGTATTTGCATAAATATCACATAGTAAAAGTTCAATGAAAAATATATTTGCTAACTAAATTCCGGATAATGTAGTACATAAAATAACAACGTACTATTAATATGGCATGAGAAGGGGTGGGTTTTACTGCAGGCTGAAAATAAAAAAAAAATTAAATATTTCGGTTAATTTTCGTTTTATATAAGTTTAGAACATAAAAAATTATTTTTTGAAGTGAAAACTTTTTTTTTCTTTCATGTTTGTATTGCTTCGAAACTTAAAAAAATAATATACCTTGTCAAGACAAAAAGATTTTTGATTTCTTACGCCATACACTCGTGGCACTGTGCGACAGGTTCACTTTCAGGTTAAATCGTGTGAATGTAATATGCGTGGCCTTCATTTAGGAGGTTTCTCATTAGGGAAGCCGGCTACTGACGTTTAATCTTCACTACAGACCCGATCTTCCAAACATTTCGACAAATGCCCTTCGATCTCATTTAGGGATAAGAGGGAGTAAAATACAAAATCATATATAATTCGTGCGGTGCTAGTGTGGGAGTACAGATCTGCGAAACTGGTCTTATGAAAATATAATGTACCAAAAAAAACTGTTTTTTTAAGCTCAAGGACTTTTATGCACAAACGTGCCATCTTTAGGTACAACAAAAAGTTCATCATACAGGGGCTCCGTAAAGCAGTTTTCCTACGTGCTGAAATGATAAATTATTCATGCCACATATTTTCTATTCCTAAGTCCATATTCGGTGATTAGAAGTTGACTGAAGGCCAAAAACAAGAAATAACGAATAACTCGCTTAATAGTTGAGTTACGAGAAAACGTAAAAAACAACAGTTATAGATAATCAATAATTAAACAAGATTGGTTCTATAGCATTTTTTGATCCAACTCAAAATAACTGTTCGGATTCAAACGACCTAATCTTTAGTTTTACAAAAAAAACTCTAACATATCGAGTTTGGTAACGATAGAACAAAAATTATGACCGCTCTGGTAACTGACAAGTATGTATGACTCGCACCGAAAGCTCTTGCCATATGTACTCGACAATCAGACAGTAATGACGGTATTTAAAGACAGACTTAACAATAGTATTATATATAATCACAGGACCAACACTACTTGATATGGTAAAAATATTTAGTGTGTATGCCACAACCATTTTCAGTTTTAGAAGATTTCCTTAAAGGGAAATCAGCTATTGAGAATGTACTCATGACGCGATTTTCTAAAGCTTTCTTCAAATGTCCATCGATCCTACCTAGTACATGACGAAATTGAGGTCCCACCAAAAATTTTATATATATATATATATATATATATATATATATATATATATATATATATACATAACTATCTATGTATATATTTGTCTGTTACCACTCTAGCGGACGGAATTTTGGTCTTATCGTTATCAAACTCGATAAGCGCTCTATGTAAAAAGAAAGATCAAGGTCGTTATTAGCTGAAATTCGACCAGTGGGAGGGGGAGTTTAGAGAGGAAGAATTTCGAAAATTCTTATTATCTTCGTTATTATGCGTCGGATCGAAAATTAGTAAAGAACCAACCTTGTTAGAAATGTAATGTTCTATAAAAAATGTTAGGTGCATTTTTTCACTATATTGATTATTAACCAAGACAATTGCATTTTAGCAGATTTCCCTTAAGAGAAATCAGCTATTGAGGTCGTATTCTTGGTGCGATTTTCGAAACATTTCTTCAAATGCCCATCGACCCTTCCCAGGAGATGAGTTATATAAGGTTCGTTCCAAATTATATATATATATATATATATATATATATATATATACATACATACATATATTTGTCTGTTAACGCACTAGCGCTCGCAATTTTCGTTACCAAACTCGATATTTAATCGTTTTATGTAAAACGAAAGATCAAGTTCGTTCGAAATATCTACTTCATTATGCGTCAGATCGAAAAATTGTGTAGACCCAATCTTATTGCAAATTAAATTTACTATAAATATTGTTATATACATTTATTTTTATTCTTATATTTATTAAGTTTGTGCGAATAACAGAGATGTGATCGGCTTAAGTCGGTTCTATTTGGGACTTTTCGCCGTTTCCGTAACTGTTCGGCTCTCGTGCAATTGGGTTAGAGACTCGTTACTACTACTGTTATTAGTAGGTAGATTTCTCAAATCGTAAAACTTCACGAGGGAAATCTGCTTAGTTTACGCAGCTCGTGCGTGACAGACTTTCATAGTTTTACTCATTTCATTTTAACAAAAAGCTGTTATATTATGAAACACATTACTTGAAGCATACCTACCAAATATTGTTCTCATTGAACTTTTACTTTATGAAATAAATGCAAATAAGTGGCACATTTGGGAAATCTGCTTAGTATACGCAGCCCCTGCGTGACGGACTTTTAAGGATTTCCAGTGCATAGCGCGGGGTCGGAAATTATGAATTAAACAGCTGAGTCGTGCTCCGTAGATCCATCATTAGATATTTAGCTCGTTAAAACCACCATCGACGTCATAATATTCCAAGCCCAACATATTTCTTAGGGATTATTGGATTTGCTTAATGTTGGAAGAGTTTAGAGAAGGTTTTGTGTACAAGATGAAATATCTTCCAGCTATTATCTTCAACCATTAATTTTCCTCATTACCACCTCATTCATCCTCTAACACATTAAGTCCGTTCAAAAGATATGAAAATCTATTAAATCTTTTAAAAGGAGAGTTTAAATCGTTGTTTTATTTTTCATATGACTGCAAAAAAATTATAATTATGTAAGCGCCACCTTCTACTTCGATAACAAAACTTATGTAAAACCCAAGATAAATATAACCTCAGTGATAGTAGAAATTTTGCAAATAGCCAATATATTCTCTATTTTATTAATTATCGGGACCCATTTCTATAAGGCCTTTTAGCAGATTTCCCTTAAAGGAAATCAGCTATTGAGGTCGTACTCATGATGCGAGTTTCGAAAAATTTCTTCAAATGTCCATCGATCCTACCCAGGAGATGACGAAAATGAGGTCTGTTCAAAATTATATATATATATATATATATATATATTTGTCTGTTAACGCTCTAGCGGTCGCAATTTTTGTTTGATCGTTACCAAACTCGGAATTTAATCGTTTTATGTAAAAAGGAAGATCAAGTTCGTTAATGGCTGAAATCGGACCAGTGGGAGGGGGGGTTTAGAGGGGGGATTTTTTAAAATTCAAAATATCTCCGTTATTATGCGTCGGATCGAAAAATTGTATAGAATAAATCTTATTGCAAATTAAATTTACTATAAATATTGTTCTATACATTTATTCTGTATCTTGAATATTAACCGAGATATTTGCATTTGTATTCTGCGTGTGGTCGCCAGTAGGCTATGTTCGGACTTTCCGCCGAGAGCTCTGGTGGCCATTTCCATAACTATTCGTCCCTCGTGAATAGGTTTAGAGGTTAGGTTAACTGTTTTTTTGGGCTAGAAACTACTGGGTTATTACGCCCTAAATAATGTTTTAGGTTTAGAGGTTTCTTACTACTACAGTTGTTATTAGGCAGATTTCTCTATTGTAAAACTTCTCGTGGGAAATCTGCTTAGTTTACGCAGCCCCTGCGTGAAGGACTTTTTATATATCAAAGGTAATACAACATTTATTAATGTTTCACGAAAAACAAATTTTTACGAAGGCTCATTAAATGGTGGAAAATAAAAAGTTGTCATGCGGCAGTTGTGTAAACAGATTACTTTTTAATTACTTTAAAAATTGATTGTAGATTTTCTTCATACTCTTCAACTTATAAATGGTAGTTGAAGAAGATTATTTTAAAGGACAAAATAAGTTCAAATAATAATAATGATTCCTGGAAATAAATAGTGATATATTGGAACGGCATGAGCTCTCTCATTTCACATACCCTAAACGTATTTCTCCCTCATATTAAACAAAGTCCATCACGCAGGGGATGTTGTTGTAACTATCTATCTATATATTAGTCTGTTACCGCTCTAGCGGTCGCAATTTTTGTCTTATCGTTACCAAACTCGATATATAAGCGTTCTATGTAAAAAGAAAGATCAAGTTCGTTATTGGCTGAAATTCGAACACTGGGAGGGGGGGGGGTTGAGAGGAAGAATTTCGAAAATTCCTATTATCTCCGTTATTATGCGTCGGATCGAAAATTAGTAAAGAACCAATCTTGTTACAAATGTAATGTTCTATAAATAATGGTATGTGCATTTTTTCACTATATTGATTATTAACCAAGATACTTGCATTTTAGCAGATTTCCCTTATGGCAAATCAGCTATTTTGGTCGTATTCCTGACGCGATTTTCGAACAATTTCTTCAAAAGTCTATCGATCCTACCCAGGAGATCACCAAAATGAGGTCCGTTCAAAATTATATATATAATAATTAATAATAATAATAATAATGGATATTTCGCAATGGCAGCGACGATTAGAGAAAAAGATAGCTGACCTTCATAAGAGAATTGGTATCTTGACTAACTTCCTGTGTAATCCAGATGGTTCTAGCGCCAAGCTCAAAGGTAAAATTGATGAAATTATTGTTCTTCACCTAGGCTTGGTAAATGAGAACGATCTTATTGAGACTCCACGAAAATATTTAGATAAAGAAAAACAAAAGCTTACTGTATATGCGAATAGGATACGGAGATACAAAGAATCACATATGAGGAAGAAACAAAATGCACTATTTAGCACGCAAGAAAAATGTTTTTACCTCAGCATTGGCAGAAGCATGTTTAAGAAGCAAATAGATTGTAATGTCAACGTTTGACCAATTATTGGGCAAATATGTGGGAATTACCTGTGGCTCATAGAAGTGAACAATGGATTAAAGATCTCACATACCGATTAAAAAATGTTCCTGAAATGGCAGATGGCAGCATATCGGCTGACGAAGTGACGCAAGCATTAAAAAAAATGCATAACTGGAAATGTCCCGGTCGAGATGGAATTCAGAATTATTGGCATCATCACATGTTAGCTAGATAATATTCAGATTCATTGACAGGGCATGTTACAATACCTGAAGATTTCGCTGAGGGTGTGACCTATATGATTCCGAAATAGGAAGGTCACTTAGAACATAAAGATTACAGGCCCATTACTTGCTTAAATGGAATCTATAAACTATTTACATCTATAATTAGTGCTAAAATAAATAGCCATCTAGTTTCCAACGGGCTTCTTGCTCCAGAGCAGCTAGGTTGTAAAAGTGGTGCTAAGGGATGTAAAGAGTTATTAGTTATAGTTTCATTTATAGCGTCTCAGGTCTCCAAAAAACAGCGGAATATTTCTATAGCATGGATTGACTACAAGAAAGCGTATGACTCAGTACCTCATAGTTGGTTAATTGAAGTTTTAAAAGTTTATAAAGTTGCTCCAAGTGTAACCAATTTATTGTCACGTTTAATGGCAACATGGAAAACTTCGCTTAGCATTGGAAAGGGGAAGACAAAATTCCAGAGCGAGACAATTAAAATAAAAAGAGGTATTTACCAAGGTGACAGTCTCAGCCCCTTGTGGTTTTGCTTAGCTATGAATCCCATGAGCCAAATAATTCGAGACAGTGAATACGGTTATGAAATTTCAATAGGTAAAAAAGAAACTAAAGTAAGTCATAGCCTTTATATGGATGACCTGAAGTTATATGCAAAGACACCTACCCAGTTGCAAAGCATGATAGGTACAATAAAGAATTATAGTGATTCTATTGGTATGTCTTTTGGGTTAGATAAATGTGCTGTCTTGCATATTTCACGAGGTCAGAAAATGACTACAGATAATATAATAGTTTCTGATGAAACCTATATTCACGAACTAGAAAGGACTGAATCATACAAATATCTTGGTTTTCAACAGCATCTGAAAATAGCGAAAAAGGATGTAAAAGACATATTACAAAAATGAATTTATTAAGCGCTTGCGACTTATTTTTAACAGCTATCTTTCAAGCCGCTATAAAATAAAAGCAGTTAATACATGGGCGATACCATCTCTTATCTATAGTTTTGGCATAATAAAATGGTCTGACACTACTCTTGATGAGTTGGATAGACTCATAAGAACGGAGATGACAAAAGCCAGAATGCACCATCCGATTTCATCTATGGCCAGGCTGTATTTATCGAGGAAACAAGGAGGACGAGGCCTTCTCAACATCCGAAACCTATATCGGTCTCAGGAAGTTAACCTGAGACATTTCATAAGATCGAATGATAGCCACTTCTTCAAAGAAATAGTTAAACTTGATGATGGGTTTACGGCCTTGAACTTGAAATGTAGTAACAATCCTGAAGTTAAAGATGAATCCCACTTTCTTTCAGAATGGCAAAGTAAGGAACTTCATGGTCGTTACTACAGTCGCCTTTATGACTCGGAGGTAGACTTGGCTTATTCTGTCGCGTGGCTGACGTCTGGAAAGCTGTTTTCAGAAACAGAAGGTTTCATTACAGCTATCCAAGACCAAGTGATTGCCACCAGATCATACAGACGTCATATCCTCAAGGACAGTAGTGTCCTGGACAAATGTAGGTTATGCAACAAAGCTTATGAGTCCATTCAACATATTACGGCTGGATGTGAAATACTTGCTGGGTCCGAATACTTACAAAGGCACAATAACGTGGCAAAAGTATACCATCAAGCTCTAGCAGAGAAATTCGGCATGGTAGACAAGAAGGTCGCTTATTATCGCTATATTCCTCAAAAATTATTGGAAAAAGATAATATAAAGATGTATTGGGATGAAGCGATGATAACTGACCATACTGTGCACCATAACAAACCGGATATTCTCATTATTGACAAGATCAATAAGACTGCTGATATTATTGACATTGCAGTGCCCAATGTTGAGAATATTCGAAAATCCCATGCCGAAAAGTTAAGAAAATATCAAGAATTGGCTATCGAGCTCAAAGAGGTATACAAACTGAAATCTGCCATAGTTACGCCTATTATAGTAAGTTCAAATGGACTCGTGCCAAAAACAACGATAGCAGGCACCAAGAACTTGAAACTGCCAACAGCAATTATAAAAGAAGCACAGCAAGGGGTACTTCTTGATACTGCTAGAATCGTGCGAAAATTTTTAAATTCCCCATAACATGTCACACTCACAAACTACATATCGGTTGGATTTTCCCCCGATATGGATTTTACTCCAGTTTTCTCTGAGTATAAACCTCCCCCATAATCTATATATATATATAAAATTGTAACCTCTGTCTGTACATTGATTTTTTTCGCGAAATTTCACGATAACTTTTCGTTTCACATGTCATAGACACCATAACCGCATTTTGTTTCTTTGGTGTCTGTTTGTTTGTTTGTTTGTTTGTTTATTTGTTTGTTTGTTTGTTACCTTTTCACGCATAAACGGCTGAACCGAATTTTATGAAACTTGGTATGTATATTACTACTAGCCCAACTTAGACTTTAGGCTATATTAATATTCTCTAAGACGAACAGGAGTGGGGGTTATAAGGGAGGCCTGAAATTTAAAATAGCGATATTTCGTTTCCTATTGCTTTTTCAGCAAATATGCACATAACAAAAGTTGTTTATTTTGTTATTTAGAGTAACTTTTGTTATATGCACTTTTGCCGTATACGGAAGTATAAATTTTTCGGCAAATATGATCATAACAAAAGTTGTTTATTTTGTTATTTAGAGTAACTTTTGTGATATTCATTTTTGTCTTTCAACAATGTATAAACGAGATATACACTATAAACTAAAGCGGGAGTCAACTATTTTATTGGGCACTAACGGTAGAACCGAACTTAACAACACTTGGTATGTAAATTAGCATTAATTCTTCCATGATTATAAGCTAGACTAAAAATTTTAGGTTCAAAGGGGAATGGGGGTTATAAGGGAGGCCTGAAATAAAAATTCGCGTTATTTCATCGTCTATTTGTTTTTTGGCAATCGTGCACATAACATAAGTTGTTTACTTTTTTAATTAGTGTAAATTTTGTTTTATAATTATTTTTTTTGTAAAATAAGGTATGAAGCAAGTAATTTGCTTAGAAATATTGATATTCTCAACAATACATTCCAATATGAACTACCCAGGTATCTCACCTGGATAAGTTAATTCAAATCCATGTTCAAATTTTATCCTTAATAATTCAAAACTATGTTATTTTTTAACGCCAGTAACAGTTTGCACCAAATAAGGTATACTGCCCCCCCCCCTCCCTTCTCTAAGTGTATTTAATACATTATTTAATTAAAACGTGAAAAATATTTGAAACAGTTTTAGAATTGTGAAGATAATATAATATGATTTTTTAATATATTTGAATGTATTAGAGGATAGCTATCCAAAATGCATTGCAGGTTGGCAGCACTGAGGCCGAGCAGGTTGGCAGCTGTGTCGAGCTACTTCCTTTGTCCTATCAGTTCTGCCGCTTCCCTTCCGACCTCATATTGGTCTATGTTTACATGTTAATTGATGCTTATAGCAATGTATTATTATTCTCAGGAATGTGAATTTCTTTAATTATTATAAATAAATAATTTACAAGAATAAACGCTAGGGGAGGTGCACTCAGGTATTTCTGGTATTTATTAACTCTGCTCCGTTAATGTATTATAATATACTTTACTGAAAACCAATATGAATACACAGTTTACAATTGAGACTTATGAAAGAGTATTTCAATAGCGGCTATGACGTACCTAAAACAGCTGTCACCGTTGGACATTGTACCGCATGAAGGAGAAGGAACTTATTCATACGTGGTTTGGAAGATAGAATACTTTCTAGGATTATGAATTATATGGTCCATTACGTTATAAAAAAACTACATACACAGAGGACGGGAAATATAAAAATATTGAGGACAGTGAAGTCTTAAATAACAAATAATTTTATTATTAACAAATCCACAGTAACGACGGGTATAAATTCTAAACACTGGGACAGGGAAATAAAAAAAATATTGTGGAAAGTAAAGCCTTGCCAAAAACATACCATCTTCATTCAGCCTCAAATGAATTCCCGGGCGAAGCCGGGTACCTTAGCTAGTAATATATATATATAATATATATATAACCTCATTTTGGTCCTCACCTGGGTAGGATCGATGGACATATGAGGAAATTTTTCAAAACTCGCGTCATGAGTACGACCTCAATAGCTCATTTCCCTCAGGGATAATGATAAAGGCTGCTAATATGGATCATAAAAATGATGTTTATATTACAACTCTAATAATGATGACCTTAATTTAACCCCACAGAAAATATATTTATAAAGTAGCATTAGATCATCTCGGGATGAAGTGTTAATAACATTATGGGGCCAGCTATCATTTTCTTCAAAAACAATATTGCTCAAGTTTTTGATCCTTAATGCGGCGTAAATTGGGCAATAGGAATATATCCTCTTGTGCATCCATTGCAAAGATTGCATTTTACTTTGGGGTTTATGACGTATAAAATGTTATTTACTGTTAACTTGATATGGTATTTACTAATCGTTCTAATTTCTGCAATCAATTTACATTCTGGATAAGAGAGGTTTAAACGAAAATAATTTTGAGAAAATCCTGAGATTTCCTGCATATTTGTACGTAGAATACAATACCCTGATTTCTTTTCATTCTCCAACTCTCATGACAATAGCTGATTTGTTAGAGTAAAACGCATTTCTTTACGTTTCTCTTTAGTAATAATAGATCCTGATTCAACCATAAATTTTCGAAATTTAGAGATATAAATAACTGCTTTATTTGAATTAGCCAGTTAAATTTAACATTATTAACTGCAATTAGCGAAGAACGACGAGTTGGTTATAGCATTGCCCTATTCATGGACAGTATTTTGCAAAGCCAGAGGAGACTTGTTTTGGTTATATATAATAAAATACAGTTGGCCCCTGTTTCAAGCCTAATCATATAAATAGGAATGTTTCTAATCAATTATAAAGTTTTTTTATAAAAATCTACTTCTGCTTGTTCTAAATAGTTAAGATATCTTATGGGCGTCGAGTGGTCCAAAAGTAATTTTGCTCTAGCAATAGCGTGGTTCAAGGGCTAAGAATTTCATTTTGAAAAAGTCCCTCTGTTGCTAGAATTGGGAAATCGTTTGTATATGTATTAAGGGAATGGATGTTTCAAATACTTTACTAACACACATTGGAGTGGCGGTGAACTTCGACATTAAAAGATATGTATATTCGTAAATATCTTTGTTAATGTTGAATTCCGGCCACTAGATATAAACTGTATAATCCATCAGATTGGGCGATTGCACTTAAGATCCTATAGGCAACCTAATTTTGGCAGACAAAATTGACGATATATCAAGAAAAAATCCAAAATGATTATCAAATAGTTGACCTAGAAACAATTTGCACTGTGAGAATATAATAATACACATATTTATGTTTTTTTTTCTCAATCCATCTCACTGATTGTCTGCTTCGATGAAGACATTTTAGAACCATAACTAGCGTTGTTCTGATAGATTTTCACAAGGAAGAGAAAAAAAATCAGGAATGTTGACTATGCTAAACCCCAAAGAAGGCATTAAGCTCCTGGAAAATCACAAAGGGCGAAGACCATCAAAGATCCAAGATAAGAGAAGAAATAGCTGAGAACCTTCATCCCAGCTCCTGCGCCATTCCACCAGGCAAGATAGATTTTATCTCACCGCCAATTTGTCTCAATGATTTATCAAAAATCAGAGTCAACTACAGAGATTTAAGTTATTATTTCAGTTGAAAGAGGATTGAAGATATTTTAGAACATTCTACATTTTTTTGACATCCAATTTTCTGTTACGCCACGAATTAAGTTTATATCTCGGTTAATATTAAAGATAATAAAAACATTTACATAACAACGTTATGTAACAATTAGATTGGTTCTATACAATTTTTCGAACAGTTAAGTACGTACAGTAACGGAGATATTTCGAATTTTCGAAAATCCTCCCCTCTAAACTCCCCCCCTCTCCCACTGGTCCAATTTCAGCCGCCAACGAACTTCATCTTTATTTTTACATAAAACGTTTAAATATGGAGTTTGGTAACGTTCAAGCAAAAATTGTGACCGCTAGAGCGCGTATGTATGTGTATATATATATATATATATATATATATATATATATAGATATATATATATATATAATTTTGAACGGAACTCGTTTTCGTCATCTCCTGGGTAGGATCGATGGACATTTCAAGAAAATTTTCACGTCGTCACGTCATGAGTACGATTTCAATAGCTGATTTTCCTTAAGGAAAATCTGCTAAAATGTTCACCTTCTTTTGATTATAAACAGAATAACATAGTATTTGATTCCAGAGACAATACTGGGGATAACAATTCAAACACTGTAATCCAAAAAATAAAACTTACTTATTTATTTATGGACATTACATCAAAGGTGATTTGCCCTTTCAAAAGTCAAAAATTGTACAAAGTGAAATAACAAAAGTAAAATAAATAAGAGATAACAACAAGTAACAATAACAAATACCATAAAACAATGACTAATAACAATAGTGAAATAGATAAACCTTTATAAGTGAACATAAAATAAAAACAAAATGGTGATGAGTAATATGAAATGAACGGCTGAAAATGGTACTTTTGCTATTGATTTTCCTAATTACCTCCTTCAGGGTAAACATATAGTTTTCGGCATTCTGTCAGTATATGTCTTATCGTCAAGAGAATGTTACAAGTTGAGCAAGTAGGCCTGTCAGTCTTTCTCATTAAGTATGAGTGTTAATTTGAAACTTAATTGTCATATGAAAATAGTTTCTTAATGGTTCATAGTTTGTTGTCAGTACTTGTGTTAGTCCATGTAGTGGTTTGTCATGCATCTAAGAAGAGGTGTTTTGTTGGTCTTGAAATGTTTTCATGTAATACACCTATATTCCAGTTTTCAGCTGGAGTACTTCGTTTCAGTAAGGTCGATGGGGTTACTATGACATACATTGTTAATCAAGAGAAATATCCAACTAACTTTGATGTTGACCAAGAAAATTGGGTACTCCGTTCCAGAAACGTCAATGGGGCTACCTTGACACATATTGTTAATGAAGGAAAATATCGAAATAATTTTGACATGACCACGATACTCGGATACTTCGTTTTCAATCTTCAGAAAACCCCCAATTCTATTCATCCCATTTTTACTTATCTTGTTGCTCTACGATTATTGTTCATTTTTATACTCAAATATTAAGCGATTTATTCATACTTTCTTGTTTAAGTCTTTAGTGAACCCCCACTTCTACTCATCGGATTTTGTTTTTAAAAATAGAGAATAAATTATGAATTGAGATAACAAGGGTTTTATATCAGGAGACGGGAATCTGCTTAGTTTACATATCACCTGCGTGACAAATGTTTTTATATTACTCAAAAAATTTAAAACATATTAAATTACAAGTAGTCAAAATGTAATCTTTAAATTGAAATGTACTTATTGAAGAATAAACATTTTCTAAATAAGAATATATTAAAAAAAAAGAAAAATAGGAGAGAAAAGTTACTAATTTATGTTGATGTTTGATATATTGGCTAGACATTTCCCTTTAGAATTTAGTTAAAGTAAAATACTTTAATAAGACAAGCTTAATTGAAACGAGATCAAGTTTGTAATAAATGAAAAGACATTCTTCAAGGTTTGTTTACAAAGTTTGCCTCGCTTAAAACGTCAAAGCCAAAAAACTTAATTAACATTTAATGCGATAGAAGTATTTAAAAAGCGATAAAAGAAATATCACCCCTTTCAAAGTTTCAAAACTAATAAAATTCTTTATTACTCATTTTGAGAAATGTTCCATTTTCAAGTTTACATAAATGTAACTGCAAGAAATGATATAACCACTTAAGAGTTTATCTCCAGGCCCTCTCGTCGTGATTATTCCTATAAAAAGTAAATACTGCTTTACACAGAAAGGAAGAGAGTTTCCCGTTGCCATCTGCATCAGCCCATTATACAATAAAATGTCCGACACAAAGAGGCTGCCTCAAGTAAGCAGATTTTCCACGTGGTGGCATAAGACGTTTGGTTTATCTAACCACATATTCTCTATTTCTATGTAAAAAACCAATGAGTAGAAAGGGTAGGGAGGCGGGTTACTGAAGGCTGAAAAAATGGAAGTACATATAACTCGCTTAATACTTGAGTTACATAAAAAAATGCATCAAACAACAATTGTAGACCATCAATAAGTTAACAAGATTGGTTCTATAATATTTGACGATCCGACTCAATATAACGGAGAAATGTTTTTTTTAATCCCCTCCCCCTCTAACCCCCCTCTCCCATTATTACTAGCCCGATTTCAACCATTAACAACTATGAACTTAAGAGTTGCATTCATGGTTAGATACCAAATATGGTACAGATCCCGATGAAAAATCCTGAAATACACAGATTGGTTGAGTGCCCTATTGAGTATTAAAGATATATTTACGAACAATCAAATAGTAAAAAAAACACACAAATATATAAAAATGTTTTGAGAATTAAAAAGAGTAGTCTACTTCATGTGGATTCCAAGCCACGTAGGAATAGATGGAAATGAAAAAGCAGATGTAGCAGCCAGAGAAGCCCACCAACTCGACTCCATCACCACAACAATAATTACATCTAAAGAGCTGTATCAACCACTCAAAGAAGATATTCGTTGAGTAGCTGATTGAGTGTAAAAACTGGCAATAAATGCGGAACAAAACCCAGAACAATAAACTTAAAACTATAAAAACCTCCATCCGTCCATGGAAATATTCGATATGAGACAACAGAAGAGATGAAGTTGTATTAGGAAGACTCCGAATAGGCCACACAAGATTTACACATAGTTATGACAAAAGGTCAATCCTCGATATGTAGGAAATGTAAGACAAATTTAACTATCAACCAGATATTAATTCGCGCCATATTCGAAACTAATGCAATATTTTCTATAATATAGCAGTGGCTTTTTTTTCTCCTCATAGTAACCCTATCAGGAGTTATTTATTTAAATACATGTTCCATTGCCACAAGGCATATTACATGAATGATTACGTAAATACATTTTTATTTTACAATATAAACACGTTAATCAAATATAATATATAAAAAAATAATGATAAAATAAAATATTTAAATAAGTAAGTTAATTACAACTAAAATTAATAAATGAAATGGTAAAAATAAATAAATAAAAAAAATCAAATCAATTAAAGTTCAACAGATGTTTAATTTGCGAGTCTATGTAAGGTAAATATATTGAATTATAATTCCTATTCCTCACAGTCAACTTTAAATTCTAATGTATTTTTGCTACATCCATATCTATACTTTTGATTAGCAGTAGCCCTTGGGGATGGCCCTGAAGACCTAGATAAATTATTTGATTTTATGAAAATTACAAATTTATAGGAAAAAATTAAATTTGTATAAAGAAATTTGTTGTATCCTCATCTATATCATTAAATTTTAAATGACGATGTGGGTGAGGATATAACAATATCTACACTTTACATAAACACAATCCACTCACAAAATCAAGATACTTATCCAAAACGAGAGTTACAGATATTGCAGGGCGATGATAACCTAGTAGTTTTTCATCCTAAAACCTTAAGAAACTAACAAACAAGTTAATGACGAACTCACTAAATACAATCCTAGTAGTTGCATACGTGGATGTAAATAAATAACATTACAAAAAAAATCTTATTTGTTTGCAGAATATTTAAAATTACAATATTTAATTTAAAGTAATATATGATAACTCTGTCCTAATGTATTGAATGATCGAAAAATATCATTGAATATAATTATATTTCAGTTGAAAGTGATATTTTATAACTCTGTCCTAATGCATTGGATCGAAAAATATCATTGAATATAATTATATTTCAGTTGAAAGTGATATTTTATAACTCTGTCCTAATGCATTGGATCGAAAAATATCATTGAATATAATTACATTTGATCTGAAAGTGATATTTTATAACTCTGTCCTAATGCATTGGATCGAAAAATATCATTGAATATAATTACATTTGATCTGAAAGTGATATTTTATAACTCTGTCCTAATGCATTGGATCGAAAAATATCATTGAATATAATTACATTTGATCTGAAAGTGATATTTTATAACTCTGTCCTAATACATTGAATCGAAAAATATCATTGAATATAATTACATTTCATCTGAAAGTGATATTTTATAGCTCTGTCCTAATGCATTGGATCGAAAAATATCATTGAATATAATTACATTTCATTTAAAATAGTTATTTATTATACAAGTGACGAAAGTAGATCATTTTACAACTCGAGTGAAACGTTTACCCACACGAGCGAAGCGAGTGTGGTAATTTCACGAGAGTTGTAAATTCTACTTTCGTCACGAGTGTAATATTAAATTTTTTCTGTAATCGTGTAATACATGATCAGATCTAACCAGAATATGAACAAAATTAGGATGTTGTGAAGATTATGGTATGTTGTTGGTAGGTTATAAGCATGGTTGTGAAAGGTATCATAATAATAAAACAACTAGTGATGATTGTGAAGTAGTGCAGTTATAAACAAGTGCAGGTTATAAACAAGGAAGGTAATTATTATTATATTTAAATTTTAAAATACATTGATTATTTCCACCAATAATTCATTCACATTTCAATTTATTTTGTTAACATAAATTCTTACAATGTTAAGAAACATTTAAAAGCATTTAATTTCCAACTTCAAATTATTTTTTAATTTATACTTATTACTAATTAAGAAGGCAATTTAGCCTATTGCAAAATGTTTCACTTTCTTCACTCATTTCAGTTTAGTAATGTTACCATTATTCAACGATTACAGAAAAATTAATATTTAATAACTCTGTCCTAATGCATTGGATCAAAAAATATCATTGAATATAATTACATTTCACCTGAAAGTGATATTTCATAACTCAGGCCTAATTCATTGGATCGAAAAATATCATTGAATATAACTATATATAATTTGAACGTGATATTTGATAACTCTGTTCTAATGCATTTGAACGAAAAATATTATTGAATACCTTTATATATATATATATATATATATATATATAATTCTACTGTACGTGAGTATGTAACTGAACTCCAAAACGGCTGGACCGATTTGAATGATTTTTTTTTGTATGCGTTTGGGTGACGCCCTGGATGGTTTAGATTCTCAATTTAGCCCGGCAGATAGGGGAAGAGTGGGGGTTGTAAGGGAGGCTTAAAATTAAAAATAGCTATATTTCGTTTTCTATTGGTTTTTCGGCAAATATGCAAAGGATAAAAGTTGTTTATTTTGTTATTTAGAGTAACTTATGTAATATTCACTTTTGTCGTATAACAAAGTATAAACGAGTTATACACTAAAAAATTAAAGTGGGAGGTAACAATATTATTGGGCACTAACGATTGAACCGAACTTAACAAAACTCTATATGTAAATTAGCGTTAATTCTTCCATGATTATAAGCTATAATAATTTTTTTAGGTTCGAACGGGAGTGGGGGTTTTAAGGGAGGCCTGAATAAAAGATTCGCGATATTTCATTTTCTATTTGTTTTTAGGCAAACGTGCACAAAAGTTGTTTTCTGCATTATTAAAAGTAGCTTTTGTTTTAAACATAATATTATTAAATTTAATATCCTAATCGCTTGAAATATCATGCAGGACAACATCCGTCGGGTCCACTAATAATTATATATATTTTGAAAGTGATATTTGATAACTCTGGTCTAGTGCATTGGATGGAAAAATATCATTTTATAATTATAGGACATTTAATGACAAATAAAAACGATCCTATACAATTTTTGAAAAGAAATATTTCTAATTTCCGAAATTTCTCCACTCTAAACCCTCCCCACTTCCCCAGTCCAATTTTAGCCATTAACGAACTTGATCTTTTTTTTTTACATAAAACGATTAAATATCGAGTTTGGTAACGATTAAACCGAAATCACAACCGCTAAAGCGGTAACAGACATATACATACATACACACACACACACACACACACACACACACACACACACACACACACACACACACACACACACACACGCATACACGGAACGGACCTCATTTTCGTCATCTACTAAGTAGGATCAAAGGACATTTGAAGAAATTTTTTGAACATCGTGTCATGAGTACAACCCTCAATAGCTGATTTCCCTTGAGGGAAACCTCGTAAAAAACCTAAAAATAACGAAATATAACAATACAAATCCTGGAATTATAAGTAAAATGCCAACAGTATAATAATAAAATACGCAGGCTCTTAAACCTATATATTAAATAGTAACTGAGAATCACATAATCAACAATGAATGCTAAGAAGAAGCAAGAGAAGGCCATTAATCACAACAGAAAATGTAACAAAAACCAATTATCATAATGTACATACAATGATGAACTGGCTTAGTCGAGACAACAATGGTTCCCGCATAACCAATAGTCCCAGAGCATATTTAGCATTAATAAACAACTAAAATACATATTTCTCAATAAGAACGGGCAATGATAAATTGATATAAAAACTATTACTCCTACGACTGGAACAGTTTTTAAACATAATTTAATTTATTTAGTAAGTTAGTCACATTACGAAAAATGCTAATTCTCTTTCCTTTTTTAAAAAAAAACTATGAACTCCACTTAATGTTAATTGATATGAGATATCTGGAGGTTTTCAAGCCAGGGTGGGAAAAGGGATTTTATTTGGTGTGACCGCAACTCAATAAATTCCCAATCCATGCGGAATTCAAAGCTACGACTAAAAGTAATCCAAGCGGAAAAAAAAGAGAAAGAAAAAAAAACCAACGCCTCAGTTATTAAGGATAACCTAAACAAGCCTACTCATGTTTCAATTTAACCAAGTCACAAATAGCTACATTAAAGATAAAACCATAACCTTAGCAACGTTTCTCATATTCAGAATATGGATTTTGTCGGTCAACCAACACGAATAAAATATAAACTCTCCCTCCACTTGTCAAGGGTAAACATCAAGGATCAAGCAACATTTATAAGACCATTATCTACTTTTAATTGTGAATTAAAATAAATAAACGGGAAGACGTTTACTCAAAAAGAAAATATTACTGTTTTTAAACACATTACGTAAATGTGAATTACAATAAAACAGGTGTAATCTACAATATTAAAAGAAATATTCTTTTATATATTAAAGTTATTAGAGAATATTGTTTTTATATTTAAAAAGTTTCCATTGACAACCATTCATAGTGGTGCATGTTTGTGCGTGCGTGCATGCGTATGAGAGAGAGAGAGAGAGAGAGAGAGAGAGAGAGAGAGAGGATATTAACACGCAAAAAGGGTACTATGTAAGATTCATGAATCATCATAATATTCAAGAGCAACAAACAAACAATGAAAATTTGAAAACAAAGAAGTATTAAAAATATCTCAATATAGCGATTGTATAAACATAAAATTTGATACGAGTTAAATTCCTAATTTATTCGATTTTCAAGTCTAAGATCCTAAGTTACATAATAAATTATAAAAATTCATTAGTCTTGAAAAAAAACAAAAACCTCCTCCTCAACAAAACCTAAGGCACGACAAGGTCAAAGGTCAATATTCTTACAATTACTTTCCCTGAAGTAATATATGATTTTTGTAAAGCATGTCTAGCTTCAAAAAAATGTTCAATAATACATATATATTATTCTAGATACATCAAGAAACATTCATATTTTGTGAAATCATCTACAATACACGATGAACAACCATTGTTCAACGTTCCCAACACATTATTGGTCACCATGCCATAAAAGAGTAATAGATTGAAACATCGTGTAAAATAGTATTGTAAAGATTTGTACAGATTATAATAAAGTTCGGAGTATCAATGAGGAGAAGCAGAGAATGTATGTCAAGGTCACCATCAAGCCTTTGTGTTTACATTATAAGAAATAGGTGAAGTAAAGCTTCCTATAAAGGGGTTTACGTTTGGGCAATGTCTTTAATGAAGGAAGTTTATTTATTCTGTTAAAAAAAAATTGTTAAGTAATATTTTAATGATGCAATAATTGATTCTAGTTGCATTAGTTTAATTTTTTGCTTATTTGCTGGTAGTAGTTATTGTTAAATTGGATGTTATATATTTTGTAGTAGTGGTACACTGGACTGTATTTTTATTCTGGGAGTAAGGTGTTGATTTAATGTTGTTGTGTATTTCGGCTGGTGACAAGAGCGTGGTGATGAGGCGTGACAGTAAGGACTGACATGACTAAGAAAGAGACGTCACACACATACAACAGGCAGGTTACCTGCGTGCTCTGGTGCCAGTGGTCGCGAGGAGAGCTATATGCCGAGTGTTGTCGGGGCTCCGGCAGGGCTGAATGGGGTAGGCAAAGGTGACTCGATCGATTCGGGGAGACAGGTGCTGCCATCTAGACGGCCCTGCCTCCAACTAGCTCCCCCATATAGCAACAGCCGTTGATAGAATGCACTTATGTATTGGGCGGAAGGCCTCCAGCTAGAGGACACAATATATATCTTCTTATCGTAGAAATAGGATCGGAATACTCAAGATAGAGCAAGCCTTCATATCACTCAGAATCAGATAAAGACAAAAAGAGCCCGCATTTGCATAGTTATCACGTTCATACAATCGACAAAGTAACTCTATTTTTGAAAATAAAATAATCGTCTTTGACGATGGTTCAATATATAATTAAACTTCTCCACAGCAGTGTTGTTGGAAGTGAAGAATAATGTACTTGGGGAGAGAAAAATACGTCCAATTCTTCACAATTTTTTATTTTTTTTTTATTTCAGCGCTAAGCGCTTTCGAAGACTATTGTCTCAATCTTCAGAGCTACGCATGAAAAAGAATAACATCAATAAAATCTCTATACATTACAACAGGGTCATTATTCATATAAATATCAATACATAACAACTCAAAATAAATATCTAACAGAAGTGAATATTACAAATGGACTTAAGTCAAATTCTAAAATAAAATACGGAGAGTGAGAGATCCATTGAGGTATAGCTAAAAAATATTTACTGACCTACTTGAATGCGCTCATTGGGGACAATCCTTCAGCCACTTCTCTGAAAATACTAAGAAGCTCCGTTGGTGGGCTATTCCATATTTAGGAAAACTCTCTGACAAAATAGGATGCATATTAAGTAAGATTGGAGTGGGAGTAGCATATAAGAGCGGACCGAATCTGGGCGATATGCTATGCAGGGCCAAATAACCTATCGATATAAAAGACAGGTCCGGTGTCTACAAAATAGTGTGTGGTACATACAAAGGGTCTTACATTGGCCAAACAGTCCAACCCGGTGTAGAGAACATAGTTATCGCTCAATTCGGAATTTTTCTGCCCTCAAGAACAAGAGGGCCATAGCCAAGGAGCTCAAGAAGTGTGTGTATTACATGAGGCCAAGAAAGGTAAAAAACTAAGTTCATTGGAAGGTCAGGAGATTGCGTTGAACAAGAAGCTTATTGGTAATCGCTCTTTGAACAAAAAGACCGATTGTTATAAGTCTGCAATGGTGGGGGTACTGGAGCTCGACGTTATCTCCCGCGCACCAGCCAGTCACTTGCTGCCTTTCCCAATGAGAGTATGCAAGTAGGTCAGTAAATATTTGTTAGCTATACCTCAATGGTTCTCTCACTCTTCGTATTTTATTTTAGGATTTGACTTAAGTCCATTTATAATATTCACTTCTGATAGATATTTATTTTAGCAGATTTCCCTTAGGGGAAATCAGCTATTGAGGTCCGTTCAAAATTATATATATATATATATATATATATATATATATATATATTTGTCTATTAACGCTCTAGCGGTCGCAATTTTTGTTTGATCTTTACCAAACTCGGAATTTAATCGTTTTATGTAAAAAGGAAGATCAAGTTCGTTAATGGCTGAAATCGGACCAATGGGAGGGGGGGGGGTTTAGAGGGGGGATTTTTGCAAATTCAAAATATCTCCGTTATTATGCGTCGGATCGAAACATTGTATAGGATAAATCTTATTGCAAATTAAATTTATTATAAATATTGTTCTATACATTTATTCTGTATCTTGAATATTAACCGAGATATTTGCATTTGTATTCTGCGTGTGGTCACCAGTAGGCTATGTTCGGACTTTCCGCCGAGAGCTCTGGCGGCCGTTTCCATAACTATTCATCCCTCGTGAATAGGTTTAGAGGTTAGGTTAGCTGTCTTTTGGGGCTAGAAACTACTGGGTTATTTCGCCCTAAATAATGTTTTACGTTTAGAGGTTTCTTACTACTACAGTTGTTATTAGGCAGATTTCCCTATTGTAAAACTTCACGTGGGAAATCTGCTTAGTTTACGAAGCCCCTGCGTGACGGACTTTATTGATATTAATATGATTAATGACCCTGTTGTAATATATAGTGATTTTATTGATGTTATTGTTTTTTATGTGTAGCTCTGAAGATTGAGACAATAGTCTTCGAAAGCGCTTAGCGCTGAAATAAAAAAAATTGTGAAGAATTGGACGTCTTTTTCTCTCTCCAAATTTAACTTCTCAATATTCAGAAAGAAATAACAAATATTTGTCTCCGTAAATTAATGGATAACAATATTTTTGTTTATCATAAAAAGATCTATAAATTATAATCTTTGACTAAAATTGTATGTATGTAGATATATGTCTGTCACCGCTCTAGCGGTCGCAATTATTGTTCTATCGTTACTAAACTCGATATATAAGCGGATGAAATTAGACCAGGCGGAGGGGGGTTAAGAGGGGATAAATTTCGAAAATTAGAAATATCTTTGTTATTATAAGTAAAAAAGTGAATAGAAGCAATATTATTGCAAGTTTAATTGCTTATAAATGTTGTTATATAAATATTTTCTCTATCATGAATATTAACCGAGATATATGGATTTTTTAGTTTTCAGTATTCAGTAATCCTCCACTCCTACTTATGTCATATTAACAATAAGCTATTATATCATGAAATACTTTATTCTAAGCATAAATACCAAGTATTACTCTCATTGAAGTTTTACTTTTTCATACAAATGCAAATATGTGGCGCACGAGGGAAATCTGCTTAGTTAACGCAGCATAATCGGTAGTACACGATAAACTTATGTAACGGGAATTCCCTACTGGAAGGAAAGATCTTCAGAACACACATGTTATTCCCAAAACTGTAAAAAAAGAAAAAAAAAAACTCGTTACTTGATTATACAGTGTGAAAGACCACAAAACAAGTGCTTACCTAGAAATCCTAAACTGTATTTAAGAATGTTAACGACCATCATGTTCAAAGGAATCAGACGGATGCCCCCCACACTGTTATTGTTTTAGCCACAATACAGAAAGAGTGAAAAGGCTAGAAAATATATTTATAAAGCTGGAGGCGGAACCAGCCTGAATCTTAATATAAAGCGAGCGGTGGACGTCAGGAAAGACAGCGCCCTTCCTCAGTTAGGGCCCAAAATGGTACCGGTAGCATCCGTCATCCATTATTCCTCATAAATATCGTTATCTCTAATCAGGTTTCTAATATCTGTTTTCATACGTATACAAAAAAAAAATTTTGAATAGTGTAATATATGGTAGTAGATGGATATACATTTTTATTCAAATTTATGACTTTTTTAATATTTTTAGATGGAGTAGCTACTTTTAATATTTTATACAGTAATTGGAAAATATTGTTAAGTAAATCTAATCATGTTCTGATCTACATTTTGGAATTTAATGAATTTTTGTTGTTATTAGCACTTGAAAATGCCACGGATGTGATGAAAGGCTTACTGCAATAAAGTAAAATCTTGAGTGTGGGAAGACTTTTATTAACATATATATATATATATATATATATATATATATATATATATATATATATATATATATTACATATTTATAACAAAAATATAAAATACGTAATTAATGGTTTGTTCCCACAAAAACTGAAGTCAACAACAAACTAAAATTCCGACAGCATTTTATAAGTAAACCATTTTTCCATTACCATTATTATCTAAGATTGAGGAAGTTAAATACGTTTTTTTTCTTTATTACTGTGTATGATAAAATAAAGAAAACAAAGGTTAATAGCACAAACAAACTTGAGCATCCAATATTTATATACATTTCAGGGGAAACACAAATATACTAGGACACAAAATGGGTGGTAGAACAAGGAAATGATGTCTCTCTAATACAGACTTCATATATACAATATTACCTGCAAACGCAATCAGATTGATATTTACTTTAATTATTCATTAGAAATGGGGTTACAACGATTATTGATAACGGGCATGGCAGATGGGGCGGTAGTTCTGAATAATTTTGAGAGTTAATAAACATCATTTCAGCGCTGTTATTGGAATCCATGTAACTTAATTAAAACAAATAATATTCTCCTCACTAAAATGTTTGCCCGAGTTAATTGGAATAAAAGGACAAAGAGCTAATAAGGTAAAATCAACGGAGCAGAGGCGTGACGTCACAGAAGACGAGGTTCGGTTGAATAAAGGACCTCCAACCACTTCACAATCATTAGTTTCAAACTTGGAGGGACGATTTACACTTCACAGCCCCCACGACTTCCATTAGCCTCCAATCCTTACAGATAAAGGAGTATCCACTCATCTATCCACTTAAGTCCAAGCTTTTAAACTCCCTTCAACATTGAGGAAAAAGCACAGAGAGCCTAAACGAAGCAGATTTATCAAAAGCTTGAATGTCACCTGAATTTGTGTTCTTTATTCTCCCTTAGTAAGTACACTACAAATACAAGAAAACTAAAATCTGAATCTCAGACGATTTGTTAATCATATACTAATTTAAATGAAAATCTTTCTGATAAATCTGTAGTGTATCTTATTTGAGACAAATAGAAAAAGCCCAAATCACTGAAAAGTGCCGGAACAATGGCTAGCCAACTCCACAGCCGAAAATCGTTCTGATAAATCTGTAGTGTATCTTATTTGAGACAAATAGAAAAAGCCCAAATCACTGAAAAGTGCCGGAACAATGGCTAGCCAACTCCACAGCCTGGACCTGAAGAACATGAAGATGATATCTCATAAAGCCTATCGATGGATATTTGGTTAAAACAGTCAAGGATAGGACGAGTAAATATGTACTCGAGGAATGGGAGAACATATGCCGAAAGAGAAAAGAAACGAAGAAGTTCTTGCCAAGCGTTAAGAAAAGGATATCCATCCCTCCTTTGAATGGCGTCGGATTACAGGACGACCCAGTTCACGAGCAACCAGGGAGAAGGAGACAATCTGTATGCTTATGTTGAGCAGAAAAAAAGACAGCTGTTCGAGTGCTTACTGAGAGCACAAGTCATGACCCAGCAAGGTTGAAATGGATGAAGAGTGTATATAAACAACGGATTCACCCGCACGGTACGGTAACATCACCTGGAAATTATGAACCCTTCAAGGAATTCGTGCATCAATGGAGGAGGCGAAGAGAACCAGACACAACTCAGTTATATAAATAAGAAGATATAAATAAAACCAATCTAAGGTAACCATGCCCTTTCCTAAACTCTAAGGTCCGACAATACCAACGTTGCAGTAAAGGCCAGGAGCAAAACAAAACAAAAATTAGCTTATGCACTAATTAATTACTGAAGATGAATCATATGAAGAGAAACATTGGATAAAGGAATTGATGATGAGAAGATAATGTCAATTACAAGTGGCCTTCCGAGATCTATTCAAGACAGAAATAGTTATTTTAATAAAAAGTGTGGCTAATTACATTATCAAATATTCAATATTGACTACATTAGCACAATCACTGGCCAGGAAGAAGGTGGTTAGGAGATTTTCCAATAAATTTTACCTCATGTCCGATTTCTCGCGGTGATTTGAAAAATGTAAAGTGTAAAAGTAATGGTACTCATTTAGCTAGCTTCCCTACGTGAAAGAGGGTTTCCTGATTTCCTTCAATGTTGGGTTTGCTTCTTCTTTGAAAGAGTCGCTCTATCTCTTGACTTGTCTGCTTCTATCTTTTGTACAATCATATGCGACTGCACTCAGGCACTTCATATGATCACCTGTTATCAGAGATGTCCTGTCCCAATTCCATATTATTTTTATTATTAACATGATTGATTCTTTCAGTTCTATTTTCTTCTTTATGTCAGTATATTCAATATACATTTTGTTTAACATTTACAATACTCCTCTTCAGCGAATTTTGCCAAGCTCTGTTTTTTTTTCCTGGTAATTTGTGGGGGACATGTTAAGACTTCCATAGGAAATAACTGGAAAGATGCAAGTTTCAATGATTTGCTATTTCAGTTTCATTTCTACATTCACCTTTAGAATGCATCTTAGAGACCAGTAATACCTCCCTTTGTGCGATATTCTTCTTTGAATTTGTTTGTTGGCTCTGTCAGTAAATGAATTGAACTGTCCCAGATAATTATGGTACTTTGGGTATTTTAGAGATTGGCTTATTTGATCACTATGGTAATTTTTAATTTTGTAGTTGGGATATATGTCTATTTTTTATTGTGTTATAAGCTTTCTTAACATAGTAATCATTTCTTCTATAATTATTGCAACAATTACTATATCGTCAGCAAAGCGAGGGTTATTGAGACACCTTCGCGTCCACATTACGTCTCATCAGAAGAAAATATAGTTCAAAGAGGTAACTATTGTAAATTAACGGCTACATGGTTCAAGGAATTACCACTAGCCGAGCCAGTAAGAGAATGGCTTACAAAGTATCATGATGTCTAATGTGTAGTCTAAATGGATTATTAAAGCCTAGATCGGCTAATTGAAGTTAAATAGGTCATATTTTCACAGAACAATTGTCTAAAATATTTCGCATTAGAGGCGATTGCGATTATCTCAATGATTTTATACTTCTATAGTATGGTTAAATCTGAATGCCGATCGTTGCAGAAATAACAGGATACTTCAAAAGGTGAAAAGGTCAACTCTCTTATTAAGTAGTGACAACAGATAGTAGCTATGTCACCCTGGTTGGTTCTCAATATAGACCGTTAGTCGCTATATGTCACTGTCACCAAAATAAATAGAAGAAATACAAACAAGCTCCAAATAATCTCATTTCATAGCCAAACTTCAAACACATTAAAATAAAATGTTATTTATTAATAGCCTTTGTGCTGCAAAGGCTAATCGGAATGGGACATCTACAGGTTACCATCCTTTTCTAGCAAGGGCGGGACTAAGGATTTCATTAAAATCTGTTAAAGGATTTTGCTACAATATCTAATAAAGACGTGAGCGCCCAAACTACACTCATTTTCCGGAGCTATTTCGATTTCATGACACGTTTTCTAACCCATACAACTTTGATTCGATTCCACTTGTTAACAAGCGCAAACTTTATTTTTCACATGAAATAGTTAAATATAAAGCATAGTATCGATTAATTAATATTAAAGAACTCCAAACCTGGATGACAACGTGAATTTATCTATCAGAGAAGGGCACCATGAAAACAATATTTGGTATTTAAGCTTGAAATAAGACGTTTCATGATATATTGGCTTATTGTTAACGTCGACGACTATTAGCGAGGGTTTATGGAAGGCTGAAAATTAAAAAATTAAAATACCTCGGCTAATATCAAAATAGAGGAATAGTGTGAAGAATGTTTCTATACAATTCATGGATTTAACTTATAATAACAGATATATTTCGAATTTTTGAAATCCTCCCTCTCCAAATGGTCCGATTTCAGCAGTTAACAACCTTTATTTTTAGCTTTCATTTGAAATTTAAATATCTAGTTTGGAAACTATCAAACAAAATATATATATAGTTTATGAAGGACCTCATTATCTTCATCTCCTGGATAGGATCGCTGGCCTTTAGAAAATGTTTTTCTAAATTCGTGGCAGGATTATAACCTCAATAGCTGATTTCCCTTACGTCTCACTTGGGCATCGGCAAAGTCAGCGGAAACTTTATAACAACAACGCACCTTCTAACCTGAAGTTACGATATCTTACAAGCTCAGGTTGCGATCAATGGAAGAGAGACAAGTAAACAAGCAACGTTATATAGTACGACCTCTATTAAAACTTCTAATGTTAATGCAGTAGTTTGAGTTTCTAACGGTTGACGAAAATTCTCTAACCTTGAAATCTTTTTAGAGATTAACAAGTAATGAAATGTTTGGAAGAGTTTTAGGGAAATCTGCTGAAAAGTGAGTTTAAATACACTAAGTTTTAATTCCTTGCACGAATAAAAGAAGAATTCTAATAGCAAAACCTTTTGTTTTTCGGATTTCAACGGAATTATCTGATTAACATTCCTTGAACTAGTTGGCACGTGACGTCTGTATGTAAATTTTGAATATTGAAGTCATATTCGCAGTTAGGACAGTAATACCTTTAGTTGCATATCTCACTTTTTAGCAGATTTCCCTTCAGGGAAATCAGGTATTGAGGTTGTACCCAAGACGCGATTTTTGAAAAAATACCTCAGTTCAAAGTTATATCAAGTACGTTAAGGGCTGAAATCGAGCTGGGAGTTGGGGAGGGGGAGTAAGAGAGGGAATTTCTATAATTCGAAATATCTTCGTATTATTATTATATACCCGAATATTACACGAAAAATTTATAGAACTAATCTTTCTTATAGATGTTGTTATATACGTAATTTCTCTATTATGAATATCAGCTGAGATATTTGGACTTTACAGTTTCCAGACTTCAGTAACCCCCCCCCCTCCGACTCATGTCATTAAGAATAATTTGTTATATAGTGAAACACATAATGCAAAGATTAAATACCAAATAATGTTTTCACGTTGCATTACTATATGAGATACATGCAAAACCTTGAGAGTTGACGTGTAAACTATGAACTTCACCGTTTCCTTTAACACTAAAAGTCACATTAGGAAATGGCTGAAATCGACCTTCGGAGAGAGGGGGGGGGGGGTTAGACGGAGGACCAATTGAAAATTCCAGATATCTCGGATACTATGAGTTGGATCTAAAAGGTTTATGTAATCAATGCTGTTGGAATTTTAATATTCGCTGTTGCATACATTTTTTTCTTCTAAAATATTGTGCGAGTTATATGCATTTTTAAGTTTTCAGCCTCAGTAGACGCCAACTAATAATATCTGATTTTTACTATAAGTAAATGAGTTCATTTCATAAATGGTGAGATGAGATGACTAGTGTTTCATAGTTTACGCAGTCTCTTCATGGCGGACTTTTGATAAAAATTGACTAAAAGGGGGGGAGGGACGGGTTTAAGGGAAGAAAACAATAAATTGCAAATTTCTTCGTATCTTCGAAAGAGATACAAAAATATTGAAATATCTATAAATTATGTTCTATGACATTTTTGGATCAGACACAGTGATATATCACTTATTAATATTTAATGAAATAATATAAAATCAAGTGCAACCAAAAATTGTGTTTATTTAATTTGGTAGGATCGCACCAGATTTTTTTTACTACAAAGAAGAAAATGTTTTGCGTAAAGTTCATTGTTGACGTAGAAATGGCCGTAAGTAGTTTAAACTTTCATCAACTGAATGCAATTTATTTTTAATGACCTAATGGTGTAGTATTTTATAAAAATAGTAGTAAGAGAAGGCGTTAGTTGTAAGTTAGTATCAGAAATAAACGAAAAAAAAAATTGAACTCATAATTTATTAGAATTTACGGTGTCATTCTAACGTTGTATTCTTTCTTACAAAGACTGTTTAAAATGTGTTCTCTTGCAGGCGGCAAAAATGAATTAACTATATTGTATAGGAGCCTCAACAATATATCACAGGAGGAGGTGTGATATATTTTACTGATGTCTTCATGATATATTTTATTATGTACTGTGTAATCGGGGTGTCAATTCGTGAGCGTTAGAACTTTAAAATAGAGTGAGATGCTGCGTAAACTAGGCAGATTTCCCCCTTGCTGGGATACTACGCAACTGTTCTCTTCTCATCATGTATTTTCTATTACAATGTAAAAATCCGATTAGTTGAAATGGGGGTTCATTGAAGGCAGAAAACCAGAAAGAAGAAATAATTGGCTTAACATTCCGGTTACGAAAAAAATGATAGAATACATTGTAGATCATCCATAGTGTAACAAGACTGGTTCTAAAACATTTTTCAATTCGGCACATAACGACCCGTTCGATTCAGCCCCTATTCCTGGTTTGAAAAAAATTAAATCCTGCTTGATGACATCAACACGCAACGTATCTGTGTGTATCTCACACAGTAAAAGTTCAATAAAAACAATATTTGGTGTTCAAGCTTCTAATAAAGTGGTTCTTGATAGAACAAGTTGTTAAAATGGCATGAGTAGGAATATGACCAACCGATCCGACGTATAATAACGGATATGTTGACTTTCGAAATTCGCCCTTCAAACCCCACTACCATCCTCTCGAATATCGAGTTTAGCAACGATCTAATAAAAATTGCCACGCCCACTAGAACGTAACAGACAGAATATAAGTGTACGTGTGTGTGTGTGTGTGTGTGTGTGTGTGTATGTGTGTAATTTTCTAGATTTGTTCAATACTCTTTGTCCAATATTTAACGGTGATACTACCACTTACCACCACTGAAGTACAGAATAGATGGTGAGACGAGTTGACCAATGTCATGCCAGAACGTGGAAAAGCTGCATAATTTGCGGAGCCATTTTCACATATTCGGCCAATTGTAGCAAGACAGGTGAATTTAAACTGAAAATTCTCCTTAAATTGCTCCCATATATATGCTTGAGAAGTTCATTCAGAAGATTAAAAAAAAATAAGAGAAATGACTATCCATCTCTCTAAAATAAATATCTCAGCATGAAATTTGTTTAAATAAAATTCTAGAGTAATTCATTTAAAACTTTTTCTTGGCTCTGGTGTAATCTAATTGCTCATCTTGTAGCTAATAGCCTTAACATAATTTTGTGTTTAGAGATAAAGTCCTGAGAAGGTTATAACACTAATAAAGGCTACAGGTTGCTCTCTTGGGGTCTCTTATGTCCCTCTTTTCTCTTTTTCGCCAATTCACACTCCAATCTTAGAAGTTTTAAGGAGCTTTTAACGCACCATTCACATTGCTAAATCTATTTTTAATTTAATGATGTGTAACCTTTCCTATCTTTATCCAAATATTTCAATGTTCAAAATAAAGAAAAAATGTATATAACAACATGAATTGAACAATACATTTTAAAGAAGATTGTTGGTCGGTAAAGTTAAATAATAAGAGTCCGTCACGCAAGGGCTGCGTAAACTAAGCAGATTTCCCACGTGAAGTTTTACAATAGAGAAATCTACATACCGGTAACACAACACCATCTTGAATATGGGGGGGGGGCATCAACAGAACGTATTTGCATATATCTCACAAAGTAAAAGGTTAGAAGGCAAGAACGGAGAAAGGTTAGGTTACACGAGTGCCGAGCAGTTACGGAAGCCGCCGAACTAATCCGGAAACTTCCGACAATAGCCGCACACACACTTAATGAAAATGCAAATATGTCGGTTAATCTGCTAAAAGAGCTCTCTAGAAAATATAATCTTTCTCTATAATGTAATATATTTGGACGTATCCCACATAGTAAAAGTTCGCTAAAATGCAGATATTTAGGCTAGGAATAATAATGCATGCACATATGCACAATGCAAATACACGGGAGTTAAAGCGTTGACCTTAATTTCCATAGTAAACATAGAGTGGCGAGTTCGATTCTCGCCTGGGCAATAGGAATTTATTTAGTGACGGAATTCGTTAAATAAAATCCTTAGCTCCACCCTGGCTAGAAATGGGTAGCATAACCTAATAATAACACAGGTAATAACCTGTAGATAACCCATCCCAATTAGCCTTAGTTGTAAAAAGTGGACGTTAATAAATAATTTATTTATTTAAATATCATATCAAAATATAATCCAGTTTCGCGAATTGTGACCACTAAAGCGTTACCATAGTATATATCATTAGTACGGACGTAATTTTCGTCATCTCCTAAAAAGGATCCATGGACATTTAAGCAAATTAGTCGTGAGTACGCCCTCAAAAGCAAATTTCTTCTGAGAAAAATCTGCTTTAAAAAAAACGCAACTCTAAAATGCATTCAAGTTATTCATCCAGAGAAAACTCGCTTACTCCATGTAAATATTTTCGAAATTAAGTTGAAACACGAGACGATTTCCATATTTTTCTCTTATCAATATTTATCAAGTTTCACTTATTGGACACTGTTTTACTGGAGGCCCAAGCCAGAAGAAACGACAGTATTGATTGCGTCTTGGAGATCCTTCAATAGACAGTGGAAAGTAGGACGGGAGTGAGCTGCTTTAATTTTACCCCCGGCCATAAACTGCATTTCTCATAGTTTGAATTCTTCTTCCATATTAAAGCTGACAACACTCAAATCTTCCTTGTTTACTCCTCGACTCGGCATCATTCTTTATTATTCAAAAATAATGCCCAAGTCTACCGGTAAAGGCTGTTTTATATCTCTGGAATATGCTGGATGGTAGAGGAACAAATGTATAAGGATCAATAAGAAGGCCAAGTCCTCTACTGGTTTTTTCTTTTGTACCCAGCAGCTTTGCATGATTCAAACTATTTACAATAAAAGAAGGAAATAACTTAAGCCTCTTACAACACATATTAAAATATAAATTCTTAGACGCTAGGCCATGCTTAAAATATAACTTAAAATATAGTTTTTCTAATTCACCTCTGTCAATACTATGAATAACGTCAACATCCTCCCGGTTCATGCTGTGCCACCGTTGGATTTCTTTTGTACCCGGCAGCTTTGCCAGGTAGAACCACCAGGTAAAACCAGTAGAGGACTTGGCCTTCTTATTGACTGTTTTATAAGTAATATTAAAATATCTCTCTCTCTCTCTCTCTCTCTCTCTATATATATATATATATATATATATATATATATATATATATATATATATGAAGAGAAGTATTTTGAATATTAACATGTTAGCAATAAATAGGAATAAATAATTGTCTAAATAAATATGGAGCACTCCTTACTTACTGGATATAAAAATCGCCCTTACCTAATGTCATAGTCTGAAACACCTTACCTGAAACAAAATTAATAATTAGTAAAAATTGACAACATAAATAGTGAATAATATTTAGTAATAAGCAAATCAAGACTTTTTTGTAAAAAATACTTGGATTTACATACATTTACACTTAAAAATCTCTTATGTCGGTGTAAAAAATGAACATTGAAAATTGTTAAGCTCAAGCCAATTATGTTATTATATTCTATAATTTAAAGCCACAAGCCCGTTTTCTTCCTGAATTATTTGGCCAGAACTGCTCGGTGGATTTTCGAGATCCAGGTAACGTATTGTTCGTCATGGTCGCTTTTTGCTTTGAAAAATTGTCGGATTCAAGGTAGCTCCCACTCCCGGCGAGATAAGCCCTTACGAAATTTTCTATTCCGAACCTCCCCCGCGACGACTTAAATTCGCTATTTCTCTGGCCGTTCCGAGTATCCCTTTACCGATCGGGGGAAAAACTCTCGGATACATACCATTTCGTTCAACGCCTCAAACGCGACTAACCGCCGACTGCCGTTCCGACAAATGACGATCGAACTCGAAAGTATACTTTTTCTTGCGACCCGCCAAACACCCGTTCTATAGACTCATTTTTTCTTTTCGAGGCGTCATTTTTCAGCTCGAGCGTACGGTCTAGGTAGCCACCGAGACGATTTCCCGTACCACACTCCGCCGCCCTGTACGGACCCTCCAAAATCGACTCTCCTAAAACTCCTCTCTTTCCCTCCCTCCTCTCCCGTTGGGCCTAAGCCCACGCCGATTTCGGCCCCTTCTCCGGGTATCGCACCGCTACGGATGTCCAAAGACCACCTCGGTCTACGGTCGAAGGGCGAAGGGCGAGGTTAATGGAAATGTAATGAAATGTTAATATGTTTATCTAATGTATGTCGTTGCAGATTAAGTATGTCGTCTAAATAAAGCTGCTTTCAGCAGCGAGAGGTTTCTCGAGACTTTCAGACTCTGTTATTTATTATCAAAATTTATTTTAAGCTGATTGAATTTCGAAATTGTTTTATTTTCTTCATTTATAGTTATTCAATTTGCATTATTATTGGTGAGGGTTTTGACTTTTTTCAATTATTTGTCTAGAACTATTGGATTTGTAAAGAAGTGTAATGCGCATTCTACCAGATAATCAAAGAACTAAAACGACTTCTTTCCGTTCTCTTATTTTTCCTCTTCTTTTCATTACTCTCAATGTTTTTATTTGCAAAAACTTTTAATTTCTTATTTCACTTATATTATAACTTTACTTATGTTTACTTATGGCAATTGTTGCCATTTAAATAGTCTTTCCCTATTTCCCCTATTTACAAAAGTAAATAAAACGATTTATTCTAATGAATATTTTTTAAGGTAATGTACTTGGTAACGATTTCATAATACGTAAATTTTATTATACAATTTATATCAATTTTTTCCCTTATTATAAAGGTTTTCGTGAATATAGGTCATTCATTTTTCGTCAGGTAAATAGTACAACTTTTTTCATATTCTTCCTTCTTGAATGATATGAAATAAATTATTTCCCAACCGAATGTGGATTATTTCTTTCAGATGAACTTAACAGATGTAACGTTAAGAATTACGAATCTGGAAAATACATGTATAATTAAAATATAGAAATCACGAGAGCGAAGCTCGAGTCGATTTACGGCGATCCCAAAGGGATCGGTTTCCCAGTTGTGGCGCTGCCAAAGGCAGCGCTTTTTTAAGGGGGTCAAGAGGGCGTAGCCCCCTTGCTGGAGTGAGCTAGTTGATTGTTAATGGTATAGTGTCTTAATACCATTCTAAATTAGTTCTCAGGTAGTCTACAACAAATAATTAGAACAAATTTCATGCTGCTCAACACTTTTCAGATTTAAATAAAAAATACGAACTTTTGTGGATTAGTTTTATAATAGACTTTGATAAAAAGTTTCGTAAAACATTAGAAATCGGAATTAATGAAGCCATTGATTGAGGTTGTACTGATTTTATAAAAAATCTCGTAACGTGTCTTTCTATAGAAATAAAGTACAGCTCCTCAGAAGAAATATCGAACCGACAATTTCGATTATGGTGGAGTTCATCATAATGCCAGACATGATATAAAATCTGTGAAAGATCACGTGCGGAAAATGAAGTAGCTAACCCTTCTTGAATAGTGATATACCCGAGTTATTCCATTTTTGTATCACCGTCGTTCTTTTCTTTGTATACAGACAGAGTAATCGTTCAATATTTATGATAATACAAAAATATCTTGGGGTACAAATTATCTGAAAGGGGAGAGGCCATTTATTTCCTCGCTAGAATACATAAAATAAAATTGCCATTTAACCCCCCCCCCCCGCATTCAACACATTATGCTGAACACAAGGACAAAACGAGAAAGGGGAACTATTTGGCGTGACCAACAAACATTACACTTCTTCAACCTGGTGTAACATTTTTCATCTCCTCTTCTCAATTTCCTTACATATTATTAAAGAATTTCTCGGTTAAAATAAATATATAAAGAAAAACAGAACCAATATTTTCAAAAATATGAGATAAGTAGTTCCTTTCTTAGTCTTAGGCGAAAACTAAGACGATTGCCCTACTAAGGGGCTGGACAAACTACTATCCGGACACGTTTCTTCGTTTTTCCTGTAGTAGATAATTAAACAGGACTTGAAAAGAAAGCTGAACATGAGAAATGTGAGTAGCCCAAGTGCTCGAAGAGAAAAATCGTTTAGTACCGAGGGATTGGGAGACTGAAAAGTAAACATATGGAAATATCCGGAATTAGAGGACAAATGTGTAGAACAACGATTGTACAAAATTAAATATGTAAATTTGTCATATTTCCGTTCCGTGGGCATAATTTTAATTTTAATTCCTGATATATTGGGTTATTGCTAATGTGGAATGAGTAGGAATGGATGGGGGGAAAACTAAATAGCCTGTCACGCAGTGGCTTCGAAAACTAAGCAGATTTCCCACGCACTGGACGACACACAGGTGAGTCAAGTCAACCTTATATTCTCCAAAATAAAAAGTCTGTCACGCAGGAGCTGAGTAAACTAAGCAGATTTCCCACGTAAAGTTATACAAGAGAAATCTCCATACAAGTGCCGAACAGTTACGGAAACGGCCGAACTAGCTTTCGAGGAAAAGGACCAGAAGCGACCATAGCTCATCCGTTACACTTAATAAAAATGCAAATACCTCGGTTAATATTCAAGATAGAGAATAAATGTATATAACAATATTTATAATAAATTTAATTTGCAATGCGATTGTTTCTGTACAATTTTTCGATCCGACGTATAGTAACGGAAATATTTCGAATTTTCGAAATTCCTCCCTCCCACTGGTCCAATTTCAGCCGTTAACGACCTTGATCTTTCTGTTTACATAAAACGATTAAATACAGAGTTTTGTGACGATTAAACAAAAATTGCGAATTTTATATATATATATATATATATATATATATATATATATATATATATATATATATATATATAATTCGCAATTTTTGTCATCTCCTGGGTAGGATTGATGGACATTTGAAGACATTTTTTGAAAATCGGGTCATGAGTACGACCTCAATACCAGATTTCCCTTAAGGGAAATCTGCTAAAATCCGATGAGTAGAAAAGGATAGTCAATAATATGTTACCAATGAGTCAATAATGTTCTCCATTTTTAAGTAAAAATCAGATGAGTAGAAATGGGACGGGGAGTGGTTAAAGAAGGTCGAAAACAATAATGAACGAATAACTTGCTTAAGAATTATTAAATAAATGATAAATATGAAATTTCAACATTTTACTGCTAGTCGTTACGGGGTTATGCAGAATTCGTACATGCATACGTATTTATTTACTTTTAGACGCCACGTCATTCTAAACGTGTTCAGAAAGCAAAAAAGGATAATTCCTTTGAAATCAGAATACCGAAAGATTTTGAGATTACAACACTTCCAGTCCAGTCCAGATTACTTTAATGTCCAGTCCAGGTGTAGAGTAACCATCACATTGTATTCCAGGATAAATACTGGATTAATGAGATGAAATATAAATATTCTAAACGAGAGAGACAAATGATATCAAACTTTAATTTTATAGGCAGGGGAATGCAGCTGACTGAACCCGCAATGCCGTCCGCCTCACCGGGTTTGCTGCAATTCAAATCAAATGAACCCAAGCCCAGAAAGGGTTTTATTAGCAAGCAATTTGTATTCCTGTCCAAGACAGGCCGTACAAAGCCCGTCAAAATACATAAATTCAATTAAGCTTTGCATTGGTATTAAACAATGTTATTCAATCCTGATCAGTTACCCTAATCCCCAATAAGGAGGTAAATATGTATATAACGCTACTGAATAACTTATTAATATTAAGTAACATATACCCAGAACAAATTTGTTTAACTTGCATTCTCGATAAAACTAATACGGCCCAAGGTATTGACGTATTTACGTTTCCATTTGTAGGTAAATCCCAAATTTTTATATTACTCATTTTGGGGGTAATATAAAAAATAGACTAGTTTTTCATTCTATTCCTTTTTGTTGCCCCACTAAAGATTCTCAGAAAAGTTCTGATGGAGATTGTGAGAGAAAGACCCTTTAAAAAGTTTTAAAACTGTCGTGTTAAAATCATTGTTACTTGACTTAACAACTTTTGATTTTTAGTGATTTAATTGTAAACTAACAACTTAAAATACTAAACTAAATACTGTTTCAATAACTTCCAAACTAATAAAAAGTTGTAATTAGGTAATTTGTGTTTAAAATCGGTGTTTACTCGATAAGCCGACAGAGGCGAGAGGTGCTGTAAGACAGCTAATTGCTGTGTAAGCCACGAACACCTACAGCTGAGAGGCGGCCTTAACCTCAGGGATGCCAACACTATTAGCAGTAATACCAGCTACAACCAGCTCCTCACAACCTCTCATCAACATAGAGCACTCAACAATAGACCAACACTAAAGACATCATTAGATAGATATTAAAATAAGTCTGTTATGCAGGGGCTGCGTAATCTAAGCAGATTTCCCACGTGGAATTTTACAATAGAAAATTCAAATACTGCTAAACTTAACATCACCGTAAGTGAATAAATACGAATAATAATGAGAACAATCAATTTACATTATAATAAGCAACCCAACGGTGCTCTGAATTGTAAACCAACACGTCAGCTAACCTTGCATGGCAGAAAGATAGAAATATTCTTGATCGGAAAGGAAAACAATTACTGAAATATATCTGAATATAATATATTACTTTTATTGTAATCTATTTATTACATTTAGTACTCTAATTTATAATGTATCAGAATAGCCTCAATTACTCTAATTTCAGTAACCCAAGAACAAAAGACGGGGACATATTTGCATATACCTCACCTAGAAAAGATTTGTTGAACACAATAATTGATATTTCAGCTTGAAATAAGACGGTTCATGATATATTAGCTTATTACAACGTGCGGTGTCTGAAAGTGGGGTTTACTGAGGGCTGAAATCTAAAATTTGCCAATATCTCGGTTAATATTGATAATAGAGAAAACACGTATAGTACATTAAATTTGTAATGATATTGGTTCTATACAATTTTTCAATATGACGTATAATAACGGAGATACTTTGAATTTTCGAAATTCTCCCCCTCTAGACCCTCCTGTCGACGAACTTGATCTTCAATTTTGCTTTAAAAAAGGCATGTAGGTATATCAAGTTTGGTAACGATCAAACAAAAATTGCGACCGCTAGGGAGGTAAAAGACAAATATATATACTCGGCAGCCAATAAAAAACGGGCACTTCATATTTTTTTATTTTAAAAGCAGATTATCTGTATTGTGTTTGTTTTTTTGGGTAATTCGGAGTAAGGTCTCTGCACATTGAACTAATCCCTTCAGGACTAACAAGGCAAGAGATAAAGCTCGCTTTTGTCTGGAGACTGCATTACGTGACTCTATTCTCCTGAACTGTAAGTAGGTTTTAGCAGATTTCCCTTGATGGAAATCAGCTATTGGGGTCTTACACATGACGCGTTTCCTATTGGGTTTTCGGCAAATATGCACATGATAAAAGTTATTTATTTTGTTATTTAGAGAAATTTTCTCAACAATTCTTTTCAATATGAACTACCAGGTACCTCACCTGGAAAAATTAATTCAAATTATAATATTTTATTATAATATTTTGTCCTTAATAATTTAAATCTATGCATAATGCACAGGAAACGGGAAATATGACAATATGGAGGACAGTGAAGTCTTACATAAAAAATTAATTTTATTATTGTCAAATCCACAGAAACGACGGGTATTAACCCTAAACACTGGGAAGGGTAAGTGTCAAAATATTGTGCAAAGTAAAGCCATGCCAAAAGAATAACATCACCATCCAGCCGCAAATGAATTCCCGGGCGAAGCCGGGTATCTGAGCTAGTGTTCTATAAATGTTGTTAGGTACGATTTTTCACTTTCTTGATTATTAACCAAGATATTTGCATTTTATAGTTTTCGGTAAACCCCAGTACTCATGCCATATTAACAGTAAGCTCGTATATTATGAAGCACATGGGTTGAAGCATAAATACCAATTATTGTTCTCATTGAACTTTTAAATTTTTAGATAAATACAAATACGTGATGAACGTGGAAAATCTGCTTAGTTAAAGCAGCACCTTTGCGCGTCTTTAATTTTTTTAACCACGCGTTTAAACTCATTATTGAACGTTGTTCTTTCCATCTGGTCTAGGAGAATGGTTCATTCGTCGCTGTTTTATTCAGAGATGAGTCTCGATTTGGTCTGTACCAGTCAGACGGTCGAGACAGAGTGTGGAGACGATCAGAGGAACGTTCCGTACTCTTCGCGAGTGAGTTTCAGCCGTTCGAAAGGCGATCAGTTATGATTAGGGAGGAATTAATTTTCATGCCGGTATCGAGCTGATTCTTAATATTAGAGATCTGACTGCTCGGAGGTACATTGAGGAAGTGCTTCAAGAGACTGTAATCCCATTTGTTCCTTTTATTGGTGACGTGTTCATTTTAATGCAAGAGAATGCTCGCCGCATACTGCAAGAATTGTCACCGAATACTAGGAGCAAGTGGGAATAACAATTCTGGACTGGCCTGAACGATCATCCGATATGAATCCTATAGAACATTTGTGGGATAATTTAGGGTGGTGTGTTAGACGTCATCAACCTCCTCCTAGTGATTTAAATGAACCCCATATTGCCCTTCGAAAAGAATGGGATGCAGTGCCGATTGAGTATATCAAAAATTTAATTTCTTCGAAGCCTGGCAGAATAAGGGCCCTTCGCCATACAAGAGGGGGAACACCCAATATTAGAAGACCATCCGATATAAACAAATGTAAAAATTGTGAGTTATTACTTCTTAAAAAAGAATTAATTTCTTGTTTTTTTTAATTGTATAATTGTATTTAATTAATAGAAATTATTCGTTTTAAGTTAATTTTGTTTAGATAACCTATAAAAAAAAAACTAATTCATACGATTAGAAAAGAGAAATTAGAGTGTTCTTTTTTTTTTGTTGTTTTTTTTTTTTGTTTTTTTTTGCCATTGCATATAGATAGACAGATAAGTAAACCGATTGTTCACTAAAAGCCTAATGGAAGGCAATGTATGACGTGTTATTTCTATCTGGGTGAATGATGGACTCATGACAAAAGAAAATGTAATCGAATAGAAAAGAATAGAAATGCGGCTTTGGGGCGGAATCGCCGGAGCCGATTGGACTCGGGAAAGAAAAAAATCGAGCAAGATCTAAATGAGTCCACTACTGCGATTTCAGCCGTTAACGATCTTGTTCGTTAGTTTTACATAAAATATAGTTCGGAATAAAAAAAAAAAAAAAAAACAATTGAGACCGCTAGAACGATAACAATATATATACGTAAATATGTTGATTTGGGTAGTGAGTATTTTACGTTATTCAGGCGTATATACGGTCTCATCTCCTACAGGAATGATGTTAATAAAAAAAAATTTATAACCTAACTAAAATGTTTTATATTCTCACTAAAACGTTTAATATTCTCAATAAAATGTTTTATATCCCAACTAAAACGTTATACTAAAATGTATACAGCCTCCTTAAAACGTTTTATAGCCTAACTACTTATCCAATTCTCGTACTTTGATTCACATTAAAAATTATAAATGTTCTAGCATGAAACAATAATAACATTTCTACCATGAATGAGATAAATACCCAATTTATATCCTACCTAAAACGTTTTATAAGATACTAAAACGTTCGAAGACCTAAAAAAAAGTTTAAAACCCCATCAAAAACGTTTTAATTTTAAACTTAAACTTTTATATACTACTAAACAATCGATGTCCTAACTAAAACTTTAAATTCCTAACATAAAATGTTTTGTATCCTAACAAAAACGTTTGATATCCTAAATATTTTTCCAATTCTCAAACTTTGATTGATATAGATTCAAATTATAATTACATATAAATCTGCAAATATAAATATTCAAATGTAATAAAAATGAGAAAAAGCTTCAGGGAAAGAACTGATCAAAAAAGGGAAAAGCTTTTATGAAATACAGAGTCAAATTAAAACTCTTTATGAGAATACTTCTCAAATACTCGACCAATCTAACGGAAATAATTATATATTGGCAGAGCAACTAAATGAAATATAGGAATATATGAATTATATAGGATTTGTTCGTTGAAAGAGATCTATACATATTAAAATATTTCCACGAAAAACGTATTTATTAATCTGGAATATATGTCTTAAATAATAAATATGTCAAGTCAAAAATACAAGAAACAACCGATAACTTTTTCAAGAATGCTAGATGATTTCCCTTAAGGTAAAATCTGCTATTGAGGTGCCTAATATAATAACATGATATAAGTTGAGTGATGTCTTATATTAAGATTTCTTTTCTAGATCCGAAAATGATTATTTAACCTATTCCATACTCGACATTTAACCGTTTAATTCAACACTAAATTGGGCCAGGCAACAATTGGTGCTATACAATTTTTACACTACACGTCTCAAATATTAATCGAGATATTCTTACTCTCATGTTTTCAGTCTTCAGTAAACCCCTGTACTACTGCTAGTGCGACTCCTAGGCAAGTGGAAAATCTCATTAGTTTACGCAGCCTCTGGGTGACGAATTTTTAATAACACTGACCGAGAAAAAAAATTGTTTTGGATTGCTTCTTATCCAATTGAACCATTTCTGAATAGCGGATATGGCAATTAAAGTTTTTTATTAGCTACCGTTTTCAAGATACATAATACATGAGCATTAATAATTGTGACATTTCTAACTAAGGTAAAATTATGGCCAAAAATTCTGCTACCACTATAGTTTTTGCTCACTATTAAATTCAATATTGTGGGTATTATTAATAGCATTAATTAAATAAGAGTTTCTTCCATTGGATCAAATCATGACTTCATTAGAGCGTGTTCTTTTGGCCTTCAGCATGTTCAATATCTTATCAGACAGGCCAGCTGCTACGACAGTGATTCATACCAACGGCCCTGATATTTTTATTAAAATAATGTCTTAGTAAATTATTTCCCTATGCCCATAAATAACACAGTTTTCGCTAAAAATATCCAAGTGGAGATAGGCAATATGTATTTTCAACGACATATTAAAAACCCAGAGCACAATATATTTCAAGCAGTTCTTTGACAACTGAGGATAGTTACTGTCTTTTCTGTTACCAAAAAATCCGTGCACCGCTTTTTTTAATGCTTCCCAGGCTGCCTTCTCTTTTTCCTCCAGTATTTGGTCAAATTTTTTTCTTTGACATCACCATCACTCAGTCAAGGGAATTTCCCTCTCAAGTAAATGAAAGCTTCACCTTCTTGATCCATTGCTTTAACAAAGTTCTTCATCAGTCCCAGTTTGGTGTGTAAGAGAGGTATAAACACGATTTCAGGATCTACCATAGGCTCTTTACATACATAGAATGCAGTAGTGCTTGGTGTAGCCTAATGCAATTGTATTTCCAGCTGTAAAGCAATAACATTAAAATCACCAACAATTTGCTATTTATGGCCAGTATATTTAATGGATTCGAGAAAAGTTTCATATTTTCATAGACCTACTTCATGTGAACTGCATGACGGTAAATATTACTTTTATGCAACAGCACTGCTTTTAAACTCAATTTTGAAGACCCTATAAATAACCTCCATTCAGCTGAGACATGAGGCAAACTCATATATTCCATCAGTCCGTTAATATTAGTGCAAACAACTAGACTGGTTCTTCTTTCGAAAAAAGGAAGGAGGTCTCTCTGACGGTTCCTGTATCCAGTGGCGCTGACATCTAGTCAAAGGAGATGTCATTGCTGAAGCCTGGATGCCAAAAGTTAGGCCTTTTCTTTTGGCAAGTCAATGTCTCAAATTAGATCGCTCAATTCGCCCTGATTTAGACTGTGAGGCTCCCCCGAGCCATCTAAAATTCAAAAAATTTGGGTCATGGGAAGATCTAGCTATGGTAGGGTTTTGTTCTTCATGTTCATTCACAGAATTATTTTCCTCAATATCTCTATTTTTGAAGGTACTGGAGCTGATAAAACGTTGGAATACTGAACAGGTCAAATGGCAGATGGAAGATTTCTGCTCTACTTTCTTTTCTCTTTCCCATCGACCAGCCACTTGTGACAGGGGGAGTCATGCAGAAACAGCAGTTATTTGAATGACCAGCTGACTGTCGCCAAACCTTAGGCTCTGCAAAGGGCATAGCTCTTTTCTTTCCTTTCAACCACTATCACAGAATCTCTGAATAGGAATAGCAAAAAACATGAGGTGCCTACGACTTATCCTGATCACAAAATTTTACACCCCAAATAATGGTGATGAGCAGTTTTCTCAGCACCAGTAGGCTTCTGAGCACTAAATATCATTTCAGAACAAATTTAACTAAAATTGTACATTGCATTCACACTTTTTCGCGGCATTCTGTTTTCACAAAACCTAGACTGAAAAAAACTAAAATATAGGTACACACCGGGACGGCTAGCTAATACTAACTACAGGAAGAAACGAATCATACCTTATGATATGGCTCAATGTATAGCATCATCCTACACAATGCAACTAACATCCAAGCACTAAATAATAAACAAAAAATAATAATGACTTGAATAGTCACTCATATTCGTGTTCAGCACACAAAAGTACATCAATATCAGCTAATTCTGAGCTGATTTTCTTTGTTGGTTAGTGTAATTGGATAGGTGTTAGGAGGATATATAATGGAAGTGCTAGAACCAATACTTCCAATCCTTGGAGTGACACAATGCCGTTTCATTGTTCCCCCGAAAGAAGGTTGATACAACAAATATACCAGAAAATAATAAAAGGCTGATGTTTACACCACTTCCTTGTACTTCTAGAAAATCACATATAGAACATATATTGGTGCACTTCAATTAAATTTATTTAATTGGAAAGTGATATACGACATATACAGTCATATTCAAAAAATCGGCAATAAGACATAAGCTATTTATTTTTCCATGATCAAAAAAGTCATATACAAATCATTTGTAACACTAAATGGTACAGAGAATTTGGCATTTATTTCAGTAAACCCCTATTTCCTACTAAGTCGATTTCTGTCGAAAAAGAGAACATGTAGACGTTACTACAGTAATTAATATGGAATTTAAAAATTCTAAAGCTAGTTGTTTCTGACTTATGAGAGACACGTAGGTAGGCTTGCATACGTACAGACGTCAAGCCGAGACTAGATAAGATGGGTTCAGGGAGTCAAAACAGATAATTCCTTAGGAATCTGAAACGAGTCGAGAATTGTTTCGAGATTTCAACCTTTCCGGTTATTTCGTGCAAGGAAGTAGTTATAGTAGAAGATCTATAGTTTCACACTTTGGCACAACAGCTGACACACAAGAGTTTCGTGGGAGAACATTCCAGTCATGTACAAAAAGTATTATCAACCAAAAGAAACTTTTTTAGTTTACAGTGCTCAGTAAAGACAGCGAACAAATAACTTTTCAAAACGTATTAATTATTTGACAGCAAACTATCACAAAAGCACTGAGGATATGACGCTTGTTAACCTTCTGCTCATTCCTTATGTTTCTATGAACAATGAATAATGTGCACTTATGCGGGAAGTGAACAGGCACTCAGCAGAAGAGCTTGTCATTCATTAAGCTGCTACCATATTTGAATATCAAAGGTACATGATTGTCAAAAGGCCACAGATTGTAGGGCAGGGAAGGAAAGCCTTCAATCTTGGTAACAACCTCATGCTTCTACATTCAAGGATATTTTACATAAGTTACTAGTTTATATAATTAAACAATTTCTTCTCTTAAATTATGTATATTGAAAGTACAACGTATAAACATGTATCTTACACTTCAAAAGTCCAATGAAAACAATAATTGGTATTTAAGCTTCAAATAGAGTGGTTCATGACATTACAACTTACAGTTAATATGACATGAGTAGGGGGTTTACTAGAAGCTATAAATTGAAAACGTCAAATATATCGATAATAGAACATTCATAGGAAATTGCATATTGCAGAAGATTGTGTCTATACACTTTTTTGATCTGACTCATAATAACGGACATATGATGAATTTTCGGAATTCCCCATTAAACACCCCGCCACTGGTCTTATTTCAGAGTTAAACGAACTATAGTTTTACGTAAGACGTTTAAATATCGAATTGTGTTACGAACAACCAAATATTGAGACATCTAAGACATTAACAGAGAAATTCTTTACACACACACACACACACACATATATATATATATATATATATATATATATATATATATATATATATATAATTTATAATTTACACTTCTACACACAGATTAGAACGGATCTCATAATTTTTTGTCAACCCCAGGGTAGGAAATCTGCTAAAATTTGAAGGCTTTTCTAAAATCGTATTAAATCTTGTATTTCGAATGAAAGAAATAATATCAAAGGTATATGTTAAACAGAAGCTCCAACTTCACCGAACCTTCAGAATTAAGGGCACTCAGATGAAATCAAGGAAATTTGACAAGAACATTTGCTAAGAGGACTATTAGCAGATTTCCCTTAAGGAAATCAGCTATTGAGGTCGTACTCATGACGCGATTTTCGAAAAATTTCTTCAAATGTCCATCGATCCTACCCAGGAGATGACGAAAATGAGGTCCGTTCAAAACTATATATATATATATATATATATATATATATATATATATATATATAAATATATATATATACACACACATATATATTTGTCTGTTAACACACTAGCGGTCGCAATTTTTGTTTAATTGTCACCAAACTCGGTATTTAATCGTTTTATGTTAAAAGGAAGATCAAGTTCGTTAACGGCTGAAATCGGACCAGAGGGAGGGGGGTTTAGAGGGGGAGATTTTCAAAAATTCGAAATATCTCCGTTATTATGCATCGGATCGAAAAATTGTATAGAACCAATCTTATTGCAAATTAAATTTACTATAAATATTGTTATATGCATTTATTCTCTATCTTGAATATTAACCGAGATATTTGCATTTGTAATCTGCGTGTGATCGATCACCAGTAGGCTATGTTCGGACTTTCCGCCGAGAGCTCTGGCGGCCGTTTCCATAACTACTCGTCCCTCGTGAATAGGTTTAGAGGTTAGGTTAACTGTTTTTTGGGGCTAGAAACTACTGGTTTATTACGCCCTAAATAATGTTTTAGGTTTAGAGGTTTCTTACTACTACAGTTGTTATTAGGCAGATTTCTCTATTGTAAACTTCACGTGGGAAATCTGCTTAGTTTACGCAGCCCCTGCGTGACGGACTATTTTTAATTTTCAATAGGGATATTCTTGCAACCTCTGATAATTGCTACATGTACATAGGCTTATTTGTGTTAACACGTAATCTGAATTATACCTGTACCCCCCCCCGTTGTACTAACATTCTAAAATGAGAAATGAGAAACATAGAAATAGCCAACCTCCCTAAAGGTTAGCAAATTACAGTCATGGTACGATCCCTTAAGGAGACCCAAAAGAGACTGTTATGGCACAACACCATCAATAACACTAGTAACGTTTTTCGCACGTTAAGAAAAAACTTCATGAATATGCCTTGTATATTGTTGCTGCAACTAATTCTTTATTTTTCAGTAAAAAATGATTTTGCGCCTAACGCAATTTTATTATTACAGTTACTAAGCTAAAATTCTCTCCTGTCCGAAAAAGGCCCGTCACGCAGGGCCCCACGTGTTGGCACCTATATCAAAATAAAAAACCAATGAGTTAGCAGATTACATATATCATATGTATAAATGCATATTCATATAATATATATATATATATATATATATATATATATATATATATATATATTATAATATGATATATAATTATGAACGGACCTCATTTACGTTATCTAGTAGGTAGAATCGATGAGGATTTACTACCTCAGTAGTTGATCTCCCTTAAGGGAAGTCTATTAAAGCTTATCAGTTTATGCAACACACGTCACCTCAAGAATATTTCTATCAAATGGTTTTCATGGAGTCCTCTACAACTCTGTAAAACTGAAAAACTAGTCGCATAATATTGTAGAATTTTACGCCGTTGTAAAATAAAGTGAAATATCAAACGGCCTTAATATCAAAGTTTAATAGACCACCAGGTTTTATTGTCTAAACAAAACGAACAAAGCTAACCCCAGAAGAAGTAATGCAAGAAAAATAGTTGATAAAGAAAAGTGCCTTTGTCGTGGAATATAATGAAGGGGATAAAGACAATGGGTCGAGCAAGTGGAAAACTTTTAATGAAAACTTAGAAAGCTAAAAAGAGGGACAATCCTCAACCATTTAAGTCAGCATCTCTTTTCTAGAACTACCGAGTCCAGACTGAACAAATCATATAGCAGAGTGTTACAACATTATTGTCATATATTGCCACAAAATCGTTCAGTTGTACAATTGGTACAAGGATATATATCTTCGAAAGAACCTAGAATAAAAACTGATATATTTCTTAAGAACAGAAACAATGAATTACAAGATAAATATACGAATAATGTATGGATACTATCTCATTCGTTGATTAAGCATGATTACTAATACGAAAACAACAAATGTAAAAAGATTTAGCTAAAAATGTAAAAAATTAAATTTCCAACAACATAGGTTATATAAACGATTTCGTACTTCACTTCAATGTTTTTATTATTTTCATCATCAGGTGATATGCATTTTGACTCAAAACCAATAACTGATAGCGTGGCAATAATTTTTGTTAATTAAATTTATTTTCTCAAGATTCTAAATTTTTATTAATTTTATCCATTTTTGTAATTAAATGATTAAATCCATCATATATTTTTCAAAACTCGTACAATTACTTTTTTATTTAATTAATGGCTCAGTATTTTTATTTAGTTTCTCAGTATATTTATTGAATTTGTTATTAATTTATGATAAAAAGTTCATTACAGAGTCCAGGTTTCTTTCTCTTCCTGATCTGACCCGAAGTCTCATAACCACTACGCTTATTTTCATTACCAATTAAATGAAGCACATCATTTGATGAGCTTTATTTTATAATTTCTTATCAGTCATAATTAATACTATAAATTAAATTAAATTACTTTTACCAAATGTAACTTTACCAATCTGGGCCAATTATTTAAAAAATATTAGGAATTTACCTGTACTTCCACTGCTAATGGCACACTCAAAAAAAAAATTAAACAAAAGTATAACGAGCCGCACGTTGGGTCTGCCATTTGTAATAATACGAAATAATTTGATCCAACGTGGGAATATTACAGAGATATTAATTATTTTACCCATGTGTGTAGACAATTAAATATATTTTGGAGACACTTGGGAGCTTTATAAAGATATGAGTACCAAAAAATCATTAAAATAAATAACATTGGATACTGGAATCCTAATGTAGTGGAAAGAGGAATAATAAATGCAAATGTGTGTAATAAATAAATAGCTAGTGATTTAACTGGAGCAGGAGGGTGGTCCAGTCGTTACAGCCCTGGATGCCCATCCTGGAGATATATCAAATTCTAACAACAGGTTCAGACTCTAGATAATATTTACATCCGTTGATCTGGTGTTCTGAAGAGAGGCTATTTCATTAGCTACTTGAATAAGGAAGTAGCCGTGTTTGTTCTCAAGTGGCTCTGCAATACAGTAGGGAAAGCGGCAAAGATTGCGGCAACTTCCGTCAAAGAGGTACCCATTGGCCTCTCATAAGCCGCTAAGCCAAAGAATTAAATTATCTATTATCCTAACCCTTCCCGCAATTTTTAAAAATCTATAAATTATTTTTTCTGTAATCGTTGAATAATGCTAACATTACTAAACTGAAATGAGTGAAGAAAGTGAAACATTTTGCAATAACAAGTGAAGAAAGTGAATTGTCTTCTTAATAACATCTCTTGACACTTAAGAACATCTTCTAGTTACTGAATGGTCTTGAGATGACTTATCAGCTACATCCTTTGCCTGTTGGTATTTCTAGTTACTGAATGGTCTTGAGATGACTTATCAGCTACATCCTTTGTCTGTCGTTATTTCAAGTTATTGAATGATCTTGAGATAACTCTTGAGCTACATCCACCGACAATTGTGCACTTCATGTAGAAATATCTAGTTATTGAATGGTCTTGAGATTACTCTTGAGCTACACCCCCGACACTTTAGTACTTCTTGTAGTTATATCTAGTTATCGAATGGTCTTGAGATTACTCTTGCACTCATCCCCGACATTTGTGTACTTCTTGTAGTTATATCTTGTTATCGAATGGTCTTGAGATTACTCTTGAGCTACATCCCTCGACACTTGAGTACTTCTTGTAGTTATATCTTGTTATCGAATGGTCTTGAGATTACTCTTGAGCTACAAACCCCGACACTTGAGCACTTCTTGTAGTTATATCTAGTTATCGAATGGTCTTAAGATTACTCTTGAGCTACAAACCCCGACACTTGAGTACTTCTTGTAGTTATATCTAGTTATCGAATGGTCTTAAGATTACTCTTGAGCTACAAACCCCGACACTTGAGCACTTCTTGTAGTTATATCTAGTTATCGAATGGTCTTGAGATTACTCTTGAGCTACAAACCCCGACACTTGAGCACTTCTTGTAGTTATATCTAGTTATCGAATGGTCTTGAGATTACTCTTGAGCTACACCCCCGACACTTTAGTACTTCTTGTAGTTTAGTTATATCTTGTTATCGAATGGTCTTGAGATTATTCTTGAGCTACATCACCCGACACTTGAGTACTTCTTGTAGTTTAGTTATATCTTGTTATCGAATGGTCTTGAGATTATTCTTGAGCTACATCCCCCGACACTTGAGTACTTCTTGTAGTTATATCTAGTTATCGAATGGTCTTGAGATTATTCTTGAGCTACATCCCCCGACACTTGAGTACTTCTTGTAGTTATATCTAGTTATCGAATGGTCTTGAGATTATTCTTGAGCTACATCCCCCGACACTTGAGTACTTCTTGTAGTTATATCTAGTTATCGAATGGTCTTGAGATTACTCTGGAGCTACATCCCCGACACTTGAGTACTTCTTGTAGTTATATCTAGTTATCGAATGGTCTTGAGATTACTCTGGAGCTACATCCCCCGACACTTGAGTACTTCTTGTAGTTATATCTAGTTATCGAATGGTCTTGAGATTACTCTGGAGCTACATCCCCCGACACTTGAGTACTTCTTGTAGTTATATCTAGTTATCGAATGGTCTTGAGATCTGAGTTATATCTAGTTATCGAATGAGTCTTGAGCTATATCTAGTTATCGAATGTTCTTGAGATTTATCTTGAGCTACATCCCCGACACTTGAGTACTTCTTGTAGTTATATCTAGTTATCGAATGGTCTTGAGATTATTCTTGAGCTACGTCCCCCGACACTTGAGTACTTCTTGTAGTTATATCTAGTTATCGAATGGTCTTGAGATTACTCTGGAGCTACGTCCCCCTGTTCTTGAGTACTTCTTGTAGTTATATCTAGTTATCGAATGGTCTTGAGATTACTCTGGAGCTACATCCCCCGGCACTTGATTACTTCTTGTAGTTATATCTAGTTATCGAATGGTCTTGAGATTATTCTTGAGCTACATCCCCCGACACTTGAGTACTTCTTGTAGTTATCATATGTACTTCTTGTATATCATGTATTACACGATTACAGAAAAAATTTAATATTACACTCGTGACGAAAGTAGAATTTACAAATCTCGTGAAATTACCACACTCGCTTCGCTCGTGTGGGTAAACGTTTCACTCGAGTTGTAAAATGATCTACTTTCGTCTCTTGTATAATAAATAACTATTTTCTTCTCGCATGGCTTTTGGCTCATGGGAAAATTACTTGAGTATGAACTTTGAGTTCATAGTATAATTACTTTCGGAGAGATGTATGGCTTCGTTCTCTGGAGTCCCATGACAACTCATTAGACTGTCAATTCCATTGCTCAGCAGTGTTCAAAGAAGAAATGTTTCGCCTTACTTTATAATCGGCCTGGCTTTATGATTCTCTGGTTCGTTCCTACGATAAGTTTTTACAGACCTGATATGTCTTGTATTACAGAACGTCCATCAATATTAAACTGAGTACTTCACAACGGAATCTAACAGACATCGATAGCCCTAGAGCAAGTGGCTCCATGTCAACATATCCTTAATGTACTATAAGTGTTGTTTTATAACTTTGTTTTTCTTAAATCAAATATAAAGGGATCTTCTAATCAATCATCAGTAAACCCTCATTTCAAGACATCGAATTTTTATCATATACAGGAAAATCAAATATTCAGGTTGTACTCATGACGCGATTTTCGAAAAATATTTATGAAATGCTCATCAATCAATCCTTCCTAGAATATGACGGAAATGACGTTCGTTCAAATATATATATATATATATATATATATATATATATATATATATATATATATATATATGTGTGTGTGTGTGTGTGTGTGTGTGTGTGTGTGTGTGTGTGTGTCGGTCGTAATTTTTGTTTGATCGATACTGAACTCGATGTTTTAACTTTTAATGTAAAACTAAAGATCAAGATTGTTAATGGTTGAAAACGAACAAGTGGGAGGGGTGGTTTAGAAGAAATTTCGAAATTTTCAAATATCTCCGTTACTATATGTTAGATCGAAAAATTGTATAGAATTTTATACAATGTTTTGTCCTATCTTGAATATTAACTGAGATATTTGCATTTTTTAGTTTTCAATCTTTAGTAATCCTTGACTCCAAATCATGCCATATTTACAATGAGCTGTTACATCATCATACACTTTAGCTTTAATACCACTGTTTTCATTAGACTTTTAATTTCTAAGATAAATGCTTATATTTATTTTAACTTATTTCTTTTTTTTTATTTAAACCGTACTCAATCTTTAAGTGAGTCGCTGAAAAGTATAGATCGTATTCCTTTAAGGCTGAAATCGGACATGGAATAGGAGGGTGGGGTTTAGAGGGTGGGGATGGGATTTTAAAATATTTCTATTATTGTGAGTCTGATTGGAAAATGTTATAGAGCAAATCTCGTTAAACTACTGTTGCTCTACAATTCTTGATGTATACGTTTCCCCCGTAACTCAAATATTAAGGAAGTTATTCCTACTATCTTCTTTTCTTTAGTAAACCCCCATTTCTACTAATCGGATGTTTATTTCTAAATAGAGAATATAAGATAAGATGAGATCAGTAGTGTGTAATACGAGCCCGTCTGAAATCTGCTTAGCTTTTGCATTTTATAAGTCCTGATGTAGCTCTTAGACAAGAGTAAGACATGGCCGATAGTAAATAGAATCCTAGAAGTGAGGCATGGGAGTAATTAGCGGCGACATAGGATCTTCATAGGTACTGTTCGTGTGCGGCCTATCTATTAGATGTTGCATGTGTCATGGGAGAAGACACAAAGAGGGAATTGAATAGCGTTTGGCCTTCCTTGCGAAAGCCAATCACGGCTTCCAGAGGCGTATATGTACTTAAAATAAAATCATGTCATGATTTAAATGAGAAAATTTCATAGATTTTGGTATGTAGTCAATATTAAAATATAATTACATTCATAGCCTGGATAGCATTCCCTTATATAGTACCCTTTTTAAAAAGAAATAAAAAAATCTTATGTGGGCACCAAAAGTCATCCCTGTACTCCTATTAAATAAAAAAATAAAAAACGTTAGTTGAATTCCATTCAAAATTTGAAAGTGCTACACGATATATCCGTTACAATATAATATATCCAAAGAAATATAATATATGTTAAATCCAATTGCGAATGCTCTTAAATTGAGGAATCATCTCAAATAATCCGAAAATGTATTCAACAACATGTCGATATAAGAAAACAAAACAGCGTTAACCGACTTTGAAATGGATTTATTCATATTAAATATTATTTATTAACGTCCCTTGTTGCTAATATGGCTAATTGGGACGGGTTATCTATAGATTATCAAATTTTACTAGCCAGGGTGGGACTACGAATTTCATTTAAAGAGTTGGTATAAAAACGTTTTATATTTCGGGTGCATTTTAATTTTTGTATTTTCGGCCTCCTCTAAGCCTCCAAGTTACAAAAAAAATCCTAAATAAGAAAATTCAACTTTGTAAGGCTTGGCATATTAATATATATTATATATTATATTATATAAAGAAGCACGTAGAAATGCCATAATGGTCTAAGGGGAGGGTCCAAATGGATAACTCGGTTGAAAATAGAAAACCGGAAGTTTTTGCTAATACAATTTTTTCTTTACTTCGTACAAGGAAGCGAAACAAAATTTTTAATACGGTTGTCGGGTAATTACCGAAAATATTTCGCCCATTTTCCAATTGGCTTCTTCTGGTGGTCTTCTTTATTGCGGTGCACCTAATGATTTCCCAACGACGGAGTTACAGAAAAATCACGTCATGAGTAGAACCTCAATATCTCAGATTGGGAAATCTGCTTAAACTACACCATATATACTGTATACTGGCGGCTGAATCATGAAAATTCGAATAACTTATATAATATTTAAGTCACGAATAAATGTATAGAACAACGATTCCAGAGCATCAATATTTTAACAAGATTGGTTCTAAAAAGTTTTACGATCCGACTCATAATAAACGGGATATTTTGAATTTTCGAAATTCACCCCTACCTCTGGTTCGATTTCAGTCATTAAAGAAATTAATATATAAGTAAAACTTTTAAATACCGAGTTTGTTAACTATAAAATAAAAAAGTCCGTCCCGCAGGGGATGCGTAAACTAACCAGATTTCCCACGTGAATCTTTACAATATATAAATTTCACGAGAGCCAAACAGTTACGGAAACGGGCGAACTAGCTATTGTCGGAAACCTACGACTAGGACCGAAGTTTGCTGATCTCATCTCGTCCGTTACATGCACACACATTATATAAATGCAATTATCTAATATAATATTCAAGATAGAGAATAAATTTATATAACAATATTAATAGTAAATTTAATTTGCAATAAGATTGGTTCTATATAATTTTTCTATCCGACATATAGTAACGGAGATATTTCGAAAATAAACCCTCTAACCCCCCCCCCCCACTGGTCCGACTTCAGCCATTAATGAACATGATCTTTATTTTTATATAAAACGTTTAATAACGAGTTTGGTAACGATCAAGCAAAAATTGCGACACGCACGAAATAGCGTTAACAGATACACACACACACACACACACATAAATATATATATATATATATATATATATATATACAATTTTGAACGGACCTCATTTTCGTCATCTACTAGGTAGGATCGATGGACATTTGATGAAATGTTTCGAATGTCGCGCCATGAGTACGACCTCAATAGCTGATTTCCCTTATTTTGGCAACCCCTTATGGTAAAAAATGCATTAACAGACTAATATATTCTTACGCACACTCACACAGATTTATACACACACACATATAGTTTTGAGCGACCCTCATTTTCGTCTTTCTTATCTCTTTGGTAGTATCAATGGACGTTTGCAGAAATTTTTCGATCTTCATGAGTACATCCTCACTTGCTGATTACCCATAACGGAAATCTGTTTAAAGTGAAGAATGAAGGATGATGGTGTTAAACAGAACAGAATACGATGGAATGCTAGGGGATGCTTGTAGTGGTAGATGAAGCTGCTCAATCAATCTGCAGCTGCTATTAGCATGTTCAATACCGATCAACACGAGTTCAATATTAATGTTCCAACAACAGGCTATACCAATAACATCCATATTAAACATAAGTTGAAATTCTGATTTAATTATACATCCAATTTCGTAATCAAATTAAATCCTACTCTGAACAACGAATATGGCATTCATCAAAAAATATACATAATTAAAACCTTTTGTACGGTTATGACAATAGTAATTAAAAACGCTACTAAAAAGTAACGAAGGGAAAATACATTAATAAGTAAAACCTTCACATCAACAGTTACTCGAGAACTAAGATAGAATTATGGCAGAATATTACGTAAAAAATCCGTCACGCAGTGGCTGCAAAAACTAAGCAATTTCCCATGTGAAGTTTTACAATAGAGAAATTTCACGAGCCGAATAGTTAAGGAAACGGCCGAACTAGCTTTTGGCGGGAAACTCACTCTCGCCCGTTATCCGCCCAGATTTAATAACAATGCAAATACCTCGGTCAATATTCAAGATAGAGATTAAATGTATAATATCAATACGTGGAAAATCTGCTTAGTTTACGCAGCCCCTGCGTGACGGACTTATTATTATTCCGAACCTCTCCCGCGGCATATAAAATTCGGTATTTCTCTGGTGTTTTCAAGTATCGCTTTACTAATTTGAATTTGATGTCCCGATCGAACAGCTCCATGAATCACCTGTTTTATCGTGTTCTTTTTTCATTTCGAACAGCCATTTTTGAACTCGAGCGAACGGTTCTAACCTTCGAGTAGAATAAATAAATTCCAATAATACTTTGAACAGAGATGCAATAGAAATAAATCTCAAGTGACTTACGAAATCACGAAACAAAATTTAAAAAAAAAAGGAAAAAAGGAGATTAAAATATTTTAACTGATTCCTGAATTTTGTCTCTATACCTTCTACATGAAAGTATTTTTACCCCTAATGAAATGAGACTGTTAATGAACTACTTGGCTAAGGCAGGACTGCATTATGAAAATAAAAGATAAAAATATGTAAAGGGTCTCTTAAGCTACTTTCACGAGTTCATTATAAAGGCAAGAGAAAAGGAAAAAAAAATGTTCCCAATAAATAAAGTCTTGGGGTTATTAGACAACAAAGAAAACTGCTATTCTGCAAGAGAAAAAGCTCTAAAGACCCCTTTTCCCGGCTTAAGCCCTTGCCTTAGGCCAGTTTAAACGCTGCGACTCACTTTACTGATTAATTGGTAATTAAACTTTATCTGCAACTATTGAGGTTGTACTCATGACACGATATTCTACAATATCCAAATATCTATCGATCCTACCGATGAGATGACGAAAATGAGGTCTGTTGAACACTGTGTATGTATATATGTATATATATATATATATATATATATATATATATATATATATATATATATATATCTGTCTGTTAACCCTCTAGCGGTTGCACATTTGGTTTGATCGATACCAAACGAATAACCAATCGATATTTGACCGATATTTAAATGTTTTATGTAAAATTAAAGATCAAGTTCGCCAACGGTTGAAATAGGACCTGTGGGAGGGAGGGTTTAGAGAGGGAATACAAAAAATTCGAAATATCTCCGTTATCATGATACGGATAGAAAAATAATATAGAATCTTATTGATAATGTAAAGTACTATAAATATTATTACATTAATTTTGTCTAACTCGAATTTTACCCGAGTTATTGATATAATGGATATTTTTTTTCCCCTTAGTGAGCATGCGAAAGTACGTATCACGGGGTACCTCCTAGTTTAGTATTTGCCAATTTAGATTCCTTGTGAGCTCTTTATCAACCGGAATAAACTAATATTAATTAAAATAATAGTAAATTTTGAACTTTTTATGTCATCGATAACAAAGATAATTTACAACGATCATCATAAAGAAAGGGCAAACAAACCGATTCAATATGTAAATTCCAAGCTCACAATGAACATCATAGATAATTTATAGCCACAAGTGACCACAAATATTTCTCTCTCCCTCTAGTTTATCTGCACATGTGCTGCTTGATAAGCCGTCTAATGCTATAGCTCTCAAGATAAGCACAGCATTAAATCAAGAACAATCCTTCACTAACATGTTCCACCATGTTTAAAAAAAATATTTTTTGAGTACGAATTCCTTCTAGGCAAAAACGATAAGTTGGGATATAAAACAGGTTAAGTTGTTAAACATTGAGAGAACCGCCTCAGGATTTTAAGGCAATTAAATAAGTCAACAATGTTTATTTGCAGGTATTTAAAACATTCAAAAACGTCAATAACTAGAAATAGCTACAAGAAGTACTTAAGTGTCGGGGATGAGTGCAAGAGTAATCTCAAGACCAATCGATAACTAGATATAAATACAAGAAGTACTCAAGTGTCGGGGGATGTAGCTCAAGAGTAATCTCAAGATCATTCTATAACTAGATATAACTACAAGAAGTACTCAAGTGTCGGGGGATGTAGCTCAAGAGTAATCTCAAGACCATTCGATAACAAGATATAACTACAAGAAGTACTCAAGTGTCGGGGGATGTAGCTCAAGAGTAATCTCAAGACCATTCGATAACTAGATATAACTACAAGAAGTGCTCAAGTGTCGGGGTTTGTAGCTCAAGAGTAATCTTAAGACCATTCGATAACTAGATATAACTACAAGAAGTACTCAAGTGTCGGGGGATATAGCTCAAGAGTAATCTCAAGATCATTCTATAACTAGATATAACTACAAGAAGTACTCAAGTGTCAGGGGATGTAGCTCAAGAGTAATCTCAAGACCATTCGATAACTAGATATAACTACAAGAAGTACTCAAGTGTCGGGGGATGTAGCTCAAGAGTAATCTCAAGACCATTCGATAACTAGATATAACTACAAGAAGTACTCAAGTGTCGGGGGATGTAGCTCAAGAGTAATCTCAAGACCATTCGATAACTAGATATAACTACAAGAAGTACTCAAGTGTCGGGGATGTAGCTCCAGAGTAATCTCAAGACCATTCGATAACTAGATATAACTACAAGAAGTACTCAAGTGTCGGGGATGTAGCTCCAGAGTAATCTCAAGACCATTCGATAACTAGATATAACTACAAGAAGTACTCAAGTGTCGGGGGATGTAGCTCAAGAGTAATCTCAAGACCATTCGATAACTAGATATAACTACAAGAAGTACTCAAGTGTCGGGGGATGTAGCTCAAGAGTAATCTCAAGACCATTCGATAACTAGATATAACTACAAGAAGTACTCAAGTGTCGGGGGATGTAGCTCAAGAGTAATCTCAAGACCATTCGATAACTAGATATAACTACAAGAAGTACTCAAGTGTCGGGGGATGTAGCTCAAGAGTAATCTCAAGACCATTCGATAACAAGATATAACTACAAGAAGTACTCAAGTGTCGGGGGATGTAGCTCAAGAGTAATCTCAAGATCATTCTATTACTAGATATAACTACAAGAAGTACTCAAGTGTCGAGGGATGTAGCTCAACAGTAATCTCAAGATCATTCGATAACTAGATATAACTACAAGAAGTACTCAAGTGTCGGGGGATGTAGCTCAAGAGTAATCTCAAGATCATTCAGTAACTAGAAATAACTACGATGTAGCTACCATTCGATAACTAGATATAACTACAAGAAGTAATCAAGTGTCGGGGGACGTAGCTCCAGAGTAATCTCAAGACCATTCGATAACTAGATATAACTACAAGAAGTACTCAAGTGTCGGGTGATGTAGCTCAAGAATAATCTCAAGACCATTCAATAACTTGAAATAACTACAGACAAGGGTTGCAGCTGTTAAATCATCTCAAGACCATTCAGTTACTAGAAATTCCAACAGACAAAGGATGTAGCTGATTAGTCATCTCAAGACCATTCAGTAACTAGAAGATGTTCTCAAGTGTCAAGAGATGTTACTCAAGAGTCATCTCAAGACCTCCAAACCTCTCATTTGAGGCTATTGCTTCACTATCCATAACTTCAGCTGTTTGTACATAAAGCCATTGGAATGTTGGCTGCAAAGTAGGATTCAGGAGGAAAAGGGGTTGATGTTATCAACTTTCAATAAAATAATTAAATAAGACAGGTGTATGCTAATCAGGAATAGCCTTGTTGTAAAAGTCTGATACCATCAACACTGCCCTCATATATTCGATTGGGAGTGATATTCCATGAGAAATATTGAGATAAATAAATCAGCTGGTGTGGAGTAATAAATGAAGACACTTCAGAAAGGCATTGGTTGTAGGGTGAGACCAGGAAGGAAGTAATAAGCAGTAACCTCTTGTAGGGCATCTCCTATAATACTCCCAGCTGGCCTTAGTCTATATATATTACGGAGGCAATGGCGGCCACAGCCTTCTACAACTAAATCGTTAAATCCCGTTGATTCCTTCGTCACTCTGGATTGGGGATGGTAGCAATAGGGACAAGTATAAAGGATGTTTTTAGACCTAATAAAGAAAAATCAAAAACAAATAATCTATAAGATCGAATAAAAAATACTGTGGCTGATTAAACATTAAAAGCTGACATCCCACACGCTACATGACACACTGATCTCATCTCACCGTCTATGCTCCTTTCCTCCATTACTAAGAAAACTATGTAATCAATATTAAAATGTTAGTCGGACATAAGTTTAGGGACTGAGGGACATAAAGTGAAAATAGGAACATACAAGGAAAAACAAGAATTTTTATATAAAATTATTCGATCCGACTCATAGTAACCAAAATATTTCGAAATTTAATTACACACCTCATTTACCTTAAAGTAAAATATTGTTGCGAAAATTAAATAGATGAATAATCCTTCAGAGAGAGGGAGAGAGAGGGTCGCTTATTTGGAAAGTGTCACGTAGATCAAAAGAAACCGATAGAAGGTCGAGACGCTACTGGGCTCGTCTAGCCCAGCCTCGAATGAACTAGACAATTTCCCTTTGATGTATGCCGCTCCCCTATATAAAGAGGGCCTGCCGGGAGCGAGTCAGTTTTATTGTCACCTGTCTCGATGTTCACATCAGTGCTTCAGTGCGACTTAGTGCAGTGCGGTAAAGTGTTTTTAAAAGAAGAACAGTGTTGTGCCGTGACTGTAAGTAACAGTTTAGTGCCGTGTTTAAGACAGTGCAGTGCCGCGAAGTAAAGGACAGTGCAGTGCCGTCTTTCTGTGAATTTCAGTGAATTATTGGACTGTGACTCATTGAAGAACAGGAACGCTATCAGTGTATACTGTGAGTAGTAATTAAGAATAATCACCAAGTTTATTGTGCATTGTGAAATAAATTTTGCAGTGATAAAAACTGTGAAACTTGCGAGTATTTAATTTTGCAATCCAAAAGAACTCTTATTAAAAACGTTTATTACTGGTTTTGGTAATAAAAACGTAACAATATGAATCAATTTTTTGTTGCTGTACAGATTTATAATTATGAAGCACTAATTTTACTACTCTAAAATAAAACTGGAATTTGGAGAGCATCGAACCCGAGAGGCCCTTCTTCTACAGAACCTCTGCAATAAGAAGCCTTGAGGGAGTCGTAAAATACAGAAGAGCTCCGATCCTTGCCATTTGTATAACTGAGATACAATAGAGATGTCAATAAAGAGCGGGGGAGGGGAAAGGGGCAGAGACAATAACGCTGCTTATCTGTGTTCCCCCCGGCCTCCTTTCCTCGCCGACATGTTACTCCCTTCTTTCCAACAATATTATGCCTCATTGAAAATATATCCACAACTTCTATATTCCTCAACAAATAACATTTTCCTAAACGGAACGAATACAGAGGAACCCATAAAGCCTTAAAGTAAGCAAATAGCTCCTCTATTGAACAGCGAGAGGAGTTCTGTTTGTTACCCGTGAAAGTTGAACAAGTCTCACCCCCCATCACTTCCAGTACAAACTTTCTCTTATCATTTGAGTACTATTGGTTTGAGGTGCTGATTTGGAAAATCGAACTCCCTCACTTCATAATCACATAATCATAATAACTGTTTTCTCTACTGAATCAGGGGGAAATTCCAAGGGATAATTTTTTTTCTCTTCAGGTTTAAACTGAAAAAGGAAAAATAGGAAATTGCAAAAGTGGTATAAAATACAATCACAGTTATTCATGTTATTATACATTTCATCGGGCAATATTATACAACCGATCTCGTGAACTAAATAGCCCCCTACAATCGCTGTTTTCGAATATAGAATATTATCTGAGTTATTGGTAATTTTGTGGTTTTAGATTTTTGTTTGGGGATCGGAGAGGCTTCCCATTAAAGGATATATAGGGAGATGCCCCTTCGCCCCTTATTTTTGTATTTGAGAAAGAGAGTGGACTGTATGGTGCGATGAATGTTGGGGTATTGGTGAGATGTAACTTTGTTTGAATAGATTGTGTACAAATTCCTTTCTGGTCACAGGTAAACACTAAAGCTAGAATATCAGTCACATGTACATTATTCGTTTACTGAAAGTGATTAAACAACATGTAAACTTCATTGATAAAATAAAGTAAAGTAGTGAAATGAAACATTTTTGAGGTTACATTTGTAGAATCCATGCCAAGTTCTTATAAGTATTAATGTAGGGTATGAGTTATTTGAATTAACCATATTGCCGCTTAAATTGCTTAAATAAATACACATTGTGTAGTGATAAAGAAATTATGAGTAGAAAAACTGAGTTAAATAAGAATAAATATATTAATGCATGAGAACATTGGTTAGGTATATGTGCTTTATGAAAATAAAATAAATATTCACTTGTGAATTACTGTGCTACTCATGTTACAGTTAATAAATGCAATTTGAATGCTAAAGTCAGATAAGATTTAAATTAAAATTGAATAATCCTTAAATGAGTATCAACAATGTTAATAATAATGCGAATTGATTTTGAAAATGAATAAAGACAAATATATGCATAAAACAGACTGGTAAATCATAGCACATTGAGTAAATAAAAACTATGAGTAAAGTGACTGAGTTAAATGATAATGTATATATTAATACATGAGAACATTGATTGGATATATGCTTTATGAAAAATAAAATAAATATTCTCTAGTGAATAACTGTTCTACTCACATTACAGTTACTGAATGCAATTTGAATGCTAGATTCAGGTAAGATTTAAATTAAAATTGAATAATGCTTGAATGAGCATCGACAGTGCTAATAATAATGTAAATTGATATTGAAAATGAATTAAGATGAACGTATGCATAAAACACACTGGTAGATCATAGTAAATTGATTAAATAAAAACTATGAGCAAAGTAACTAAGTTAAATATTAATGTATATATTAATACATGAGAACATTGATTAGATATATGTGCTTTATGAAAATAAGATAAATATTCTCTAGTGAGTAACTGTTCTATTCACATTACAGTTACTAAATGCAATTAAATGCTAAAGTCAGATAAGATTTGAATTAAAATTGAATGATGCTTGAATGAGCATCGACAATGTTAATAATAGTGTAAATTGATTTTGAAAATGAATAAAGACAAATAAATGCATAAAGCACACTGGTAAAGCATGGTAAATTGTTGGAATAGGTTATACTCTAATGTAACTATAAAATAATGTAAAAGTTAACAAAGAATGATTCTCGAAAAATTTTAGATTAATACAGTAGATAGTTTAATTCTGTCTTTGCTAAATTTCACACAAAATCAAGAGGGGATTTAATTTATGTTAATTAAAACAGCTGTTTGTTTATGAATTATTATCAATTACTGTGGTGCACTTAATGGCGTTACATACAGCATGGTCATTATTATTCAATGTATGTGCGCTTGATGGCAGTGAATATGGTATGATTTTTATTATTGAAACATTTTGCATCAAGCTTTATCAATCAGGTCTTACTGGACCATATTTGGAGGTCAATTGGTTGGTGTGACCATTGTTTGTGGGTCGAATCCGGCCCGGCTGGACCATTGTTTGGGGATCGGAGAGGCTTCCCATTAAAGGATATATAGGGAGATGCCCCTTCGCCCCTTATTTTTGTATTTGAGAAAGAGAGTGGACTGTATGGTGCGATGAATGTTGGGGTATTGGTGGGGCAAATACTAAGGCATGGTTATGTACAATGTTATAATTACATGGACCATTTTGTGGTCGATAGTACGAATAAATGATAAGTAAATCTTTGAGTGTCTGACGATGTTGGATGGTGAGCTGCTCTGGGTTGGGTTGAACTCGTGGTGAAGTATGTTGCTCGGTGGGGCCCATGATGGGGTTTATGCTTGTTGGCTTCGAAGTGCGGTGCAATTTTAGATAAAGGTGAGTACTCACTATTTTTATTGTCGGGATTTCTCCCCCTCCTTGTTTCCTGGCTTCATCGCCCGACGGGCCCTTTTAGGCCTACTCCAACATTTTGAGGTGGTCCTTCACTTCGGTGATAATGACTCGTTTTTACTAGCCACACTAGGCTCCCATCTTCTCTCGTGTCCTTCTTGCCCTTTCCTGCCGGTCCCCCTCGTGGCTGGATGTGCTAGCAGCGAGGTCCCAGTCCAGGGCAAGGATGAGTGGCGGTGGATGACGTCATGAGGTCTTGCGCCTCTTCACTCTTCGCGGAGTTGTTTCTTCCGCGAACAATTTTAATTAACCTTTCTTCTACTTATGAAATTTTCAATTAAATCCACTTACACTATACGTCTCAACCCATCTTAAATTTCAAGTTTCAGTCTACAGAGAGATTTTATTTCGGGAGAAATAGATATATATTTTTTTTAATGTACAAATAAAAGCCAAAGTTAGTAGGTAGTGTATTCGATTACAAATTGCAGCATGAGGTCCCAAATATTAACACAAAAATATCTTAATGTATGCCCACTTTCCAGACGAATGGAAAACGGCAAGGGTTATCGTTCTTCCCAAGCCAGGGAAAAATCCCACCCTCCCAGGTAGCTATCGATATATTTCATTGCTAAATTGCCTCAGCAAGGTAGTTGAAAAGGTAATCAAATCTAATATAATATATTTCTTGGAAGAAAACAATCTGATCTCCAACAACCAACATGGCTTTCGAAATCAGCATTCAACAACAACCCAATTGGCCAGGATAACTGACTTGATCCTCCATAATTTCAACTTGAATAAACATACAGGCATGGCTCTGGTAGATGTTGAAAAAGCCTTTGATTGTGTATGGCATAATGGCCTGATATATAAAATGATTCAATATAACTTTCCAATATATTTGATTATCTTAATCAATAGTTATCTTACTAACAGATCTTTTTATGTTACTACTGGTGACTCAAGATCTAACCTTTTACAAATTCTTGCAGGTGTCCCACAAGGATCAGTACTTGGTCCAATACTATTCATAATATTTTTTAATGATGTAAACTATCTTAAAACTAAATGCCTGAAAGCCCTGTTTGTTGACGATAAAGCATTTATAATTTCAAGTTTCCGAGTTGACACTATTGCCAACCATCTCACCATAGCATTGACACAATGTATTAAGTATTGTAATAAGTGGAAAATAAGATTGAATTCTCAAAAAACAGAGGTTATTCTTTTTACTAGGAGGAGACCTCGAGTGTACCCTGAAGTGAAAATGCTAGGACCCTTGGTCAAAGAATGTGAAATATCTTGGAGTCATATTAGACTCTAAACTTACCTACACTAACCACATCAATACTCAGTGTAATAAAGCTATTGGAATACTACAATCCTTATTTTCTGTACTAAACAGAAAATCAGGGTTAAGTATAACTAACAAAAAACTTGTTTACTACTTATATATAAGGCCTGTTTTATTTTATGCCTGTCCTATTTGGTCAATGACATGCGAAACTAATAAGCGTAAATTACAAGTGGCTCAAAATAAATGTTTAAAATTTATTGGTTCATTCCCACGATGGACTCCTGTCATGCACATGCATGAAATTTTTGACATTCCCACAATAAATGAGTACATAACTAAGTTAGCAGTACACTTTTTCGATGCATGTCAAAATAGTAAGTATCAGTACATTGCTGATATAGTTAATTATAGTTATAGTAGTTTAAATTACAAGAATTACAAATATAAGAGACTTAAGCACATAACATTTTAATTTCTCTGAAGAGCTTTTATTTTTTCTGTACAAATTTATATTCTTCTGTGTATCTTATAGTTCTTTTGTATTACTTTTACCCGTTCTGTAATTGAGAATTTTTATTTATTTCTGTATTTGGGTTTTTTTTTTGTATTCTTTTCCCTTATTATACATTTAGATATTAGAATAAAAATAGATATAAGTAATGTGGAATATTTAAAAAAGCCAATAAGCTTGAAAAATTGTATTAACTTCTATTGTAAATTATTATTTGTTAATATTTTAGATAATAAAATTCTTTTAACTCTAATTAACACAAAACAACACAATAATTTGGCTTGACCTCCCGAACATATGATAATATTTTCATTATCATCTCCCTTCATTTCTAATTTTCAGTTCCTCAAAAAGAGTTTTCCATCCACCACAAGTAGATAACCTCGATCCACCTTGTTTTTCGAATTTGATCAGAACCCAGACATCGTCAGCTTCACGGGATTTATGGCAAATCGGTGGTCCTGTTGTCTGTAGTGCTTCATACTGCTGTCTACGTTTCTGGGTCGAGGAGACCATCAGTGGTTTCGTTCGTTTTGTCATCAGCATTTTTTTCATTTGGGCTAAAGTGCTGCAAGGGTGTATTCTTCTACTCATATAATGAAACAACTGAAATTACTTTTGGTTTCCTTCACTTTTCCCAACATTCGTTCTTGGTTGACTGTAGATTTCACTTTATTACTTGATTTTACTTTACTTTCAATCTGATATAAGCTCTGGTTCTCCATAGGAGCGTGGAATCGGAATCCACACCCAAGCAACATTACAAAAAGTAATTTATTCGATTAAAAGTCACAACATGAATGATACCACGTCAACATTTCGCTTTGACCTCTAAGAACATAGATAATTTGGTCATGAACAATAATGTATGATAACATCATCGACGGGTAATTCCAGTACGTGGAAAATCTGATTAGTTTATCAAGCATCAGCGCCACGAACTTTTCTAGAGTCCAAGTAACAATGTTAGGCAATAACTCGAGTAAATATAATTGACTAACGAGAGAATTATTGAGAGAGCACGAGTTATGAGTGATTACTCTTAACCAGATTAGCCATGAGTACTCATTAATCGCTCATTTACTCACCGTGAGTAATTATTAAAAAAAATGTTCGTTTTTTTAATTAATAAATTGTTGGCTCAATTATTCATGGTTAAAACATTTAGTAATTAGTTAAAAATAGTAAAGGCTACGAGACTAACGCCTTAACTCACATGGTCAAGTTCAACCTCGAAAAATATGTTTTTCTGTTTTAATATTCCTGAAGATAATTTAAAGTACTTTGTAAAAACCTTTGATTTAGGTAGACTTTTGGCAAGTTACAAGTCTCCATGTCCATTGAATGGACAATTAGAAACGAACGTCTCCTCCTACCCTTTTTATTTCTTTTAATATGATATTTATTAGATGACAAACGGATATTAATACAACCTAATTTTTGATGTGTGTCCTGGAAAAAAATTGGAATCAAATATATTTAAAATAATCATCAGTGTAAATTACCCATGTGATTACCATTGAGAATAATCAATATACGGTCTATTATTCACATGCAACATAAGATTAGCCGGTCACAGAACTACGCTGAAAACATTGGGAATTATATTCCAAATACTTCCTAGAAAATTCATTCCATAGACACATTTTTCTGGTAAGTAATACGAAATAATATTACCAAAACCAGTGTATGAAATGTATAATCGTTGCTGAAAGTTAAAATTTCAAATATGTATGGCCAAAAAATGACCAATACATTAATGATTTCATTGTTTCTATTTCGTTTCATGATAATTAAAAATATATAATAATAAAATTTTATAATCAACTGCCATATTTGTTATATACGGAGAGACTGTGCAATAAGTGCACTTTCTGTGGTTGTTCTGGAGAAAATCAGTAAATAAGTTTTAAAGTAATTTTTCAGGGATTTGGGGAGAGCTTTAATAAGTTTAGTGTGATTGAAGAAGACGTTGGTAGGAAGTGAGATGGAGTGATTGATCAAGTCCGCCATTACCAGTAGATGCTCATCAATCAAATACATCTTACTTTCCTTCCGACCACTCCAATTCTATAATTTATCATACTGAAATCACTTGAGCAACTTATTTACATAATTACACCAAATATTTGATAACTCGTAAACGATTATTGGTAACACATTGCCATTATCACAAAACAGAAGGAAAAACGAATAACCTTTATTGTTTTTGTACACCAAAATCGTGTAGCAAAATCCATTTAGTGTGTGTTTGTGCGTTGAGCGTTCTCGATTGTGCTGTGTACGTTGTACAGTACGCGTTCTGCGGAGTAGGTTGTGGAGTGTATGTTATGCGGTGTGCGTTGAGTTGTGCAAAGTGCGTTGTGCGCTATGCGTGCTAGTAGTGTGTGCGTTATACGATATGCGGTGAGCGTTGTGTTGTGGGGTGTGCATTGTGCTGTAAGCGCGTTGAGCAATGCGCGTCGTGCGGTGAGTGCTATGAGTTGTGCGGAGTGCGTGGTGTAGTGTACGTTATACGGTGCGCGTTGTGTTGTGCAGTGTGCGTTGTGCGGTATGCGTGCTAGTTAATGTGTGTGTTATACGATATGCGGTGAGCGTTGTGTTGTGGGGTGTGCATTGTGCTGTAAGCGCGTTGAGCAATGCGCGTTGTGCGGTGAGTGCTATGAGTTGTGCGGAGTGCGTGGTGCAGTGTACGCTATACGGTGCGCGTTGTGCGCTATGCGTGCTAGTTAATGTGTGCGTTATATGATATGCGGTGAGCGTTGTGTTGTGGGGTGTGCATTGTGCTGTAAGCGCGTTGAGCAATGCAAGAACAGGATTTAAGGAAAATAATGGGTTTGCTTCGCCCTTTCGCCACCTGGATAGACTGTAGAATTAAGTAAAGGAGGTTCGGGCATGTAATAGCATTAGAAAAATATAGCTTGCGCCGTCAAGGGAAACGGATTCCAACAGAACGAGAGATGGCCCCTGCAACATACCCGAAAGCGAAATAGACAGGGGCAATAGAACTGAGATAAAAACGATAATCTGGCCCCTCACAATCAACGTTCGGGGTAAATTGAGGAAAGTGAGCAGATAGAGGCGGGTTCGTAAATCGAAAAATCTCAGAACAATTTAAATGATAGACGCGCAACAGGGAATCAGATGTATTGCCTCTTACAAATAATTATCCTACGTAATGATAATGATAAAAAATATTTTAATTAGAAAAAAATAACAAACAGCGCCCCTTTTTGCTCTTGAATCTCTTCCTAAGATAATGTCTAGCAATGTGCACCGAGTATTTGCATGAGAGAGTTGTCTACTATTTTACCCCAACTCAGGACCTAGCAGCACTTAGAGTAGAGCGTTAAAATAGGTTAGAGAGATTAATTTTCATGTCAGTAGATTCACGGCCTCCCGCTCCCTCTAATCCTCTTGATGGGAGATCTAATCCTATTTTTCCCACCATCCTTCAGATAGCAACATCACAGTCTAAAATCCTAACGCCGAATTTATAATAATAAATGCTAGAGGGCAAAAGCTGAGAATTTTCGATTAGTAGGTCAGGGAACGTCTGGAATTCAAGAATCCTATCAAGACAAGATAAGATTACAAGCTGATAAGATTTAGTTAAACCATATTTCAGTAGATTTGTCTGAAGGGACATCACCTAGTAAAATTGAACTCATTACGCGATTTCAGAAAAATGCTTCAAAAGTCCATTGATCCTAATTAGTAGGTAAAAATATCCGTCACGAAGAGGCTCCATATACTAGGCAGATTTCCCACGTGCTAATATGACACACTCACCATATATTCTTAATTTCTTAATAAAAATCCGATAATTAGAAGCGAGAGTTTACTAAAGCCTGAAAACAATAAAGTACGAATAACTCGCTTCATATTTGAGTTATGAAAAAAAGTATAGAACAACAGATGTTGGTTCTATACATGTTTCAATCCGACAAATACACAACGAAAATAAAAGTTTGAAGTTTCGAATACCCCTTCCTCTAAATCCCTCCCCAATTCCTGGCCCGATGGCAGCTTTACGAATATATTTATTACGAGAGAGGAAAATTTCCTCTGATAGGAGGGTGGGGGGGGGTCATCATTATGACATTTCAGAAACCCCCTAAATGCTTAGTTTTGAAATATTGTTGTTTGATATAGAAATTTAAAAATAGAAGATATCATAAAAATCAACAAGTACAAAATCTGATGTGGACACTCCGAGACTTCTTTGTACTCCTATTAAATGTACAGAACGTTTGAATCCACTTTATTTAATTTGAATTATATGTACGATATTTCAGTTCCAATACATCAGCTCAAAATATGTAATAGAACATTATTTATAGAAGTATTTATGATAATGAAAAAAATCCCCGCCTACATATTTGATATCTGTAATAGGTTTATAAAACCTTATAATATGTAATTATTAATTTATGACCCCTACTTTTCCGTCGAACTCCCTCTCAATTAATTCACTAAAACGAGTGGGTGCACAACAAGATGTTACAAAAAACATTCTAGGTGCACAAATAGATGTTACAACAAACATTCTAGGTGCACAACTAGATGTTACAAAAACATTCTAGGTGCACAACTAGATGTTACAAAAAACATTCTAGGTGCACAAATAGATGTTACAACAAACATTCTAGGTGCACAAATAGATGTTACAAAAAACATTCTAGGTGCACAAATAGATGTTACAACAAACATTCTAGGTGCACAACTAGATGTTACAACAAACATTCTAGGTGCACAAATAGATGTTACAAAAAACATTCTAGGTGCACAAATAGATGTTACAACAAACATTCTAGGTGCACAAATAGATTTTACAACAAACATTCTAGGTGTACAACTAAATATTACAATAAATATTCTAGGTACACATCTATATGTTACATCAAACATTACAGGGCTAGCCGTTTTTTAATTAAGCGAGAAATGTACAAACTTTCATATACATAGACATCACGCCAAAACTAGTCAAAATAGGAGGGCCTAAGTT
>CM032232.1:59952500-60300000 GCA_019009955.1 Riptortus pedestris
ATTCATTCTCGTGCAGTTTCTGAGTACAGCTAAGATAGAAACATATAGAAAAAATTGAGAAGGGATATGACGTCAGAGTTACCAGTGATGATTCCCGTATAGTTTATTGTTATTATTATTATTCATACAATAATCGCATTTCGCAACAGGGGTGATTTAGCGACTAATCAGTTATGTAATATACAGCATAATAATTAACATATTTAACATATAACATATTTAGCATATAACATATTTAACATATAACATATTTAACATATAACATATTTAACATATAACATATTTAACATATAACATATTTAACATATAACTAATTTAACATTTAACATATAACATATAACATATTTAGCATATAACATATTTAACATATAACATATTTAACATTTAACATATAACATATTTAACATATAACATATTTAATATATAACATATTCAACATATAACATATTTAACCTACAACATATAATTATTATATTTACGTAAGTATGCTCATTTCTGCAAATATTTTCAGTATTGCCCTACACTATATTTTTTTGAATATGTTGTTTTGTTTCAAGTATTGTAATACGCGTTCTATATACGGGCTACAGTCATGTAGTAATTCAGTCAGTGTATGGTAGGTCTATGTGAGTCCTTAGATAGCAGTCAGTAAGTATATGTTTTATAGTAAGCCTACAGTTACAGTGCTGGCAGTAGGGTTCGTCTTCTCCAATAAATAGGTAAGTGTGAGTTAGTCGTGAATGGCCAATTCTCAACCTCGTTAAAACTACTTCTCTTCTAATTAGCCTTTTTGAGGAAGGCCATTCACCAAGTATATGTTTCAGTTCTCGAAATTTGTTATCAGTTGTGGTAAACCAAGTTTTCTGCCATGAATTGAGTACCATATATTTTGCTTGGGCTTGAATATCTTGGTGTGTACAGTATGTGTCAATCGAGGTGGTCCGGTGCGTTCACTCGTCAAGAAACTGATTACAAAACAAATATAAAAAAAAAATCACAAATGCTGTACAGTTTATTATTTACTAGCTAAAGTACCCGGCTTCGCCCGAGAAATCATTTGAGGCTGAATGATAATGGTATTTTTTTGGGGCTTTACTTTGTACAATATTTTCACATTTTCCTGTCTTAGGATTTACACCCGAGTCCGGAGTGCTGGGCTATGTTAATAATAAAAGTATTTGTTATGTACTTGATTCTGAAAAATGCACAATATTTTTATATTGCCCGTTTCCTGTGTATGTATCTTTTTAGCAGATTTCCCTTAAGGGAAATCAGCTATTGAGGTCGTACTCATGACGCGAGTTTCGAAAAAATTCTTCAAATGTCCATCGATCCTACCCAGGAGATGACGAAAATGAGGTCCGTTCAAAATTATATATATATATATATATATATATATATATATATATATATATATATTTGACTGTTAACGATCTAGCGGTCGTAATTTTTGTTTGATCATTACCAAACTCGGAATTTAACCGTTTCATGTAAAAAGGAAGATCAAGTTCGTTAATGGCTGAATTCGGACCAGTGGGAGGGGGGGGGGTGGTTTAGAGGGGGGATTTTTAAAAATTCAAAATATATCCGTTATTAAGCGTCGGTTCGAAAAATTGTATATAATGAATCTTATTGCAAATTAAATTTACTATAAATATTGTTCTATACATTTATTCTGTATCTTGAATATTAACCGAGATATTTGCAATTGTATTCTGCGTGTGGTCGGCAGGAGTCGGCTATGTTCGGACTTTCCGCCCAGAGTTCTGGCGGCCGTTTCCGTAACTATTCGTCCCTCGTGAATAGGTTTAGAGGTCTCTTACTACTACAGTTATTAGGCAGATTTCTCTATTGTAAAACTTCACGTGGGAAATCTGCTTAGTTTACGCAGCCCCTGCGTGACGGACTTTTTTATATATAACATAATCATAGATTATCATATTATCATTGTCAAAAATACGGAGTTTCCTTGATTTAGTCTTTCGAGTCCCATAACATTGTTGACCCCTTCTATAGTTTTTCGTGTATACTTCATTTATACTTCGTTATATGGAAAAAGTCCATATATCAAAAGTTATTCTAAATAACAAAATAACCAACTTTTATTATATGCATATTTGAAGAAAACCCAATAAGAAACGAAATATCTCTATTTCTAATTTCAGGCCTCCCTTATGACCCCCACTCCTGTTCATACCTCGAAATTTTAAAATAGCTTATAATCAGGGAGGTGTTAATACCAAATCACATACGGAGTTTCGTATAGTTCGGTTGAGTCTTTTGTGCCATATAAAATTGTTGACTCCCACTATAGTTATTAGCGTATAACTCATTTATACTTCGGTATACAACAAAAGAGTATTTTACACAAGTTACTCTAAATAATAAAATAAACAACTTTTGTTATGTGCATATTTGCCGAAAAACCAATAAGATACGAAATATCGCTATTTTTAATTTCAGGCCTCCTTTATAACCCCCACTCCTGTTCGTCTCAGAGAATATTAATATAGCCTAAAGTCTAAGTTGGGATAGTATTAGTTTATTATTAAAAACTCCACAGCAACGACGGGTATAAACCCTAAACATTGGGACTGGTAAATGTCAAAATATTGTGCAAAGCCAAAGTAAAGCCTTGTCAAAAATATGCCATCACCATTCAGCAAATGAATTCCCGGGCGAAGGGGGGTATCTGAGCTAGTATATATATATATATATATATATATATATATATACATATATATATATATATATATATATATATATATATATATATATATATATAGCTAATTAAATGCACTATAAATATCGTTATATATATTTATTCTCTATCTTGAATATTAACCGAGATATCTGCATTTTTCAGTTTTCAGCCTTCAGCAAACCCCCATTTCTGCTCATGTTACATAAAAAATAGCCTGTTGTGTAATAAACCACATTACTCGAAGCTTAAATACCACATATTGTTTTCAAGGCACTTTTCTTATACGAGTTACATCCAAATATGTTTTGGTGGCAACCCCGCCCAGTCTTAAGTTCTTGGACTACTAAAATTTGATTGATTGAGGTAAAAATTATTCTGATTCATTATAAATTACAGTACTAGATATAGTAAATAGTTTTCAATAAATTTTTTTTGTTATATTCTGATATATTTCAGTAATTGTTTTTCTTTCCCATGAGAAGTTGGCAGACCTGTTTGTTTACATTTCCGTCGGGAGGTTTCTTATTATCGTTTGTATTTATTCACTTAATATTCACGGTGGTGTTGTGTTACCGGTATGTAGACTTATCTATTATTAAACTTCACGCGGGAAATCTGCTTAGTTTACGCGGCCACTGCGTGACGGCTTTTGTTACTGGCTGAAATAGGACCAGGAATAGAGGATGGAGTTTTAAAATTCAAAATATCACTGCTGTTATAAGTCGGATCATAAAATGTTATAGATTCAATCGTATTGAAAATGGATTGTGTTTATAAATGTTATTATATACATTTGTTCTCTATCTTAATATAAAAAAGATAATTGCATTTTTTAATTTTCGGACTTCAGTAAACCTCCACTCCTACTCATGTCATAATAATCAGTTGATATATCGTGAAACATTTTTTAGCACATTTCCCTTGAGGGAAATCAGCTATTGAGCTTGTACTCATGACGGAATTTTCGAAATTTTTCTTCAAATGTCCATCGATCCTACATAGTAGATGACGAAAATGAGGTCCGTTCAAAACTGTATATATATATATATATATATATATATATATATATATATATATATATATAAAATTGTAACCTCTGTCTATACATTGATTTTTTACGCGAAATTTCACGATAACTTTTCGTTTTACATGTCATAGACACCATAACTGCATTTTGTTTCTTTAGTGTCTGTTTGTTTGTTTGTTTGTTACCTTTTCACGCATAAACGGCTGAACCGAATTTTATGAAACTTGGTATGTATATTACTACTAACCCAACTTAGACTTTGAGGGTTATAAGGGACTCCGGAAATTAAAAATAGCGATATTTCGTTTCCTATTGGTTTTTCGGCAAATATGAACATAACAAAAGTTGTTTATTTTGTTATTTAGAGTAACTTTTGTTATATACACTTTTTTCGTATACCGAAGTTTAAACGCGATATACGCTAAAACCTATAGCGGAAGTGAACAATTTTATTTGGGACAAAAGACCCAACCGAAATAAATAAAACTCGGTATGTGTATTAGCACTAACGCTTTCATTATAACAAGCCATGCCAACATTTCTAGGGATGGGCAGGAGTGGGGGTTGTAGGGGAGGCCAGAATTTAAAAATAGCGGTATTTCGTTTTCTATTCGTTTTTCGGCAAATATGCACATGACAAAAGTTGTTTATTTTGTTATTTAGAGTAACTTTAGTCATATTCATTTTTGACTTTTAACAAAGTATAAATGAGATATACACTATAAACTAAAGCGGGAGTCAACTATTTCATTGGGCACTAACGATTAAACCGAACTTAAAAAAAACTCGGTATGTCAATTAGCATTAATTCTTCCATGATTATAAGTTATATTAAAATTTTTAGGTTAGAACGGGAGTGGGGGTTATAAGGGAGGCCTGAAATAAAAATTCGCAATATTTCATTGTCTATTTGTTTTTCGACAAACATGCACATAAAAGTTGTTTACTTTGTTATTTAGATTAACTTTTGTTTTATTATTATTATTATTTATTAACGTCCACTTTTTGCAACTTGGGCTAATCGGGACGGGTTATCTACAGGTTACCACCCTTTTCTAGCCAGGGTGGGATTTTAGGACGTTATTTAATGAATTTCGTCACTAAATAATTTCCTTTGCCCAGGCAAGAATCGAACTCGCCACTCTAGGTTTGCCATGTGAGATAAAGGTCAACGCTTTAACTCACATGGCTAACCTGAGCCATACATATACATTTCTCCAGGAACAATGTGTGGAGCAAGTAATTTGCGTAGAAATATTGATATGCTCAAAAATGCATTCCAATTTGAACTATCAGGTACCTCAGCTGAAAAAATTAATTCAAATAAATGTTAATATTTTGTCCTTAATAGCTGAAATCTATGCATAATGCACAGGATACGGGAAATATGATAATTTGGAGGACAGTGAAGACTTACATAAAAAATTAATTTTATTATTAACAAATGCCAACAACGGGTATTAACCCTAAACACTGGGACGGGTAAATGTCAAAATATTGTGCAAAGTAAATAGCCTTGCCAAAAAAATACCATCACCATTCAGCCTCAAATCAATTCCCGGGCGAAGCCGGGTATCTGAGCTAGTATATATATAAAATTGTAACCTCTGTCTGTACATTGATTTTTTTCGAGAAATTTCACGATAACTTTTCGTTTCACATGTCATAGACACCAAAACTGCATTTTGTTTCTTTCGTGTATGTTTGTTAGTTTGTTTGTTACCTTTTCACGCATAAACGGCTGAACCGAATTTTATGAAACTTGGTATGTATATTACTACTAGCCCAACTTAGACTTTAGGCTATATTATTATTCTCTAAGACTATTTAGAGTAACTTTTGTTATATACACTTTCGTCGTATACCGAAGTATAAATGAGTTATACGCTAAAAATTATAGCGGGAGTCAACAATTTTATTTGGCACAAAACACTCAACCGAACTAAGTAAAACTCGGTATATCTATTAGCACTAACGGTTTCATTATAACAAGCCATACCAACATTTCTAGGGACGGGCAGGAGTGGGAGTTATATGGAAGGCCTGAAATTAAAAATAGCGATATTTCGTTTCCTATTGCTTTTTCAGCAAATATGCACACAACAAAAGTTGTTTATTTTGTTATTTAGAGTAACTTTTGTTATATGCACTTTTGCCGTATACGGAAGCATAAATGTGTTATACGCTATAAACTAAAGCGGGAGTCCACAATTTTATTTGGCACTAAAGACTCGACCGAATTAATCGGTATGTGAATTAGTACTAACGCCTTCATTATAATAAGCTATACTAACATTTCTAGGGACGGGCAGGAGTGGGGGTTATAAGGAAGGCCTGAAATTAATAATAGTGATATTTCGTTTCCTATTGCATTTTCGGCAAATATGCACATAACAAAAGTTGTTTATTTTGTTATTTAGAGAAACTTTTGTTATATGCACTTTTGCCGTATACGGAAGCATAAATGTGTTATACGCTATAAACTAAAACGGGAGTCCACAATTTTATTTGGCACTAAAGACTCGACCGAATTAATCGGTATGTGAATTAGTACTAACGCCTTCATTATAATAAGCTATACTAACATTTCTAGTGACGGGGAGGAGTGGGGGTTATAAGGAAGGCCTGAAATTAATAATAGTGATATTTCGTTTCCTATTGCATTTTCGGCAAATATGCACATAACAAAAGTTGTTTATTTTGTTATTTAGAGAAACTTTTTTTTATATACACTATCATCGTATACCGAAGTATAAAGGCGTTATCCCCTAAAAATTATAGCGGGAGACAACAATTTTATTTGAGTCTTTTGTCTCAACCGAACTAAATAAAACACTCAGTATGTGTATTAGCACTAACGCCTTCCTTATAATAAGCCATACTAACATTTCTAGGGACGGGCAGGAGTGGGGGTTATAAGGGAGGCCTGAAATTAATAATAATGATTTCCTATTGGGGTTTCAGCAAATATGCACATAACAAAAGTTGTTTATTTTGTTATTTAGAGAAATTTGCTCTACAATTCTTTTCAATATGAACTACCAGGTACCTCACCTGAAAAAATTAATTCAAATGTATGTCAATATTTTCTCCTTAATAATTCAAATCTATATATAATGCACAGGAGACGGGAAATATGACAATATGCAGGACAGTGAAGTCTTACATAAAAAAATAATTTTATTATTAACAAATGCCAACAACGGGTATTAACCCTAAACACTGGAATGGGTAAATGTCAAAATATTGTGCAAAGTAAAGCCTTGCCAAAAATATACCATCACCATTCAGCCTCAAATGAATTCCCGAGCGAAGCCGGGTATTTGAGCTAGTATATATATATATATATATATATATATATATATATATATATTTATATTTATATTTGTCTGTTACCGCTCTAGCGAACCTTATTTTTGTGTAGGTAGGATCGATGGACATTTGAAGAAAAATTTCGAAAATTCCGTCATGAGTACAACCTCAATAGCTGATTTCCCTCAAGGGAAATGTGCTAAAAAATGTTTCACGATATATCAACTATCCTAATAGGGAAATCAGCTATACGGACCTCATTTTCGTCATCTACTATGTAGGATCGATGGACATTTGAAGAAAAATTTCGAAAATTCCGTCATGAGTACAAGCTCAATAGCTGATTTCCCTCAAGGGAAATGTGCTAAAAAATGTTTCACGATATATCAACTGATTATTATGACATGAGTAGGAGTGGGGGTTTACTGAAGTCCGAAAATTAAAAAATGCAATTATCTTTGTTAATATTAAGATAGAGAACAAATGTATATAATAACATTTATAAAACAATCCATTTGCAATACGATTGATTCTATAACATTTTATGATCCGACTTATAACAGCAGTGATATTTTGAATTTTAAAACTCCATCCTCTATTCCTGGTCCTATTTCAGCCAGTGACAAAAGCCGTCACGCAGTGGCCGCGTAAACTAAGCAGATTTCCCGCGTGAAGTTTAATAATAGATAAGTCTACATACCGGTAACACAACACCACCGTGAATATTAAGTGAATAAATACAAACGATAATAAGAAACCTCCCGACGGAAATGTAAACAAACAGGTCTGCCAACTTCTCATGGGAAAGAAAAACAATTACTGAAATATATCAGAATATAACAAAAAAAATTTATTGAAAACTATTTACTATATCTAGTACTGTAATTTATAATGAATCAGAATAATTTTTACCTCAATCAATCAAATTTTAGTAGTCCAAGAACTTAAGACTGGGCGGGGTTGCCACCAAAACATATTTGGATGTAACTCGTATAAGAAAAGTACCTTGAAAACAATATGTGGTATTTAAGCTTCGAGTAATGTGGTTTATTACACAACAGGCTATTTTTTATGTAACATGAGCAGAAATGGGGGTTTGCTGAAGGCTGAAAACTGAAAAATGCAGATATCTCGGTTAATATTCAAGATAGAGAATAAATATATATAACGATATTTATAGTGCATTTAATTAGCTATAAGATTGATTCTGTACTACCTCAACAGCTCTTTTTCCCCTATCTTTTGTGATTATGAGTAACCCACTGAATCATATGACCTAAGTACTGAATACTTTGATCTTCTTAAGCTTAAGCGACCCTAGTGCATTATTGTGCTATGTGTGCGTGACCCCTCGGCATCCTTCAATGATTTTCAGTTCAGGGAGAAATGAAAGGATGTGTTCTGCTGGGAGGGGGGGCGAAGACGATTTTTCAAGAATGGACTGCCGGTCATTGATCTTGAGAGAAGACAGCACTGCCAACAATGAAGACGAGATTGAGGGAAGACAGGAGAGGCTGGTGTAGGTAGTGGTGGCGAGGGCCCGGCGAGCTATTCCTAACCCCAGCCCGATCAGTTCCTCTCGACCGGCCGCCGGGAACACAGTGTGCGTGATCAGTGAGGGCCGATCAGTGAGTGCGTCAAGTGCAGTGTGTATACTCCCTTCGCTTGCCATGGATTGACCCCCGCAGCCATGGGCAGCTCCAGCGAGAGGAAGAGAATCAACCCCAACATCCACAAGATCCGGGAGTTCGAACTAGAGAAGGTAACCCCGTCCTATTTCTGTACCCCCCACCTCCAACATATCCATCCCCACCCCCCTCGCCTTGCCAGCTATTCCATCATACATTAATTTAGTACGAAGCAACCAAATAAACAACAAAACCTGACGAAATACTTCTTAGACTTGTTACGTTTTGACATCATTAGATCCATATAACACACTCTGAACTTTAATACAAAGTTTTGCCAGTTCTACAATTACACCTCTCTGATTATCAATTATGTATAAGACACTTAGGTCCGATTACCAATGTAGGATTCTTGATATATATATTAAACCAAGTTATAAGTGACGTAAACAATAATTCTTGGTACATTAGTCAGCCACGTAAATAAACGGTTCTATTCCTTTTGCTCAACCAGGAGCAACTATTAATCATGCCAAGTGTAGGTACACAATGTATTGTGCATCAGTACAATGAAGGCACACAATGTACTTTGCCTGGACAATACCGGAACACAATGTATTTTCTGTAATAAATATAGAAGTTGCACGCGCATTTTTCTATTTTCAGTACACATTTATTTAGTTTTCTATTAAGTTCTCAGATATAGATTATTTTCCAGAAATGTTTTATCACTTCAATGTTCGTCCCAAAGCAGGCCATCACTTAAGAAACCTAGTTACAATCATCAGTGCGTACAGAACTGTCGTGGTTCCTTGTAAGTTCTATGAATTGACATCCGATGTTCAGTTTGATAAGAAGCCAATTATCTCGCTTGGGGCTTAAAACAAAGTATACTAATTATTGAGATCCATAAATCTCCATCCATCTTCCTTGTTCAGCATCTTGCAACTGCCAAATATCTCTAAAGTGCCATAACAAAAGATACGGATCAGTTCGTTGAATGACTATCGTACTTTCTTGTTCAGTATGTTGTAACTGTCAATTATCTAACACGTACCTTAACTAAGGATGAGATTCCTTCCCAGTATGCTACAATTGTTAATCATCTTGTAAATGAGTTAATGAAGCTTCAAGTTCTTTCGAAGTTAGTTTTCTAAATGACCAACCTTTTCCTTTGAACAGCATATTTCAACTGTCAATTACCTTACACGTACCTTAACTAAGGATGCGGACTCTAGATTGTTCGGTGAATGGCCATCTTACTTCCTTGTTTAGCATGTAGCAACTGTCAATTATTTTACTCGTGCCTCAACTAAGAATACGGCTCATTGAATGTTAGGCGAATGACCATCCTACTTCCTGGATCAATATACTACAATTGATAACCATCGGTACGTGTGTTAATGTTTCTGGTTCTTTGGAAGTTAGTTCTGCGAATGACCAACCTTCTCCTTTGATCGGCAAGTTGCAGTTGTCAATCACCTCAACTAAGAATAAGGTTCCTAGAATGTTCGGTGAATGACCATCATATTTCCTTGTTCAGTATGTTGCCATTGTCAATTATCTCACTCGCACCTTAACAAATGATACGGTTCCTTGAATGTTGGGTGAATGATTATCCTACTTCCTCGTCCAGTATGATGCAACTGTCAAATATCTAACACATGATTTGAACAAAGGAAGAGGGCCTTGCAATTTCGGTGAATGACCATCCTACTTCCTCGTACAGTGTTTTGCAAATGCCAATTATCTTACAGATGATTTAATAAGGCATCCGGTTCTTTGAAAGTTATGTGAACGACTAACCTATTTCCTTGATCATTAAGTCACTTCTACCAAATATCCTATATGCATCAAAACATAGGATAACCTACCATGTAAGTTTGGTGAATGATTATCCGACGTTCTTGTTCAGTGTGTTGCAATTGTCAAGTATCTCACACGCACCTTAAGAAAGGATAAGGTTCCATGAATAATGGGTGCCATCTTACATCCTTCTTCAGTTTGTGGCAACAGTCAATTACCTCACACCTGCCTTAACAACGGACGATGCCACATCAATGCAACTACAATAGGATTAACTACCATAGTATCAAACCTGATTTTTTTTCTTAGCCATGTGAGTTAAAGAGTTGACCGTAATCTCACATGGTAAACATAGAGCGGCGAGCTCGATTCCCGCCTGGGCTAAGGAATTTATTTAGTGACGGAGTTCATTAAATGAAATCATTAGTCCCACCCTGGCTACAAAAGGGTGGTAACCTGTATAGAACACGTCCCAATTAGCCTTAGTTGCAGAAAGTGGACGTTAATAAATAATTTAATAAAAAACCTGAATTTCCTTTAATTAAGCGTTTTTGGTTTTATTTGATTATTGCTTTCGAGGTTGAATGGTATAATAGTTTGGAGATAATAGGTATTGAATAAGTTTGGATTAAAAAAAAAATGATTATTACTTTTGTACTCTTAGACTTCCACGGTCCTTATCATTAGAACTATTAAGGTCTTCGGGTATTGACCGTGTCTTCATGATGTTTGCCGACGTTTCGCCAAGGATGCTTCTAGCTACCTCAGGGCTTTCTCTGAGACTGAAGAGTTCTATTGTTAACCACTGCCCGGAAAGAATAGTCTGAGAAACAATAGAAATAGCAAAGTGTCCAAAGAACATAAACAGAGAAGATGGCTACAGACTGAGTAAGCTTTGGAAACCAGTAATTCGACCAAGAAAGAATCGTCGGCCTAACAAAACAGAAGTCACTAGTAGGCCGGCACCGGACCAAGTATCCGAAGACAGCACCTGGAAGGGAAGACTCCGCCCAAGACGACTGAACAATACACCAATATATACCTGAGAAGGAATAGAACTCTTCAGTCACAGAGATAGCCCTGAGTAAGCTAGAAGCATGTCTAGCGAAACATCGGCAAACATCATGAAGACACGGTCAATACCCGAAGACCTTAATAGTTCTAAGAATATAACTTTGTTTTATTTATTGATTTACGTCTACTTCACGTACAATATATACATTTTTATGTTATAAATTATACACCTTGTTTTATTGAAAAATTACTTATTTCGTTCCTCCTTGGATAACTAAGACGAACTGTAAGAAATTGGAAGGGAACTAATTTTAGGCAGTGTGTAATTAAGTACTCAAAACAATTTATATTCGAGGAATTGTTTGTTGTATAAAAGCTAATTCTGTTCAAAGAACTCGAATTGTTTCTTGTATACAATCTAATTCTGATCAAAGACACAAATTGTGTCTTGTATACAATCTAATTCTGATTAAAGATACGAATTTCCCATTCCGATCGGAAAGAGAAAACGAAAATGATCAACAGTGGAGAGTGCATTTACTATTTTTAACAAATTAATTATCGTTTTTGGACGAATATAAAACGAACTTTTGTGATAGAATCTATATAAATAAAACTCAAAGGTTTGTCTGATTTCCTATTTAAATTCGGAGTGGATTAGCTTTTTTTCTCTTTTCAGACCATTCTAAGAACAATGCCATTAAAATCTTGTCTGCCTGTACGCCCGTTTGTTGCTCAATCACCCAAAAATGGTAAAGAAGATTTCTATAGACTTTTATATTTGTGAGTCAACTATCCTATGGTACGGGTTTACATTGACGTCAAACCAAATATTCGTTAAATAATTTGTTTGAATGTCTGGTTAATTTGTGAAAATGCCTGAATAGAGTTGGGAAATTGTTTGTATATGTATTAAGGGAAAGAGTCTTGGTAAATCAAGTAAAGGGTTGGAACCGCCAGTATAGATGATACTGTTGGCATACCTGTCGGTGAAGACCGTCGTCACTGGCTGATGGTCGAGTACAGCTGGCATTGTGCTTTTGATGCAAAGGCACCATCTTCAAGCCCGTCAAAAGTTGTACTCTTAACTTTTAACCGTTTAAGGAGTAGAACATTTGACGGGCTTGAAGATGGTGCCATCAAATCCAAGGCCAATAAAGTTATTTAGTATTATTTATTACTTATAAGTTGATAATACTGCTGAAATTTTTTTTAGCTTCTTATTTGTTATCTGCAAGTTGATTCATGTGGCTTTGAATATAAAGCGCGCCTACTGGGAGTCGGCAGACGTGTCCGAACGTGTCAAAACCTGCAATGGGTGCCCGCAACACCTCACCTACCCAGTTGTGTTACAGCCTCATTGCTCTCTACACCCCGCGTTGGTCACTCTGCTGTCAGTGTTGTGTCATCAGGTTACCCTTTTCTTTTTAGCTTGGTGTTTTAACATGTCTTAGTTTCTGAGAGAAATTGGGTTTGAACTTCTCCAATCTCATTTGAAGAAAAGAGCTTGCGAAACATCATTACCAAAAGAGCTGAAAACAAAACTTTCAAAGATGGTAGGAGTCGAACCTGTACAACCAGTTTCGAGGACACAATCGTCGTCAGGGAGGTGTACAATCTGTCCGAGGAAGGGTGATAAAAAAACAAAATTTTATTGTTGTATTTTTATTAACGTCCACTTTTTGCTACTTAGGCTAATTGGGACGGGTTATCTAGAGGTTACCACCCTTTTCTAGCCAGGGTGGGATTTTAGGACGTTATTTAATGAATTTCGTCACTAAATAATTTCCTTTGCCCAGGCAAGAATCGAACTCGCCACTCTAGGTTTACCATATGAGCTAAAGGTCAACGCTTTAACTCGCATGGCTAACCTGAGCCCCTTTATTGTTGTAAATGCCAACAGTTTATGTGCCTAAACCATATGAAAAATATATGTGAGGAATGTGTGGACTCAAGTCAATTTGCTCAGCCATTTTCTTGTGTTAAATAATATTTTTATATACTTTATACATATTTTCTTGTGTTTATAATATAAACAGTATAATTCTATAAATGCATTATTATATGATATGTATTATTATAAATTTGATTGTATTTTTTGATAAAATTTATCTATCGGGAATAAAGTTTAAGTAACTTTTTGTGGATAGAAATTAAATAAATGTAATCATAAATGTTTTATACATTATTCTTTTTTGTTTTCCCTTCTATATGCTTCCCCTATTAATAGAAAAGGTTTTGCCCATTAAATATAAAATATAGAATGCATTAGTATGACTTTATTGGGGAAAAAATGTTGGGGTGTTCACAGCACCCCACCTACCTAGTAGAGTCTCATCTAGGGACCTACCCAGTTAAAGGTTAATGAATTTCGTCACTAAATAAATTCCTATTTGCCCAGGCGGGAATCGAACTCGCCACTCTAGGTTTACCACGTCAGATTAAAGCCAACGCTTTATTGGTCATACCTTAATATATATAAATCTCCTGTCACGATGTTTGTCCGCGATGGACTCCTAAACTACTTAACCGATTTTAAATTAAATTGGCACACCGTGAGCAGTCTGGTCCAACTTGAGAGATAGGATAGCTTAGATCTTTAATTATAGTCGCAATTTTATTTTATTGCAAATTATTTGTCTATAATTAATTGACAATCACAATTATCTGTTAACTCCAAAAGATTCTAACAGATGTCGATACTTTTCGACTGGATTGAGTAAGTAATCAATAGATGGCACTGCTATGGTAAACCGACAAACGTGTCATATAAGCTACAATTCAATAGCATGATTACCACGTGTTATTGAGGCTAAAGTATAAATTAAATTTATTTTGTAGTAAACGAAATACCGTGAAATTCAATTATTTCTACTTTTTTAATTTTTGGTGTTAGCATAGCCAACCACGTGTTACTTAGACCGAAGTGTAAATCAAATTCAAATTATAGTGACGATAATACAGTGAAATTATTCCTGCTTTTTACTTATTTGTGCTTCATTATTCAAAATTCTATAATTATAAAATATATACATGTAAGTATTATCACATAATTATAATAATTAATTAATATATTTTTAAACGATTAAATTAATATTTTCAGTCAAATGCCACCGAAAAAATGTAACCTCAACAACGCAAACACCAGAGAGGCACGACGCAAACGTGTTGAAAGAGCTCATCAGTTGCCAGAACAAGTCGATACAAGAAATACAGCTTAAAGAATTAGGACAGCAGAAGGTCGTGCACAAGAATCTCAAGAACAGCGTAGCGAACGTCTGCAACAGAATATTACGAGAACAAGAGCGGCACGAGAACAAAACATAGCTACAGTACGAGCACAAGAACGACAAAGGCAACGGATCAGCCGCTCATTAATACATCATTCGTTCGTCTTGCTTTTGAATATGCACCAGATATTAACTACTCTGTGCATTCAAAAATTGCTATCGGTGGAATGGATAAAGTATGTCAATATTGTCAGGCGTTGAAATTTCGAAATGAAGCTGCGGGTATGTGCTGCGCAGCAGGAAAAGTCGTGCTGCCACCTCTACCCGCTCCGCCAGAACCTTTATTATCCCTTCTTGCTGGGAATTCAGATGATTCAAAATTATTTTTGCGTAAGATACGCAAATTTAATTCTTGCTTCCAAATGACGTCATTTGGGGCAACTAAAATTTGCGATCTTGCATCCGATGGACGTAATTTTGAAACTACATTCAAAATACAAGGCCAGGTATACCACAAAATTGGATCATTGATGCCAATGCCTGATGATAATCCGAAATTTCTTCAAATTTATTTTATGGGCAATTGTGAAGAGTGCGTAACGACTCGGTGCCAGTATAATTTCATTGAACAAGCAGAGGAAAGAGCAATTGTGATATTACTAGAAACTTTTTTATAAGATCAGAATCAACTACTTCAATTAATCAAAAGAGTTTCGCCACGATTGCAAAATGACAACTATCAAATCGTCATAAAAGCCGATAAAGTACCATTAGGTGGACATGCTGGTAGATTCAACGCTCCAACTGTTGATGAGGTTGCTGTTATCATGGTTGGTGATCCAGTTGACAAAAGATCTATAAAAATTACACGGCGAGACAACACTATCAGTACGATTCCGGATCTACACCGTTCATATGATGCACAACAATATCCACTGATATTTTGGCAAGGACAGGATGAATATCACCTTAACATCAAACAGTGTGATCCTAATACCGGTAAATCTGACAATTACCTATTTATTTTCTTACTGTATGTATGAATGTTAATTTCGTATTGCATTTTATTTTTTATTTTTTTAGGGGATTATGGAAATAAAAAAGTGAGCTCAACGAACTACTACGCACACCGAATAATGATTAGACTAAATCAGGACAACTATATCCTTCGATATCGTCAGCTATTCCATCAATACATTGTTGATATGTATGCTAAGGTTGAAAGCGAACGCTTGCGGTTCATTCGATTCAACCAGGCTAAATTACGATCGGAAGAATATATTCACTTACGAGATGCTGTTGCTGGAAACATCGACGGAAATTTAAATCCTAATGACATCGGTAATGCTTTCATTTTACCTTCAAGCTACATCGGCAGTCCACGGAACATGCAGGAATACATACAAGACGCGATGACTTACGTACGTCATTACGGCCGACCGGATTTGTTTATTACATTTACATGTAATCCGAATTGGGAAGAAATACAAACTTTATTATTATCAGGACAACAAGCAATTCATCGTCATGATATAACTGCACGCGTGTTTAAACAAAAATTGAAATCCTTAATTGATTTTATTGTTAAATATTCAATTTTCGGTATCACACGTTGTTGGCTGTATACGATTGAGTGGAAAAAGCGAGGTTTGCCTCATGCCCACATTTTGATTTGGCTTGAAGATAAAATCCGTCCAGAAGAAATTGATCAAATAATTTCAGCCGAAATTCCAGACCCATTAATTGATCCAGAATTATTTGATGTTGTCACTAAACACATGATCCATGGGCCGTGCGGTGCTTTTAACATCACGTCACCATGCATGGAAAATGGAAAATGTAAGAAACATTTCCCAAAGCCGCATACGAATGACACTATCACGGATATTGATGGTTATCCTATATATCGCCGCAGAAATACTGAGAATGGTGGCCACACATTTACAATGCGACTGCCGAATTATCCAAATCAAGCAGAATTTGATAATCAGTGGGTGGTACCATATTCACCATTACTTTCAAAAACTTATAAAGCTCATATCAACGTTGAGCTTTGCAGTTCTGTAAAATCAATTAAGTACATTTGTAAATATGTAAACAAAGGCAGTGATTTGGCCATATTTGAAGTACAAAATATAAATAAAAATGACGAAATAGCACGATACCAAATGGGTAGATACATTAGCAGCAACGAAGCTATTTGGCATATTCTCAGCTTTCCCATACACGAAAGAGATCCTTCTGTCCAGCATCTAGCAATACATCTTGAAAACGGTCAACGTGTATACTTCACTGAAGAAGATCTTCTCCAAAGAGCGTTCTAGGCCCCAAAAACGACACTAACTGAATTTTTTACATTGTGTCAAAGATCTGATATTTTTGGCTATATGGTGATGTTTCGCGTTATTTCACATGGAACAAATCCAGTAAAAAATGGGAACCACGAAAACAAGGAAAACGACATCCTTCCATTCCAGACATATTCAAAGCTAAGATATTGGGGCGACTTTACACAGTACATCCAAAGCAACGTGATTGCTTCTATTTACGTTTGTTATTGGTGAATGTGCCTGGACCAACGTCTTTTGAATTTCTGCGAACAGTTAATGGTCGAGTATTCAATACATACCAAGATGCATGTCGTGAACTGCAATTACTAGAAGACGATAACCATTGGGACTTAGCGCTTGCTGATGCTGCGTTGACATCAATGCCCAATAACATTCGTCAGCTGTTTGCAATTATTTTGACGACGTGTTATCCATCGCAAGCACAAACTTTGTGGGAAAAATATAAAAATTGCATGGCAGAAGACATATTGCACCGAATTAGACAAACAGATCAATGCCAAAACATAGATTATACGCCAGAGATGTATAATGAAGCATTGGTGTTGATAGAGGATTTATGTGTTCTAATTTCAAATTTACCACTTAATCATTATCGTATGCCATCACCTAATCGCCCAGCTACTGACTTAGTCAATACCGATTTACAACGAGAACAACAATATGACCATGGAAATTTACCCACGATCATCACGAACAGTGAGCCATTACTGACAGCAGAACAAAAAATTATTTATGATCGGATTATGCTGGCTGTTGCTGCTGAACAAGGCGGTTTTTTTTTTCTTGGACGCACCAGGTGGAACCGGTAAGACATTTTTAATATCGTTGATTCTTGCCAAAATACGGTCGCAACAGAAAATCGCATTGGCAGTTGCATCGTCAGGCATTGCGGCTACATTCAACATTCAAGCTGCCATTGGATATTCATCATAAACCAGATGCAATGTGTAACATCAAAAAGAATAGTGGAATAGCTGCAGTGTTGCGGAAGAGTTCTATAATAATTTGGGATGAGTGCACAATGGCGCACAAATATTCACTTGAAGCATTGCATAGAACTATGCAGGATTTAAACAGCAATAATAAACTTTTCGGTGGTACTATCTTACTTTTGTCAGGTGATTTCCGTCAGACCTTACCGGTTATACCTCGCTCAACTTTCGCGGATGAGATTAATGCATGTTTGAAACAATCATTCTTATGGCGAAGTGTTGAAACACTTCGATTGACCATAAACATGCGGGTACAGTTGCAAAATGATCCATCAGCACAAATATTTTCCGAGCAATTACTAGATATTGGGAACGGTAAAATAGAACTGCAACCAAATACGCAATGCACCAAACTGCCAGACAATTTTTGCACTGTTCTTCAAAATAAAAATGAATTGATTCATAGTATTTTTCCGAATATACAGAATAATTACTTGAATCATAACTGGCTCAGTCATCGGGCGATTTTGGCAGCCAAAAATGTTGATGTTGACGAAATTAACTTCCAGATACAACAGTTGTTACCAGGCGATCTGATGTCTTTTAAATCAATCGATACTGTTGTTGATGAAAATGAAAGTGTAAATTTTCCAATTGAATTTTTGAATTCACTAGATATACCTGGAATGCCACCCCACAATCTTCGATTAAAGATTGGTTCCCCGATTATTCTCCTACATAATTTGAATCCACCTCAATTATGCAACGGTACACGTTTGATCATCAAAAAGATAACCGGAAACATTCTTGAAGCAACCATTTTAACTGGGAAGTTTAAAGGAAAAGTGGTCCTGTTGCCACGTATTCCAATGATACCGTCAGATTCTACCATACTTTTCAAACGGCTACAGTTTCCAATTCGTTTAGCTTTTGCCATGTCAATAAATAAGTCTCAAGGCCAAACAATGTCCATTTGTGGTTTAGATTTGGAAAATCCGTGTTTTTCTCATGGTCAACTATATGTTGCATGTTCACGTGTTGGGAAACCGTCGAATCTATTTGTGTTAGCTTAGACAGGTTAACCAAAAATATTGTGCACCGATTAGTGCTAAATTAAATTGAAATTGAAAGTATTTATAATTTAAATTAATAAATATTACTGTTAAAGATTTAAGACTATCTGCCTTACCTACCTCATTCATAAGTCATATGTCATATGTTATTCACTAACAACTTTGTAATATGCTCATTCGTTACAAAATTAAATGGAAATAATAAATTTAAAAATTAATTCTTTTGTATTGATTTCTGCTTAATATAAACTGTAAGAAAATTTTAATCAATCGTGTTCAACGTCCTTCCCCTTCAAATCCTAATCCCTTGAATTTGTGTACCAACTTCAACATTTCCGTCTTGGTTCGTAAATAATTTCATTGTACTAAAGGGTAGTAGTCGTAGAAAATCTGTCATGGAGGTCACCATATTTTTTTACAAATACCATCTATGTAAAAAGCATGGTGGACCCCGTGACTGATGTTCTCCTACCGTTCCTCTTAAATTGTATACTACAATGTAATATAACAATAACTTTAGCCACAGCAACGCGTGGCCGGGTCTGCTAGTTAAACAATAAATATGACTAATTTGAAAGCAATAAATAGATTACTTAGTGCTTCCGATTTTCAAATATTTATATTTTGACGGAAAACTTTTATTTTATCAATTATTTTCTGGACAACAGCAATTCTAATGATAAATTTGTTTAACTCCTTATATCTCGGGTAAAGCAAATGAATGGCACTTTTACTATTCATGTTACTGGGAAATTATTTTATTAATGAATATGGCGGGATGATTGTGTTATTCCAATTTTTATATTTTCACCGGAAACCATTTCTATTTCTACCTGTCAACGAAGGGTAACACGGCTAGTACAATGAATAAACCTGATATACTTGTGACGGAAAGAGACAGTTGACTTCCTCCAAGAGTATGAACTGAAGACTCAAGAAATATGCTAAATGTCCATTTTAAAGAACAGCATACGAATTTTAAATAACCAATTATATAAAACTAATATTTAACAAAAGCTGCGCCCTTGTTGCTAGCTACTCATCTGCTCAAACTTCAACATTTAAATAAAATATAAATTAAATTATTGAAAAAAATATGAAATGCAATATTTTCTCACCTAAATACCTTCGTGGACAGCGTACGAAGGTGACCCTTAAAAAGGGGGCCATTGATTTCTTTTTGCAACTATAATTTGTAGGCCGTACTCATGTCGCGATTTCCGAAACATTTCTTCAAATGTCCATCAATCCTACCCAGGAGGTGACGAAAATTAGGTCCGTTCAAAATTATATATATATATATATATATATATATATATATACTAGCTCAGATACCCGGCTTCGCTCGGGAATTCATTTGAGGCTGAATGGTGATGGTATATTTTTGGCAAGGCTTTACTTTGCACAATATTTTGACATTTACCCGTTCCAGTGTTTAGGGTTAATACCCGTTGTTGGCATTTGTTAATAATAAAATTATTTTTTTATGTAAGACTTCACTGTCCTGCATATTGTCATATTTCTCGTCTCCTGTGCATTATGCATAGATTTGACTTAAGAAGAAAATATTGACATACATTTGAATCAATTTTTTCAGGTGAGGTACCTGGTAGTTCATATTGAAAAGAAGTGTTGAGCAAATTTCTCTAAATAACAAAATAAACAACTTTTGTTATGTGCATATTTGCCGAAATCCCAATAGAAAATCATTATTATTAATTTCAGGCCTCCATTATAACTCCAACTCCTGCCCGTCCCTAGAAATGTTAGTATAGCTTATTATAATGAAGGCGTTAGTACTAATTCACATACCGAGTTTGGTTTAATTCGGTTGAGTCTTTAGTGCCAAATAAAATTGTGGACTCCTGCTTTAGTTTATAGCGTATAACTTATTTATACTTCCGTATACGGCAAAAGTGCATATAACAAAAGTTACTCTAAAGAACAAAATAAACAACTTTTGTTATATGTATATTTGCTGAAAAAGCAATAGGAAACGAAATATCGCTATTTTTAATTTCAGGCCTCCCTTATAACCCCCACTCCTGCCCGTCCCTAGAAATGTTAGTATGGCTTATTATAATGAAGGCGTTAGTACTAATTCACATACCGAGTTTGGTTTAATTCGGTTGAGTCTTTAGTGCCAAATAAAATTGTGGACTCCCGCTTTAGTTTATAGCTAATAACGTCTTTATAATTCGGTATACTAAAAAAATATATATAACAAAAGTTACTCTAAATAACAAAATAAATAAATTGTGTTATGTGCATATTTGCCGAAAAACCAATAGGAAACGAAATATCGCTATTTTTAATTTCAGGCCTCCCTTATAACCCCCACTCCTGTTCGTCTCAGAGAATATTAATATAGCCTAAAGTCTAAGTTGGATTAGTAGTAGTATACATACCAAGTTTCATAAAATTCGGTTCAGCCGTTTATGCGTGAAAAGGTAACAAACAAACAAACATACACGAAAGAAACAAAATGCAGTTATGGTATCTATGACATGTGAAACGAAAAGTTATCATGAAATTTCGCAAAAAAAATCAATGTACAGACAGAGGTTACAATTTTATATATATATATATATATATATATATATATATATATATATATATATATTTGCCTGCTAACACTCTAGCGGTCGCAATTTTTGTTTAATCGTTACCAAACTCGGTATTTAATCGTTAAAAGAAAAGTTCGTTAACGGCTGAAATCGGATCAGTGGGAGGGAGGTTTAGAGAGGGAATTTCGAAATTTTGAAATATCTCCGTTACTATACGTCGGATCGAAAAAATGTATAGGAACAATCTTATTGAAAATTAAATTTACTATAAATATTGGTGTCTACATATTTTCCGTATAATGAATATTAACCGATATATTTGAATTTTATTCCGCTTTCGGTAAACTCCCCCTCCAATAAATCCCATTGTTCGGCCGTTTCCGTAACTGTTCGGCTCTTGTATGGTGATTTCACTACTGTAAAACTTCACGTGGGAAATCTGCTTAGTTTACGCAGCTCCTGTGTGACGGACTTTTAATATTCTCACGGGACGAACTAATGTGGGAAGTTAAGGAGGCCTAAAAAGGAAAATTGTGGTTTTTCGTTTCCGGAATATTTTTCGGGAAACATTCACATGACTCATGCTTTTTCTTTTTTCTTTTATTAAGATTAACTTTTGTTCTATACATTTTTCCAAGGAACAACAAAATATATACAAGACATTATCACAAATGTTTAACTTGAACCGATAAGCGAACGCAACATAATGAACTCTGTAACATAATCGAATGAACTTGGCATTTATATTATAGAACATTTTTTTGTATTGTTGAAATCATATTGAGGTTATACTGAAGACACGATTTTCTTCAAATGTCCATCGATCCTAACACACACACACACATATATGACAATATAACCAATATTGTTAAAAAGATGACGTGTGTTACATATGATGGTTGATACATTTTCTCGAAATATTCGAACTTTCTTGTTTTTAGCCTTCAGGAACCCCACTTCTACTCATGGGAGTTTTACGTAGAAATTGAGAACATATGATGAGATCACTTGTGTGTCTTACCAGCACTTGGGAAATCCGCTTAGTTTACATAACCCTTGCGAGACAGATGTTTCTAATCGGCATATTCTTCTCAGCCTGATACAAGATTAGGGCAGGCACATACTTTACATAAGTGCAGAACACAAGGAATTTGGCACCAAACATACTGCCCTTGGATCACTGCCTATGCAACAATGAAGGGTAATGCTTTTATAAATCTTAGATTACTGATATACAAATGCAAATAATATTATCTCAAAGGCCTATTCTGTCCAACTCGAGAGAGTAAACGCCGCTGTAGCCCAACTATATCCAGCATTGTTGAATAGCAAGCATGTTCCGTTGCAACAGGGCAATGCAAGACCACAAACTTCCAAGATTAAAAAAATCAAGTATTTCGAATTCAAACTTTCTCCTCATCTAGCCTACAGTCTGGATACAGGCTATAGTCTTGTACTTTCGGACTACCACTTGCTCCTGGCCTTGGCAAACTTCCTCTGAGCTAGGTTTTTCGACACATTTAAGGAAGAGGAACATAGATTTAAAGAGTTTTTGGATCAATAGATTTATTGAGTACTGGAATTACATCGTAAATTTGGCGCAGGGTGGCTTCAAATGAAATAAATTATGTTTATAAGTAGGCTTTTGTTAATCAAACATATGAATAGCTTTTGAATCACCTTGGTAATTTCTCCTGTGCTGGCGGAATTTGAATGTGCCACCAAGCTCGTCCTCGGTGAGAGACCGTAACAAAGAGAGGGCCAGGCAATCCGAGGTGGAAAGAGTCAAAGGAAAAAAAAATCATTTCCCGACTAAGCGATGAGTGCAGGTCCTAGAGCTGGAGATACTGACTCCTGCCCTGAAACCAACACGACCGGTGCCTGAGCAAGTAGCGAGGATAGGTGAGAGGATAGGGAAGGCGTGTGTTAATTTCCAGAGAGATTTAGCCAATAACACTTCTTCTACTCCAGCGCCCCCCCCTGAAGATCTGGTTCGGGGATGCTTGCTCCGGGAGGGTCTGCCGGATCCTGGAGTTGTGGGGGTCCTGGTGAATCCCGGTTGCGAGCGAAGATGTCCGCTGTTCTCCGGACCTTTGATACGAAGTTCTTGAATGCGAGTCCCCTTCTCGAGCACAGTCACCGTTTTTCTTGCTTCCTCGACTGGGGTATGGTGTTCCGTTAATGTCTTCCACGGGAGAGCAGTAACATCCCGTCGAGGTGCCACTGAAATCGAAGAAGTGATGTCCAGGGAGGTGGCACTGCTGTCGTCGGGAGGGCCGCTACCTTAGTCGGCGGTGTGCTGCAATTAGCGCCGACAGGGAAGCTGTCCAAGAGCCTGGGGGCAGTGAGCTCTTCAGTTTGTGGTGCTGTGGCTGTGGCGCTGACCTCACAATCGGTGGCATCGTCTCTCTCTGTTCTATGGTGGTGCACTTATCCCCTCTTCGATCATAATTGAGCCACAGTAGAGTACTTCCTGTGGGCGGTGTCTCGCCTCTGGGTGGTGGGCCTACTAGCGGCTCTATAGTTAGTGGGACCTTCGGCGGCGCATGTGCTGATCTGTAGAATCTGAGATCAACCTCGTACCTCCCCACATGTGTAGGAGTCATTGGCGGGGCACAATCTGCTCTGCTGTAGGTCCTCTCCGGCTCGTGAGCAGATCTGTAGGGTCTGAAATACACCTCGAACCTCCCCACATGTGTTGTACGCCTGGGCGGGCAGCTTTCTGAGCTGTTTTTGGCCGTCTTCCGTTGCTGTTCTGGTGCGAAGGCGACCAAGGCCCACTGCGAGGTCGATGATGGGCAGCTGCGATACTCCTTCCTCGTCGCTTGTTCGAAATGGTGTCGTCCCACTCTTTGCGTTGCAGCTCTTCTTTCGTTGTGCTGAGTGTTCTCATAACACCAATAGTCCCGCTGTCTAGAAAGTGCTCCCATTCCTTTCCGCTCCTCGAATACATATAGCTAGCCCCACGTTGGTAAGTCACCCATTTCCAAGGTGCAGGGACTCAAAAGAAAGAAAATAGTCCTGACTAAGCGATGCGTGCAGGTGCTAGAGAGCTGAAGAGATACTGACTCCAGCGACGAAACCTACCAAGACTAGTAGCGGGGAAGGGTCAGAGGAGAGGGAAGGCGTGTGTTGATTATCTGAGAGATTCAGTTAATAGCAAATGGTTTTGTTTCATTTTGAATAACATAATCCTCAGATTACACAATTACTCACGACTTGGATGAAGTTAGTAGTAGCTCTTTGATTAATGGCTTTACGGAAGAAAAAGTGACACAGTTCACAAAAGGGAATATAATAGACTGGAAGCATTAGAAATGGAAAGCTCTAAATAAGGGCTTAAAAATATCCGACGTGAATGCTCTAAATAAGGTAAGTGAAAGTAAGTCTTATCAAGGCCATGGAAAAAAGGAGGAAACTTCTTAGGCATATCATAAGGCACAACAATTTCATCACAAATATATTTGAAGGTAAAATAATTGAAGATACGAGGAAAGGGAGGTTTAGAAAGTCCTATTTTTAAAACATTAAACATCTTATGGAGTTTAGTGGGTATAGTAATATGAAAAGAGCACACACAAGGCAAACACAGTGGTTGCAACTACAAAGCGTAGGCTTTAGATCAGGTACGTGCAACCTTTGACATATTGCGGGCCAAACTTTAGTGTGCAAATACGTTCGCGGGCAGCTTCTCAGACATGAAATTGTACGACAGTGTAATTATAATACAATTTTTTGAAATAACAAACAGAAATGAAAAAAATAGGCACACCATTATAATTAAATGGTAAAATTTGGAATTAATAAAAACAACGAAAGTTAAATAGCGACACCGAAATCAATGAGCTTGAATTTGGGAAACTAATCTACCGATGTTTGGATTAATTCCACTGATACAAAGACGTAAAGAATTTTTCAAATTATCGTCAGTCAGCCTTTTATGAAGATTTGATTTATTAACTTTCATCAATGAAAAGAACTGTTGGCATTTATAAGTATTGCCAAACGCACGAATCTCTCCTCATCTTCCTCATTTGGAGTAAGTAGTGTAATATTTTTGTTTAACTGGGTTTTCAAAATGTCTCGTGGGCCGGTGGTTGCCTGCCTACATACGTATACTTTAGATCATGATGATCAGGATTAAAATAAATTACTACCCTATATCAACCAACTTAAAGGCTTTCGGATTATTTTAACACGAGAAAGAATTTAACTCATGACCTTAGATAAAACACTTATACAAGATTTTAAAGAGCAAACTAAGATGGCAGGTGGCCAGAGATCTCGCCACTTTTTGATATATTACCTCCCTGTTTACGTTAACTAATAGAGACAGTCGTGCAAACAATTTAATTTTATTGTACATTAACTCCTTTTTCTTATTTATTACTTCTTATCGTTTTAGCTGTTTTTATTTTTTGTTCGTAGAACATCCGGGTAGCTATGGCTGGACGGATTGAAGGCTTGAGAATTCTTCAGTCAAGATAAATCGTATTGTTTTGCTTTGAAGCATTTCCTAGGCAAAGAGCCAATATTCTCATATTAGCTTCTTTGGGCTAAACGTTTAAACTATAGCGCTAAAAATTCATCAAGGCCTCCCCCCCCCCGCCTCCGTTCGACTTATATTCCTTTTATGAATATTCAGTTCCCATTTATTTAAGCCTTTTCGCATTGCTAATATATGTTGTAAACAGATAAAAATATATGTTGTCCCTTAAGGTAAAACATATCTTGAACTCTACAGGATATGTTTGTCCTCGTATACATTTCTAAACACTGGAGCAGTGTAGACATTTTCTACGAAGGAAGGAATTTTGTATCCTCCTAAACGGTTTAATGCGTTCCCCACCAAAAAAATGTATAGGAAATTTGTAGGAAATTTTCTGGCGACAAGATTAGTTTTGTACAATTTTCCCATCCCATACATAATAACGGATATAATTCAACTTTTCAGCCCCCTCCCCTATTCCTCATCCGATTTCTTTAATTGTTTTTTTTTTTTTTTTTTTTTACACATTTACATAAACATTTAAATATCGATCAAACAAAAATTACTACCGCTACAGCATTATCAGGCATACACTTATATAAAGTTTTAAACCGTCCTATTATTTTTTGTCATCACCTTGGTAGGATCGATGGTTTTTTGAAGACTTTTTTTGGAAAATTCGTTCTTAGTACAACTTTTGATTTCCCTAGGAAACATATGCAGGATGATCTACTGAAAAAATAAATAAAAATGCAGATGGACTTGAAATGCTTAGTTACAGTGGCACTTAAAGTGAAATCGAATTAATGGAAGTGGGGTTAAGAAAAGACTGAAACTATTTAGGCTTAAAATAAAGTGCTTCATAATATTGGGTTGATGCAAAATTAATGCAGGTTTTTAATATTCATTGAAAATAGGTCATATCTTTACTTTAACTATATATATTTAATCAAAATAATTTCCATCTGAATGAATGCACTTGTGCCAACGTTCATCAAGTTTTCTTATTCCACCAGAAAAAAAATCTGAATCCCTGGACTCAATGAAGTCACGAAACGAGTTTTCAATTTCATCGTGGCTTTGAAAATATTTCTCCCTCAAAAAGTTATCCAGATGCCTGAAAAAGTGGAAGTCTGTAGGAGAGAGGTCAGGTGAATAAGGTGGGTGTGGGAGAACTTCGTAGCCCAACTCGTGCAGTCGTCGTAGCGTTGGTTGTGCGACGTGTGGTCTGGCGTTATCATGGAGAAGGATAGGTCCCTTCCGATTCATCAATGCTGGGCAAAGACATTGTAATTTTTGATTCATGTGTTCAATTTCTTGACAGTACTTGTCAGCAGTTATAGTCTCATCTCGATTGAGAAAGCTGTAGTGGATAACACCAGCAATATACCACCAAACTGTGACCATAACTTTTTTTATGTGCAGGTTGGGGCTTCGGGAAAGGTTTTGGTTGTTCATCTTTGCCCAGCGATTGGCTACAACGCCTTCTGTTGTCGTATAAGATCCATTTTTCATCGCACGTCACAATGCGATCGAGAAATGGATCATTTTTATTGCGTGTCACAAGCATGGAACAGATTTCAAAGCGGCGATTTTTTTGGTGGTCCTTTAATTGGTGTGGCACCCACTTGGACAACTTTTTTACCTTACCAATTGCTTCCAAGTGGCGTACAACTGTGGATTGGTTCACGCCGAGCCCTACCGCTATTTCTCGGGTGGTTTTGTTTGGGTCTCCTTCCACTATTGACCTCAGCTGGTCGTGGTCAAGAGCAAAATGACGGCCCCGACCTTCCTTGTCTTCGAGGTCGAAATCTCCACTGCGAAACTTCTGGAACCAACGCTGCACCGTGCACTCGTTAATAGCCCCCGGACCCCACACTTCGTTAATATTACGAGCCGTTTGCGCAGCGCTGCGCCCTAATTTAAATTCGTAAAAATAAATTTGACGAAGTCGCACTTCGGCATTTAAGACCTTTGAACACACTGATCAAAACGATTTTTGGTTCTATACAATGTTTCGATCCAACGCATAATAACGGAGATATTAAGAATTTTACCCCCCTCCCCTCCTATTGGTCGGATTTCAGCCAGTAATGAACTTGATATTTCTTTTTACATAAAAGGATTAATTATCGAGTTCAGGAACGACTAAACCAAAATTGCGACCACTAGAGCGGTAACAGACAAATATCGCATATTGAATGGACCTAATTTTCGTCATCTACTAGATAGGATCGATGGACATTTGAAGAAATTTTTCCAAAATCGCGTCATGAGTACAACCTCAATAACTGATTTCCCTTAAGGGAAATCTGCTAAAATGAAGACAATAATCTGTTTAAATTTGTACTAATATAATAAATGCATCTATCTTACAATATGGCCAGATTAGACTGTTGTATTTGACATGATAAGTAAAGCATCTTATTCCAAATGATTATGAAATTTTCCTTGTATAGCTGCCAATATTTTGGCTGACATTACTGAAGTTTTGTATGTTTATTACGGTTGACATACGTGGCTGGTAGAACATCCCTTAGTGCTGAATGGTGTAATTATTTTAGTTGGCGGTTCTTCAGGAGATGTGTTGAAAGGAAAATAAACAACCCTGTTTGTATTTGGTGTTTTTTTACAAATCTCCATGGAATATATCGAGTTTCTTTGGAATTCAAATAAGCTACGTTCTCGGAACGGAAACAATTGGTTTCCAGTGATAAAAGACATGAATTCGTAGTGCTATTTCGGTCTGACTTCCACAAACGCGCATTTATACAAATGAAATATTTTAAAAATACATTAACACAAAAACAAAATGATATTAAATTAATTAAAATGTTATTATGCACTTGATTTAAAATGATCTTATTTGAAATTAATATACCATTTGAAAGTAGTTTACCATTACATTACATCAGATCATAAAATGTTATATTTAGTTATAGCTCTTTTATAATGAGCAATAAAGGTTCTATACACATTTTTTGTACCTCTAATAAATGCGAAGAACTATGCGAATTTGTATTTCCTGCCTCCTGTAAGCACCCCTTTCTCTTAGTCAGTTATGAACAAAAGGTCCACACCTAGACGGTACAACAGTCCTAAATATGATATTTCAAATTCTAATGCTAGCAGTTCAGTTCAAGGAGGGCCAAACGGTATAATTCGGTTAAAATCTGAAAACCAAACCTTTTACCGATTACAATAATTTCGTTACTAAGTACAAGGAAGTTTCAATATGAGAAAACATCGAATAAAAACTAATGTGAATAAAAATTTGCTAACATAACATTAAAAAACGGAAATAAAAAAAACATGGCATTCAAAGAATTACGTCCGTGGACCAAAGACTACAAGAGTAAGAGCAGCCCATGTATACAGACGTGTAAACAAATTCTCAATTATGAAAAAGTCCATCACACAGGGGCTGCGTAAACTAAGCAGATTTACCATGTGAAGTTTTACAATAGAGAAATCTGATTACTGGTAACACAATACCACCGTGATTAAATACAAACGGTAATGAGAAATCTTTCAGTTAATTAAAATAAATTCCCAACTGAAACGGTTTCTGAATTGTAAGAATAATTTATATTTTAATAATTCAAATTTTAGTTGTCCAAGAACTAAAGAAGGGGGGGGGGCGGATGAACACAACGTGTTTGCATAAATCTCACGAAGTAACGAAGGTAAGGTAAGGTTAGAAACGACAGGTAAGGTTAGAAGAAGCTTCCACCTGAGCCGAACAGTTACGGAAACGGCCGACCGAATCCGACCTATACCCGACCACAGATTTCATAAAAATGCAAATATCTCGGTTAATATTTGAGATAGAGAATAAATGTATAAAACAATATTTATAGTAAATTTAATTTGCAATAAGATTGGTTCTATACAATTTTTCGATCCGATGCATAGTAATGGAGATATTTTGAATTTTCAAAAATCCCCCCTCTAAACCCCCCCTGCCTCTAGTCCGATTTCAGCCATTAACGAACTTGATCTGTCGTTTTACACAAAACGGTTAAATATCGAGTTTCGTAACGATCAAACAAAAATTGCGACCGCTAGAGCATTAACAGATAAATATATATATATTTAATTTTGAACAGACCTCATTTTCGTCATCACCTGGGTTGGATCGATGGACATTTGAAGAAATTTTTCAAAAATCGCGTCATGAGTACGACCTCAATAGCTGATTTCTCTTAAGGGAAATCTGCTAAAACGTCCATCACGCAGGGGCTGCGTAAACAAAGCAGATTTACCAGGTACTGGTATGATACACAAGTGACCCCACAATATTTTCTCTATTTCTTTGTAAAACTCCAATGTGTGTAGAAGTAGGGGTTTACTAAGGCTGAAAACAGGATTGTACGAATAACTTTCACAAATATATTTACAACAATTGTAGAGCATCAATAAATTTAACAAGAATGGTTTTAAAGCATTTTTGGATCCGACTCATAATAAAGGAATTATTTGGATTTTCCAAGCATCCCACCCTCCAATCTCCTGGTCACATTTCAGCCATTAGCCATAGTGATTTTTAGTCTTGAATGAGAAAGTTAAAAATCGAGTATGATATAGAGCAAATAAACAATTTTGAGTCGAGATCGTGAAATCTTAATTGATAAGCCACTACTTATCAATGCAAAATGCACAGGAGTTTACAGGTTGTCGCGCAGACAGTACTAGTGAAATGGTACCATCGCAACGAAAGCACCTGTACTCGACGATTAGCCAGCTACGACATTTACCGACAGTTTTTAGAATTATATATAATGTTTGTAATTGTACATAATATTGCAGGATCTAATACTTCAGGAAAAGATTAACTGCGTTTAATGCGAAAGACTACACCTTTCTTTTCCTGACGAAACCAAGCAACTAATTGGAATGCCAAACTCCAAGGTGTTTACAGGTTGTCGTGTAGACTGTACTAGCGAAAATCCTCATGACGCTGCGTTGGTGACGGTCCCATGACGTAGGGATTATTCCTGGTGCGAGTGACGAAACTATTAGATTTGGCGGGAATTCAGGGGAGATAGTTAGAAAATAATAATGCCAGCTGCCAGCCAGTGGACATACTAAGCCACCCATTCACTTTATTCAACTGAGAAACAATTCTAACAAATTTTGATTAAATAATTAAATATAGTTAGGGTGTCATAAAAAGTCTATTATATTTAATTAGATGTCTGTTGTGAAACTAAGGTTTTTGGGTCCTCTCTCAAAACTTTAATGGAGCTCCCATTTTAGTAGATTTTCCTTACGGGATTATCGAACGATATCCTCAAATGCCCAGAAATCCTATCTAGGAGATGACGAAAAGTCCGTTAACGCGGATCTGCGTTAACTAAGCAGATTTCCATCGTGCACAACGTGCAAGGAAATAAAAAAGGCAGGAGAAATCGACTTTGGTGTACATGAAGCGCGTAATTGCAGTTTACTCATCTCGTATTGAATGTTTATTTATCATTCAACATGTTCTATTTTGAACCTAAAGGTAAAAACCTGGATGTTATACTTTATTTATGGAGTATGGAAAATATTTATTTAATTTCTGAGTTTTTCTTATATCCGTGCTCTGCCTATTTGAATATAATACAAGTTATCCATTTTAAATCTTCGTATGTTGTAGACCTATTGTATTAATACTAAATGTATTTGTAAATGTTAATATGTTTTAGATATTTAGTAGTTGTGGAATATATTGTCAGTTAGTAGTTCTGTCATATCGTGGGGTATGTCAAGAACCTGTGTTGCAGTGTCTGCATATAGGGTTGTCTGTCCTTGTCATTAAGTGTCTATGTGTCAGGTATGTGAGGCCGATCCTGAAAAACAACTTCCTCCAGTCTAGTACTCCTATGGCTCGATGGCCACTCTTTAATAGTTCTTTTGATACTGCGGAGGAGGTTCTTTACTTCCATCCATTCTGATTCCCATTTCTTTAGGATTAGGTGGCATATATGTCTCACTATGTCTTCGTATAGTAAATTTTTTGAGTGTATTGAGTAATTAGTTTAAGCTGCTGGTCTGCTCTCGCACTAAACCGAAGGTCCTCGTGTCCTGACAGCCAAAATAGGGTTAACGTATTTTGGTGTGTTTGTTGTTTAGATATTTCTTCTGTTATGTTTCGTGCTATTGAATGAGTGGTGTAAATGACTCGGAGGGTTAATAATGAACTCAGTGAATCGGAACAAATTAGTGTTTGTTTGGGCTGATGATGTAGGTGTCATGTGCCAACCAAATTGCGTGGAGTTCAGCTCCAAGTATGCTTTAGTGGGATGGTAACTTTTCAGAAAAAAATTATCTATCTGTGATTGCTTCAGATCCGACTTCGTCGACGCTTTTGGAACCGTCTGTATACCTAACGGAATTGAAGTTTTTCTTTGCTAAAAGTGATTTTAAGTATTTTTTAAAAAATAGTATGGACGATGCGTCTGATTTTTTAAACTTGGTTAAAGATAGGTCTACAACGTACTTAATAAGCCAAGGAGGTGTTTTAGGTAACCTTAGAGGTTACTTAGTTAATAACGTTATTTAATAACGTCCACATCGTCCTGCTAAGATTAATTGGGGAGGATTATTTACATGTTGCCACCCTTTTCTAGCCTCGGTGAGACTAAGAATTTTATTTAATGAGTTCGTCATTAATTAAATTCCAATTGCCCAGGTGGGAATCGAACTCATGACTCTAGGTTTGCCAAGAAGATTAAGGCATTAGCCCAGATGACTGACCTGAGCCCTTAATATTTTGACAGTTCCCATTTATGATTCGTTGGTGAACAATCCAGAACTATATCTTTCCCGTCACTTATAAATTAACGTACAATCATCAGCAAATCGTATGAATTTTTAAAACATTTTAACATTTGTATAATGAAAAGAATAAAAGAATGTAAAAATACGTCTTCTTTTAACATTTCATTGCTTTAAAAAAGAGATTATAAGATTGTCAGATTCGAATTAAGAATTCTGAGTCCACATAGTAAATCTACTCTGCCAATTTCAGGCCAAACCACAAATGTCTGTTCTATGTTGGGGATATCAACATTAAGTATCATCATTTCATAAGATGTTTAAATATCGAGTTTGCAAACGACGAAATAAAATTAGCTTAGCCAGGGCGTTTACAGACTGATATATAAATGCATTTATATACATTTCAGGATCCATTTCATGGAACAAACCTCAATAGTTGATTCCGTTAGGGAATTCTGGTAATGGTGACGTAACATATTCTGCTTCTAGGTAGATTAATGTCAGTAAAGCATTAGGAGTGATTGTGAGGGGCTCGTTCCTGATGGTTGGACTCCTGCCCAGTATAAGTAAGACTTTTATTTAGATAGATACACTCACCAATATCATCACTTATTTCATGACACCTACTGGAAACTCTATCTAGTCATACTTTACTTCTGATACTCTGATGAGGCGCCTATCAACGTTGTTGTAGACATTTTTAATACATTGCGGTTTATTTGAAAATACCTAAACTATTCCTGAGATACAAGGGTGGACAAAAGACTGCATTTCAGCTCATGGGATTTAATTTCTGAGATATTAACTCAAACCTTCTTGATGCGGAAACTAATGACATGAAATGTACGTATTTCCATTAAATGTTAATATCAAATAATAGAATAGGTCAAATATTTTTGTATCCTATAAAAAAATACTAATATAATTAATAATAATTATAATGGAGTTAATTTACATTACATCTTATTAAATCAAATTTGTACTTACAAGTATATAACTCCATGAATATATTTTATAAAATATATCAATTTAAATAATTATATATATTAAACTAATTTTGTTAACAATTTTTCCACTCTAAATACATAACATAGATTTATATATTTGAAAAATTGTATAAAAGCAATCTTATTGCAATTAAATATAATATAAATATTGTTATATATGTAAATGTATTCTCTATCTTGAATATTAATCGAGATAATTGCATTTTTCAGTTTTCAGCCTTTAGCAAATCCCCTCTTTTTCTCATGTCACATAAACAAGACTCTGTTATATAATAAACCACTTTATTCGAATTATAATACCAAATATTTTTTTCAAGAGCCATTATTTATATAGGAGATAGATGCAAATATGTTTTATTGACCCCCCCCCTCGACTTAAGTTTTTGGATCACTAAAATTTGAGTGATTGAGATAAAACTCTGATTCATTATAAAAGTGAAAGTGAAGTAAATTATTCGTGAATTTATGAATCAAAATGGGTTTTGCTTTACCTCGTACCCTTCCAATCAACCACAATAGCTTAAAGTAGATGTTAATTAAAAAACAAACAAATTATAATAACAAAAAGAAACCAGTGATCGATCCTCTTTGTGAGGGTCACTTTCGTAAGTAGCCCAACAAGATATTTAGGTGAGAAAATATGGCATTTCATATTTGTTTAAATAATTTAATTTATATTTTATTTAAATGTTGAATTTTGAACAGATGAGTAGCTAGCAATAAGGGCGCAGCTTTTGTTAAATAATAGTTTTATATAATTGGTTATTTAAAATTCGTATGCTGTTCTTTAAAATGAACATTTACGTAGTAAGGTCCATAAGTTTCCGGCCTGTCCTGCTTGCCCTCCTTCAAACGTGCCGGGAGCTGCACGCCTATGCAGGTCCATGCCTGCTCACTCCATACCCATCGCCCGCACTTCCTCAGTCTTGTCAGTCAGTGTCCAGCCTTAAAGGAAACTCCCCATTTTTACAATGTTTAAACTCGAGTACCGTGCGGTAATTAAATTCTTTTGTAAAGAGGGTCTTACTCTTGCGCAAATTAAAGAGCGCTTGGATTGTGTATACAGGCAGTCCTCCCCCTCGTATTCCACAGTGAAAGAATGGGCAAAATTATTTAAGTTAGGGAGAGAAAGTCTAGAAGATGACCCACGTCCCGGTCGCCCACTGGAAGCTGTCACTTCTGAAACAATCCAACTTGTGGAATCTGAATTGCTGTCTGACCGACGACTGAAAACCAAGGAAATAGCAGCGAGGTTGGGGCTTTCAAAAACAAGTGTTTTGAGGATCATCAAAGAACATTTGCATATGAACAAGGTTAGTGCAAGATGGATTCCAAAAATTCTTTCAGCTCATCAAAAACGAGTTCACTGCTGCAATGAATTTTTACGCGAGTATAATGCCGACCCAAAGAATTTTTTGGACTAAATTGTAACTGGGGATGAGACAATGGTTCTATATTATGACCCACTCAGCAAAACAGAGTCCATGGAATGGAGAAGACAAGGAGAAGCGCCTCCTTTAAAGGCAAAAGTCACGCAGTCAACAAAAAAGATAATGGCCACAATTTTTTGGGACTGTAAAGGAATACTATTGATAGATTTTAAAGAAAGGAATACCACAATGAATGGTGAGTATTATGCAGGCCTACTTCACCGGTTACGAGACGCCATTAAAGAGAAGAGGCGAGAGAAGTTAAGCAGAGACGTCTGCCTCCTTCACAATTCCCCTGTCCACACAGCATTGATTTCCAAGGCCGCTGTGAAGGACTGTGGATTCCAAGAAATCTCTCGCCCACCCTACAGCCCAGACTTGGCCCCTAGTGATTTCTACCTTTTCTCAAAATTAAAATCTGACCTTCGTGGAAGGCGATTTAACACCGACGAAGAGCTCCAAGCAGCAGTGGAAGAACCTTTTTTTAACAAAGAAGAAAATAATTTTTTTCATGGTATAGAAATGTTGCCAAAGCGTTGTAATAAGTGTATTGAACTTAGAGGAGAATATATTGAAAAACAGTAAAACCAGTTTTTTTCTTTCACCTTTCCTTCTATCCCAGGCCGGAAACTTTTGGACCTTACTACGTAGCATATTTCTTGAGTCTTCAGTTCATATTCTTGGAGGAATTATTCCTCTTGTCCCTAACAGCAATTCATCGAAACTCCAATTTTGAATCTGGTATTTTCCTTTTAGATGCCTTCCGTAAGGTTCGTAAATCTTCTTTTAATATCAATTGATTGAAAAGTGCATGTTTGAAACGTTATTGTAAATTCTAGTATATGCCCTAATTTTCCTTATTAATTATTACAATACCTTCTTCTAATAAACAACTAACCTCTTGAAATATATCCCAATCGGGGTAATATTTATTGATGAGGGTTGCTATTTCAGAGCGGACTTTGTGATGGGGTGCATTGAACCTTAGGAAATGAGGGAGTTTTGCACTCAGTCCAATGTCTGCAGCTAGTTGTTCCTAGATTCCTTCCAGGGATTGAGCGAACTGGCACTAAACTGATATTCATTACATTAGAGGTCCATTCGGACCAGAAAGGCCATTTTTGCTATACATCCGGAAATCACTTTGCTTTTATTCGCTGAATTTTTCAAGTCCTTTTCCTTATGCAGGGAGAGACGACCATTCCATAAATGATTTATGCGCAAATCTTTCCCTCGATCATTGCGAGTTTTATTATAGCTAACAGAGTTGAAGACAATTTGTTTGTATGATTATCGACCCAAGAAAATGTTTACTGTAAGTTTGAGAATAATAAGAAAAAAACAAACAAGTCACATGTCCTCTACATACCTGAGTGAAATGATACAAAACTGGAATTTTTCCATCGCCAAACAAGACAAAAGACGAAATTTACAGAAAAAGACGGACAACGCTTTCTTGGCGAAGGGTTTTTTTGAATAAGCGTGAAACCTGGTTTAACTCTTAAGAAATCTGTATGAACTGATTATCTTAGACTAAATTTTATTGTTATCAGAGACTAGAATCGTTATAATCTGATTAGCGCATGTATATAAATGTCAATTACAATATAGTTAAGGGGCTCAGGTTAGCCATGTGAGTTAAAGCGTTACCTTTAATCTCATGGTAATCCTAGAGTGCCGAGTTCGATTCAAGGAAAGGAATTTATTTAGTGAAGGAATTCATTAAATAAATTCCTTAGTCCCACCCTGGCTAGAAAAGGGTGGTAACCTGTAGATAGCCCGGATCCAATTAGCTTTAATTGCAAAAAATGGACGCTAATAAATAATTAAAAATTAATTATTAATAATGGGGCTCAGGTTAGTCATGTGAGTTAACGCGTTGGCTTTAATCTTACTTGGTAAGCCTTGTGTGGCGAGTTCGATTCCCGCTAGGGAATAGGAATTTATTTAGTGACGGACTCACTAAATAAAATCGTTAGTTCCACCCTGGCTTGAAAAGGGTGGTAACCTGTAGATAACCCATCCCAATTAGCCATAATAGCAAAACGTGGACGTAAATAAATAATAATAATAAGAAAATATACTTAATGGTTACCAGTGAAGTAATCCTAAGTTGTTTTCATTAAAGACCAATCGCACCAACTATGAAGAACGCATAAAACGCTTCGAACCCTGCGGAGACAATACTGACTCGAAGATAGAATATCCGAAGATGCGTGACTCCTTTCTCTGATGTAAGAGGCTAAATCCAAACGAGGGTAATCAGTGTTGAAAGAGCGCGATGAACTGAGTAAATAAAAACAAACCGTCTTTCTCTGGAAGAGCTGCGATTCTTTGAATGGATCTGGCCCATAGACAACACAGAGCCGGGAACTAGGAGCGAATAGAGTTGATGACGCATAGGGATAGTCTAGTTAGACCGTAGCCAGGTCTTCGTTGGAATCCCCCTCCACTGTGTCCAACGAGGTTATAGGCAGCATGGAGGTCGTCTTTCGGTCAGTGTGTGCTACCTCATCGCAGAGATGAAGAAGGACGCAGTTAGAGAAATGATGCAGCATTTGGCATCCAAATCACGGGTATGCAAAACCTTGTTAACCAACTATCGGACGATTCAAGGAAGACACCTCACAGGGTCCTAAAGAATCAACACTAGAATTTTTAAAACTACAGATTGTAATATAATGGGGAAAATGTAACACATTAAAAGCCAAATCGAGCAATTGCATCGCCAAATATAACAATGAGAAATGGTGTCATGTGAACGACCTCATTAAAGTATTTCAATTATCAAACCCGCCAAAATAACTGCTCGGAAATTTTTTTTACGGTTCGTAAATAAACAGATCAGCAGTTAAAACATTCTCTAGTGCTCGACATATCACTTTAGTGAAAACCCCAGCTGTTTGGAATAATGCTATTGACGTATTGCCATTTATATGCTCCATCTAGATAAGCCGGCGTTGAGGGTCCAAGGCAGTAGACGATGCAAGATTTAGAACAGTGTCGTATATTTAGAACTAACGCCGGCAAAGAATCTCTTGAGTACAGTTAGAGAGGCATGTGCGCCCTTCAAGCTCTGTCGGTTCTTTGAGAATCTGTCCCCTTGCCGATCTCTGATAAGATTTGGAAATGTTATCAACTTTGAAGCTTCCACTTTATTATTTAGATGATTTACGCAATGCAGTAAAAGTGGGAAATAGAATTCTGATTCCTTAATAGCAACTTGTAATAATTATACCGGGAGGGGTGGATTTTATTTATTTTATTGAGTTGTTACTGCACAATTTTATTTTATCGCTAATGAAGGCAGGAGTCATAAATAAAAACGAGCAATCAAGAAAATGACGCACTTGTAGAATAGGTTGTAAACTTTCCTTCGCATTTCTGAGATAAAATACTGTAATGAATGTGTAAAGATAAAAATAACTTCTTTAATATTCGTGTTAGGGAAAACAGAAAAACAATTCTACGGCATTACTTCACAATTTCTAAAGTGGGGATTAAACCCCACTTCTCCTGCCCCGATTTCGGACATTAACGATTTTCCATTTAGTTTAACATTAAATATTAATATATCCAGTTACAAATGGAAATCTGCTAAAATGATTTTGATAGAGTTGTCTTGCGCGCATTGCTTTGAGGTGGGATAGTATTTTTGGATATGTCTAAGTCAACAATATGTGGTCTTCGTAAGGTGCCAAGTATGAGATAAGTTGTTATACAATTTACCAATCTCAGAATGTTTCGATCCCACACCAACGGTGCATCATATACAATGCAAAGAAATAAAATGAATGCAGGAATTGAGAAATGCAGTTAGCTTCGTATATACGTGATGGAGATCCGGAATTAATATGAAGATCTTTTTGACGCAATTCTAAATAGCATTACTAGAACTGTCATAGGTCCATTAAATAGTTTAGTTAATGGTAAACATGTTTTTTTGTTTACTTTTCATTTAAATACAGTCTATATTTGTTGTAGTCAAGGTGCATTCTTAAGAAATTACATGTTCTTTTGTAATACAACAACAGTGAAATGATAAAGAAACAGTTTTACATTGGATTGTAATTAGTGCCCCGAATTAGAAAAAAAAAGTCGTTAAAACACCTAAGGTTTCAACAGGCTACCACATTTCTTTAACCGAGGCATTTTAATGAACCTGCATCTGAGAAATTTCCATGTCCAAGCTGGAAATGAATCAAAGATTTTCCACAAAGTTTATATTAACTTCTTAATGGTCTTTGCTATCTCGAAATCACTTTCCCCGACATTTTAAAGTCTGAAATTTGAAATTACAAAACCTTGATGTAGTTATGCATAATACTGTATGCACTACTTTGAAGAACTCTTTAAAGCTCTTAATACTGAGCTGTCTTTGTTATACAAAGATGGAAGAGGGTATTGAAACTCATAATAGACAAAGGAACCAGAAGCTTTTATACATCAGACAAAGACGTCCAATGTAAAAACAATTCCAGATTAGCAGTTTTTAAAAAAATATATATTTTATTTATTTATTAGCGTCCACTTTTGTTACTATGACTTATTTGGATGGGTTATCTACAGGTTACCACCCCTTTCTAACCAGGATGGGACTAAGGATTTTATTTAATGAGTTTGACACTAAATAAATTCCTATTTATCCAGGCGGGAATCGAAATCGCCAATGTAGGTTTCCCATGTGAGACTAAAGCCAACGCTTTAACTTATAGGGCAAACCTGAGCCCCTTTTTAAAATATATTAGTCGGTTATTGAACCCACGGTTTTATAATGTCGGAAATCTGAGAAGGGAAATTGTCGAAATATTGGTGGCCTAGGATAGATAAGTACCTGTTAAGACTTTTATCAATCCTAAGCCACCAATGTGGCCTAAACTCTCATAAGATTTCTCATAGGTGGCAAACAGGAATTCTGCAGACGCCTCATTTAGTGACAGAAGACTGAAATTTTCGAAAACCGCATATCTTTGATTTCGCGGGTATATCTTTGAAATAGCTTTGCACGGACTAACAAGGTGGAAAGTTCCGCGTCCATACTACAACGGAATATAGTTAGTATCTGTACAATGGCCATTTTCGGCATGTAACTCAATGTTCTTCTCGACCACCTTATACTCACTGGTGGGGTACTCTCTCCAATTTGTAATTGTGAAATTCGCCAGAAAATTGGCGTGAGCAGTCGAAACGTTCTGCGATGTGCACACTTCTATATCCTAGCACTGTGGCACTGTTCATACATCCTAACCGATTCCCAACTTCCCACCACAATTGTCTTTAATTTCTTTGGCATGCCTGTGTAAAAAGCGAAAGTGGAGCTGTCACAAAGGCGACAATGTCAAGTCCAAGCTAAGGTTTCAAAGGCCTGTCGGGTGTCATTGTGAGCCTGCGCAAAGGGTGTAATGAGGAAGGACAGAGGCAGGCCGCGAGTATTCTAGGTTAGGTCAAGGCACCTCCAATGGGACAAGGAACACCCGAGCAGGCTCTTTCCAAGACTCAGTTCCTCAGAAATAGACCAACCATTCTGGTCGTCTCCTCTCTCTCATACTCCAGTGCATCTTCCCCATGAGTCTATTATTAGAAGTTTCTAAATCTTCCTGCCCCTTCACAGGTCTAGGGAGCATTATGTCTGGCCGATACTCCGGCATGAAGGTAAGCCACGATATACAGTGTGTTCTGATATCCCCCATGTACGTCATTCACATATTTATGGACCAACGATTAATTTGGTGGTGACTACCAACTTCTGTAAAATAAAAGTCGATTTTACTCATTTTTGTTCAAAATACATAATCCTGTGCTTCATTTCCGCCTCAACTTTATAGTAGTTCTCCCCCCCCCCCAATCCAAATACTAGTGACTCTTTACCTTGGCATCTTCATTTCCGTGAAAATTAGTATTACCTATACTGTCATTTGTAGAAGGGAACTTAGAAGTGTAATTGGTCCACTGTCTTTGAAGAAGTATCCAAATGTTTGTCGATATTTACTATTGGATGACAAAAGAAAAGTCTGTCACGCAAACGGCTAAGTAAACTAAGCAGATTTCACATTAGTTTCAGATAATATATATAAAACGTAGGGACGATAGTTAGATTCCCGCATGAGTAATAGTAATTATTTAGCAACGAACTCACTAAATAAAACCCTTGCCCCACCCTAACTAGAATAAACTCTGTCACCCTGGGGCTGCGTTAACTATGCAGATTTCCCTCGTGCGTCAGGTATTTTCATTTATCTCAAAACGTAAAGGTTCAATGAGAACAATATTTGGTATTTAGGCTTCAAATAAAGTCCTTCATAATATAACAGCTCATTGATAATATGACATGAGTCCGAAGTGGGGGTTTACTGGAGGCCGAAAACTAATAAATGCAAATATCTCGGTTAATAATGGAGGCAGTGACAAAACGTACATTACATTTAATAAAATAGTCGTTGTACAATGAAAGAGTGTGTTAATAAATAACATTTAACATTCCATAATGAGGACTTCCAGACTTCTTATCACCACTACAGCGCAAATATGCTAGACCCAAAGATGTGAAGCATTTTTGATTTTGTTTAATTTTCCGTAACATTGACTTTTTTAAACCTACATGAATGTTTTACTAGATTTTCTTTTCAGATCAACTGTTGTCGTATTATTTAAGGTTAAAGCCGATTTTAAAATGGATGTGTTACATCAGACGCTGATCCCTTCTAGACATGAGCCGTAGTAAATTAGAAGGCTGAGAAATGGATACAATGGGAAGCTGATAGTTTGCCAAATCAGCAGCTGTAGGGGCCTCCTTGATCTAGTTCTTAAACTACAGTACAACCACTGTGGTTAGACTGCTTCGAATATTTTGGCAGTTTTAATGCTCATTGGGCATGGAATACCGTTCACATTTGACGTCAAATAACTCCATGGATGATTATAGGTGATCATGTTGATACGTCTATAGAACAGCCGCGCTTGTCAAGCATACATTTTTAAGTTTTTTATTTAAAATATAAATTAAGTTATATAAAAGTCCGTCATAGAAGAGCTGGGTCAACTAAGATTTCCCACGTACTTGAATATGACACACGGTTGATCTCATCTCACCATCTATTAGCAGATTTTCCTTAAGATAAATTTGCTATTGAGGTTGTACTCATGAGGCATTTTCGAAAATTCTTCAAATGTCCAACGATCCCACCTAGGATATGGCGAAAATTAGGTCCGATATGTTAATATATTTGAGCACTTTTATTGTTTTTTGGGGTGTTATCTGGGCCCTGACGATGATGCACTTGAGTAAATTGCTATTGTGGAAGTGTGCCGTTTTACTCAACCTGCAATATAATTCACTTCCACCTGCCAGAAAACCAACATTGAATATTTTTAAACATTTAATCCTCTGTAATTGTTGTTCTATACACTTTTTTTCTTAACTCTAATATTAAGAGAGTTATTTGTATTTTAAAATGTTCAGGCTTCAGTAAACTCCATTGGTACTCCTCCAATTTTGACAGTCAATGAAGGCTTACATTTCAATTTCTGTTTATCTAGGCTTTTTACTGCGGGATAAGTTGAGATTAGATGATAATATCAGATGACCACGATGTGTCATTCCAGCGCGTGAGAAATCTACTTAGTTTGGCCAATTTTTATTGATGTCTACATGACCCTGTCCTGAGGACCTCAATAAGCAACGGGCATCAGTGCTTTTAGATATAGGGACTGAAGAATAAACATTCCCGTGCAAGTTACTCTTCAGTTTCAACTTTGGAAAAGGAAACGTTATTGGAAGAATACCTTAGAATGATATTGTATATTAAATCATTAAAAAATAGCTTAAAGAATTGAATTTATTCAAGAAACTTCAGAGATGGATAAGGTTATAATTGCCTAACAACATATATATATATATATATATATATATATATATATATATATATATATATATATATATATATTTGTCTGTTACCGCTCTAGCGGTCGCAATTATTGTTTAATCGTTACCAAACTCGATATTTAGTCGTTTTATGTAAAAAGAAAGATCAAGTTCGTTAACGGCTGAAATCGGTCCAGGGGGAGGGGGGGTTTAGAGGGGAGGATTTTCGAAAATTCGAAATATCTCCGTTACTATAGGTCGGATCGAAAACTTGTATAAAACAAATCCTATTGTAAATTAAATTTACTATAAATATTGTTATATAAATTAATTCACTATCTTGAATATTAACCGAGATATTGGCATTTTTCAGTTTTCAGCCACCAGCAAACCGCCACTTCTACTCATGTTACATAAACAATACTCTGCTACATAATAAAACACATTATTCCAAGTTTAAATACCAAAAATTGTATTCAAGAGACCTTTATTATACGAGATACATGCAAATATGTCCTGGTGACCCCCACCCGTCTTAAGGTTTTCGACTACTAAAATTTGATTGATAGGGATAACAATTATTCTGACTCATTATTAATTACAGTACTAGATATAGTAAATAGTTCTCAATAAAATTAATATGTTATATTCTAATATATTTCAGTAATAGTTTTTCTTTCCGGTGTGAGGAGGGCAGACCCGTTTGTTTACAATTCTAACCTAACGCTTCCTGTCGGCAGGTTATTGAAATTGGATGGACCATTTCTTATTTCCGTTTGTATTTATTCACGGTGGTGTTGTGTTACCAGTATTTAGGTGTATCTATTACTAAACTTCACGAGGGAAATCTGCTTAGTTTACGCAGCCCCTGCGTGACGGACTTTTGTATTCTTGAGTCTTTAGCGAAGAAAAATGGCCAACATTAAATTCTTCATGAGACCGACATCCTAACAAGTGCTCCTCTTCATTCATATCACAATAATCCACCCCCCCCCCCCCCAATGACTAAGCTTGATGTGGGTTTCCCCCACAAAAAGTAAGTACTTAAGTAGAATTTAATATGATTGCAGATAAATTTGGCTGAAGAGTTCGATATCCTGCAGATCGTCGGTGAAGGATGGTTCGGGAAGATCTTACTTGTGGAACACAGGGTTACAGACACCGAGATGGTTCTCAAGGCTTTACCTAAACCCTATGTGACCATCAAAGACTTCTACAGGTAATAAATTTAAGCTATTTAGGCTAGGTTGTTGACTATTTAAAATGTCTTATCACAAAAGGTTATGCATTCATTTATGTTTTATTCTTCCTTCAAATTTATTTGGATTCAATGTATTTTATAAATCAACAATTTAAATAAGAAAGCCTCCAATTTAGTAGGCATAAAGTATATTGAGTTAGGGAACTAACAGCGCCATTGATCTCCAGGCCTCCTTGATAGGGAAGTAGCACATAGGTTGGTAGTTCTGGATGCAGAGGTAGCTAGCTATAAACAATATACAGATATTCGACATTTAGTTCGTTCTTGTAAATAAGTGCAAGTTTTATCTATTTGTTCGGTCCCTAGTTCTACTTAATTAAATGCTCAAGCTACTCTCATTCATCAATAGAAACCCTCTAAAATTTCTCATTCCATCAATAGAACCCGCTTCTAATAATGACCCAGAACTTTTTAAGAACAGCCTTTAGTGTTTGGTAAACAATATTAAGAAAATACATTTATTAAAGCAGTGAATTATTTATTTTATGATTAAATTGAGTAGATACATTTTCTTTTCTTTATAACCTGTACATTTTTCTTTGTTACCTATATCCACACAGTAATATCTCTTCTGGAAAGATCTATTCTGAAAAAAAATCGCCTCTAATGGAAATATACTAAAAATGGTATACATTGCTTGAAGATACTTTTTTTTTTTGTTAAATTGATGTGTTTGATAAAACAAAGGTATACAAGAGCCAGACAAATATGTCACTTAGCACTGGTGAGAGAGGTTTCTTGCTTATCTCTACCCAAAGATTGTTCTTATTGATGGATGGTACATTCAAACCTAAACCTTAATGCTCTGCCTGCTAAGTCATTGCAAACTCAACACTATTTGTAAAAAAGTCAAGACATCATCTACTTATAGTATCCGTAGAGTATACTTTCATACCTTTGAAACCTATATTTTTCCATTTCCATATTATAAGCTTCTCATACCAATATTTTGATGACACATTTTATTATTTTCTAATTCGAGGACAACCATGGACTCAATTTTGAAACTTTGAGATGGTATCAAGAAAATGTTTTCATTAATATCTCTATGTAAAAATACATATTTTTAAAAAAACCAAAACGACTACTGAAACACAACACTCGTGTCATTAACCTGGAAAAATTTAGGCTTATTATCAAACAAGAGAGCTTATGAATATGAAAACACATTTGATATTATTTTTTAATAAACCCTGTTTATAAACTTCTCCAATCACCATTTTATATTTGTTAGATATCAATATATATGAGTTATACCTAAGTATTATACACCGTTACTTGTACTTTACCATCATCTCTCCTAACATAATATGAGATGTGTCCATTGTTACTCAAGTTCCATGTCAAGGTTCAGTTATGTTTTTTTGTTTTACTGCTCAAATTTATGAATTGTTTCAAGCGAGTCAGTCTTACTGAATAACAATTGTAATTGTTGCAATCAGAATAATACTGTACTGTTATTGCAGAGAGTTCCACTACGGTCTACACTTGTCTTCCCACAAAAATGTGATAACTACCTACGATGTGGCGTTTGAGACAGCAGGGTTCTATGTATTCTCCCAGGAGTATGCTCCACTTGGAGATCTTATGTCCAATGTATCTGAAACAGGAATTGGTGAACTACACAGCAAAAAGGTTGCTAAGCAGGTAATATGATATGTTTTGTTAAACCTCTATAAGAAGTTTATTAGAGTGATCTGTTTGGCCAAAAGAATATTCAACAATGAAAATTGCTTAGACTTTCAGTTAATGCTCGGAAGGCTTGAGAATTTTTTGAATCAATTTAACATTTTTTTTTCTCCTGGTAATGGTTCATATTAAAAATTAGATAACTAAAATAATTCCAGACAATAACATATTCACAAGTAACTCAGTAATTCGATTCATTTTCTAATTATTTTGTTTTGTTCCTTTGCCCCTTTCTCAGTAAACACAGTATTTACAACATCAACAATGGCCTTCAAACATATATAAGCTCCAAAGTTTCCAGAATCCTTCTTACAAAAAAATGGTCAGTGTTAGAAGTGCTGAAGTTCTTAATTAATCCAGACTTGGTATTTGTCACATAAAATTTACTGTCGGGATACCTGGTGAAATTTAGTAGTGAACCAACATTGCCATGGACTTGGAATTCATTTGATGGACCGAATAAAAGTCGTAGTCCCCCCCCCCCAAAAGTTAGAAAAGAGTGGTAATATGTAGATAAACCATTCTGAATAGCTTAAAATGAATATTTGTGTTACAGCAAACAGTGGTACTCAGGAAATTTCGGACTATATTTTCAATGTTTCAATGAAAATTTGCTAACTACAATGTAGTTCCGACAATTAAAATGTTTCAGTTTTTTAGTGGAATCGTACAAAAATGTGCATTTTGGTGGAAACTCAGACAATTCAAATTCAGGATTATAAGATAGGTCAAAATAACCTACTTTGAAGTTTGTATTATCACAAAAAAGTACGGAGGTATATTCAAATATTATGAACCTCTAATGAGTAAGGAGAAATTTTCTATTTTGTATTTTCATCAACCCCCTAAACATCTCAACGATTTTGCTGGTTGACAAGCTTAAACGAATAAATATTTTGATAAAAAGCAATTGTGTTTTAAGGTAAATGGAGATTTCATTAAAAAAAAATATCATCTATGCATAAATTTGTATATGATCTTTTAAGCATTGTTGGTCACAAAAGTGAAAAGTTATCTTTGTCCTTTGTATCTCCAGGTAACTATTCCATAAGGAAACTCACTAATACAAAAAAATAAACAAAACTCTGGTTGTATGAAGTAAAAGTGAAGACTGATTATTCCGTAGTAGCAATATAAATATTAGTCCTGATATATAATATAATAATCATTCAACATAATTATTGTTATTTATTTTTAAAACCTTTAAAGTTGTCTGTATCACACTGGAGGTTTATCATTTTTAATTATATTTATTGGGCCATCTATCAGTTTTGCAATCAATACTAAAATGTTGCAGCTCGCGAATGCAATAGAGTATATCCATGCTCATGGATTGGTGCACAGGGATGTGAAGCTAGATAACATCCTTGTCTTCAAATCTGACTTCTCAAGGATCAAACTTTGTGACTTCGGTGAGACACGGAAGGTTGGGACACAGGTTCTCAGGAGAAACGAATGGCTCCACTACTCACCACCTGAGGTCCTCCTCATCGATAATGACCAGACTTATGAGTAGGTAGACCAACTTTGCAATTTCAACTTCATATATAATTTTATTTTTGATAAATGAGTGTTCAAAAATTAACTTAAATTTTAAGTGTCCAGTAACCTACCACATAAGTACACTATAAACTCTAGTGTTTTATACTCGGTACTCCTTTAACATGAAATGATCTAAATTTCTAAAAATGTCTTGCCCATTTCTACATGGGTAAAAACTCTGATGTGGGCAGCACATGACTTCCCTGTACTCTTATTAAATTAAATATACAAAATGTTTTTATAAACTTCATTTAACATGTTTTCATTTGAATGTTATTTACGATATCTCCCCTCCAATACATCAGTTCAAAAAATGTTATAGCACATACGTTATCTTTTCATGATGAACAAAAATGGTTCTATACACATTTTTTGTATCCCTATTAGGTGCAGAGGAATTTGCAATTTTTTATTTCCCCTCCTCTTTAAATCCTCCTTCCCCTTAGTGGATTTTGATTTAAAAGGAGAGATTCACATCTAGACAGTACTATAGACCTAAATATAAAACTTCAACTTTCTAAGGCTAGTCGTTTTTAAGGTATGTAGAAATGAGTAAATATGTACAGACATCTCAAAACTTGTCAAAATTGGTTCCCGAAGACCAACTCGGATAATTCCATTGTATTCTGAAAACCGAACATTTTTGCTTCTACAATACTTTATTTGCTTCGTACAAGAAAGTAAATGTGATTGATTGATATTGGATTTATTACAAAATAAGCATAAAACGAAATGTGTCAAAAACATGTAGAAATTCACATACAAGTCCAAACAGTTTCAGCACTCACGAACCAAACTTAATAAAGAAGCTGAAATGTTTTAATCGTGCAATATACTTATGATATTACATTAACTGTGGTGTTTTCTAAAAATGATATGCTATGGAATGGGAGGTGTCAACTTCAGCATGATCAATTTAAAATAAAAAAAATTGTGAAATTTGAAGTCAGTATTTTGGAAGAGTTATCAACTCCAACAATATATTACTTTAAGGAGCATGTTTAAAGTTAAAAAGTTTCTTTCTTAAATGGAGACTGTAAAAAATGTAATATTTATAATGTATAAAAAAAAAAAATATTTAGTTGCAATAGCCCATTAATTTTGGATTAAAGTTTAATTTTAAAATAGAATTTACAATTATTACTATGCCAAAAAAAGGGTATAATGGTTCTCAAACCCAATAATAATTAGATATCAAAATATATTCCCGAAATAATGAGCTTGAATGTACATCTGTGTAATGAAAATTATAAACCGTATATTACTATATTCCGTATATTAGCCTTTCTGCTTAAATTCACACTTTGAGGATGGCTGAACTATGCAAATTTCCCATTTGGAATTCTGCAGTAGACATCCTTGATGGATTGCTAAACCCCTCTAACTCCCAAACAGTATAAGCTCATTATAATTAAAATGTAAAAATAAATAATTAGAGCAAGCTAAAAACATGTTTGATTTAATTATTTTTTGGAAAGAGTTTTGATTTTTATTTCTCATCTAATTTTTGTTTCACATTCATTAATTTCTCTTTATGAATTGCTTTATTTTGTTATTCAATGCAATCCTGTAATTACTTAATTTACTTGCGCTATGGTCTTAATTATTTACATACATTTTTCACCACTCAAATGAATTTTTATTTGATTTTTTTTCCTATAATATTTGTTTTTTTCCAATGCAAAACAAGATTTTATTCAACCAATAACATATCATTTCAATTTTTAATAAGAAAATGTTTGGATAAACAAAACTTATCCCTTATTTAATAGTTATTCACCATTTATGTTCCTTTTGTTTTCTTTTTTTAGTTTTTAGTATCCAATGGCTAATGAAGTTAATTTAAAAAACATTTAATCCCTAAACATAAAGTGATGATATCTTTACGTAGATTTATTTTCTCAAATAGACATCTAATTAATCAGGCTAATCAGGATGAATATTATCAGTTTTTTTAAGAGGGAAGTTATTTAAAATAAGTTCTGAATATTTATCTTTGGCAAATCTATCTTGACTCTGGCATATTTCCAATAGGTCAAAATCATCTATTTCTACACGTGTCAAGCAGAAGGTGAGAAAACCATTGGCAGATTCATTTTCTGTGTCAATGTACATTTTAAATTGACAAACAATAATCTAATGAGTAAATCGCATTGAACAAATGCGCTAGGGGGATTACATTTTTAGTGAATAAATATAAATTCCATTATATAAAGATCTTCTAACTAATATCAATGTTTTTAAATATTATGAAATATGGATTCCTAAATTATCTACCACCCATATTCATTCTGAAACAAAGCTTTACCCTCTATTTAAGATTTTCTATAAGTCAAAATTTGATGAACGCTACCTATTCAAAATAACTGGCATACAAACGTACTGACCAACAAAATCAAACTATTACAAATGAAATTAACATGAGCCAATTCGTTAATTTATGAATATCTGGCATAGTCAATCTTTTGATATTACATATGCCTTCTTAAATATTGCAGACTAAGATTTTATATTTTACAATCACTTGATTAGCTGAAGTATAAAGTCTTTAGATATCTATATTTTTAACTAGTGCAAATAAAATAAATAGCCAAATTTTTTGAGTTTCATTGGTATTAAAATATTTAATAATTGAATTTATAAAATATCCCAACATATCTCCAAATTTCATAACAAATTGTTATCTTATCATTAAAACCCTTTGTTGATGCTTATCCATTATTATTTTTTAATGATTTGAGATGAATGAATGTTATCTTTAAAATTCCATATATTTTTTTCTAGATGTAATACGTCACACGACGTTTGGCAGTTTGGGATTGTGCTGTTTGTCTGCCTGACCGGTTGCCTGCCATGGCAGAAAGCATCTCCCGATGACCCTCGCTACGTTAGATACGTCCTCTGGCAGCAGGGATCCAACGTACTCTTCCCTGTCAGGAGGCCTAAACTATTCAAGGTAATTACTTTAATTAATGGATTCTTTCATACTTCTCTCCCCTATAAAAAGTTCATCACTCAGAGGCTGCGTAAACTAAGCAGATCTCCCTCGTGAAGTTTTGCATTAGATAAATCTACATACTGGTAACACTTTACACCATTGTGAATATTAGGTGAATAAATAAAAACAGTAATGAGAAATATTTCTGTCAGTTTTAATAATCTCCCAACAGAAAGCATCTGAATTGTAAACAGGTCTGCCAGCCCCTCACAGCTAAACAGATAGATAGAAATATTCTTCACTAGAACTTGATCTGTCTTTTTGCATAAAACGTTTAAATATCGAGTTTGGTAACGATCAAACAAAAATTGCGACCACTAGAGCGTTAACAGACAAAATTATATATATATATATATATATATAATTTTGAACGGGGTTCATTTTCGTCATCTCCTGGGTAGGATCGATGGACATTTGAGGAAATTTTTTGAAAATCGCCTCATGAGTACTACCTCAATATCTGATTTCACTTAAGGGAAATCTGCTAAAACAATTACAGAAATATATCTGAATATAACATATTAATTTTATTGAAAACTATTTACTATATTTACTACTGTAATTTATATATAATGATTCAGAATCATTTTTATTTCAATCAGTCAAATGTTAGTAATCCAAAACTTAAGACGGGGGGGGGGGGATTAACAGAATCTATTTGCATGTATCTCTTATAATAAAGGTCTATTGAAAACAATATTTGGAATTTAAGCTTCAAATAAAGTGCTTTATTGTATAACAGAGTATTGTTTATGTGGCATGAGTAGAAGTGGGGTTTTGATAATAATCAAGATAGGGAATAAATGTATATAATAATATTTATAGGAAATGTAATTTACAATAAGATTGATTCTATACAATTTTTCGATCCGACTACAGTAATGGAGATATTTCGAATTTTAAAAATTCTCCCCGTCTAAACCCCTCCTCCCCTTGGTCCGATTTCAGCCCTTAACAAACTTTAGATTTGCATGAAATTCTTATATATCAAGTTTGGTAACGATAAATTAGAATTCAGAAATTAGAAAGTTCAACCACCTTAAACTCCTCTAAGCCATCACATCTTTATGCAAAAGTGGAATTAAAAAAACAATTTTTACATTTTACAACATTTATGCTAGTAATCATAATAATTAAACTTTCAATTATTTGGTAAAGAGACAATAGAAAATATTTTGATAAATAAAGCTGAAAAGATTTATCTGTAATTTTATTAACGTTTGTTGGATATTAATTTTTATTAGCATTTATTTCAATTAAAGCAAACTAGAATATAAATAAAACTAACCTAAAATATCTGTGAAATAAGTTATTTCTGATTCTGAAGCTTGAAAAAGGTAGTAAAAGTTGTTTTAAATATTAGCAAAACTTCAACAATTTAAAATGACAGTTACAATCTTTAGTACAAGTTCTTTTTTAATGTTGTTATTTTTTGAATATAGAATCTTATTATATGTTATTCTATTATGTGTGTAGCTCATATCAACTAAGGCCCAAAGATGGTTCAGGAAGTACTTGGAGCCTCGCCCTGAAAAGAGACCAACTTCACTAGCTGACTTGCCAAGGTACTTGGAAGATCGGTGGCTTGCAAGGACTGAAAGACCAGGTATTATTCATTCTTTATTAGAGAATTTTATAAATTTAAAAGAAAAATATTTACTTATTTTATAATTGAAGAGCTATGTTGCCTCTTAGTATTCCTCATTATTATCCTTATGGGTGAAAAACTGCTTACCTATCTAAAGTGGCCAGAGCACACCTTAATTAAAAATATAAAACTGTATCCATTCTGTATTTTTCGTTTTAAAACAACTCTGCAATAACTAGAGGGTTTTTTAGCCATCCTACATGGACTCCAATTTCAGACCCCTGCAGCTTCCTCAAGGTCTTTCTCAGGACTTACAGCCACTTCTGTCTAGGCCTACCCCTTCTTCTTGCTCTACTTGGTGCACCTTTCAACATTTTCCAGGGCTCCATCTTCTCATAGCACAAGAAGTATCAGGCTTAGCATGCCTGCCGTATGCTGCTCCAAATACCGTTCCTAGGATTCTTCTCTCCCAGAGACCACTAGGAACTTTCAATTTTCCTTGAAGGGAGTCCATGTTTTACTTTCTACCGTTTTTCTTCTCTTACTGATTATGAACCAGATGATTTAAAACATCCAAACATTTCCTAATTCAACAGTTGCTTCATCAGTATTGACCAAAGAATAAGAAAAAATGTTTTATTCTTGACAAACAACTCCTAAAGTTGACACCACCCCTTTACAATCTTCCCTTTAATGAGGAAATTAGCCATTGGAACTTAATTTAACTTAAAATTTAAAGTTATATTCGATTTAGGTACATTTCTCAATATCGAAATGGAAATTTCATTATCCTATATCTATTAATTAATTCTCAAGGTATTTAGGAAAACTTTAGACGACATCTCTGACATTTCTTAATTCCTAATTAGTTTAAATAACGTATTGTAGAAATATAACAATTATTTACCACAAATGGATGGTATCTAAAAATATAAAAATTCCTGAGTACCCACTGAAGTAACCTTTTACCAGATTGATAAGTATTCTCCTGGTAAAAAGATATCCAATGTTTTTTGAAGCCAAACTTGATAATGAGCCTGGTCTAAACTAGTCCAGGTCAACATCACAACTTCATCAGTTTTCCTCTGTTTCTCCTTTTTTCTTAGAGTCCATAATCTGCAGGTCTATATCTGCTGGTGCCACTCCTATGACCCCCCCCCCCTAACATATTCACTGAATACATTTCGGAAGGTGTTGGAAGCAATAGTGGCTTGGAGATCATAATGACTTACACTATCAATGTTTATGTCAATAGTGGTGACAAAAATACCGTACCTCTTTGATCACAGCGTCTAAAACCACTGAATTTTCATCAATTCCTTCTGATGATATGAATGCCTTCTCCCTTTCCTCAATATGATCAAGCAAGACCTTTAAAGTGTCAGACAAGTGTTTTGTGTTACTGTCTGAGAGGGACGGACACTACAGTTATAGCTCCTGGTCTCTTGGGAAGGATTACAGTCCAAATTCCTATAATATCACCTATAGATTTGCCACTGAGGAGGTGAATATTGTGAAAAAGGGTTCTTAATAATGGAGAGACTGACTACCAGTGTTCCACCATACTAATACCATCTCGACCTGGCGAAGATGTGTTATCCAGTTCATATCTATTAACCTATTCCTGTTCTATGGACATCCATAATAATCTAATAAAATCTAAATAATTGCTATTAAAAATATTATTTTATTTAAATTGTGATATATAATTTATTTTGGTAATAACTAGATGATTATACTTTTATTTCATTTTTAGAGGAAGAACGAGAAGATGAAGAGTTATGCCCATCAATGTATAGCTATCACAGCAGCCCCGAAGAAAAGGACAAGCTGCTTCGAACGCTGACGGAATATGGGCTGGAGACAACTGTTGACAGGACATCGAAGAAAGATAGAATCAGAGAATGGATCCAGAGCAGCGTGATAGAGGAGGAGGAGGAAGAAGACAGGAATGATGGAGCTTCTTCCGAAGGCACGGCTAGCCAGGCGACTAGTTCCGATCGCAAATAGAACACATCAAACAATCATCTCTGCCTTAATTACTCCATGCCTATTGGTAAATGAGATTTATTCTATGACCAAATGCTCAAGCTAATTAAAACGCTTGCTGTGGCTGTTTTCCTGATAGTATTATTAAGGAGGAGGAGTATTTATCATGTGATTCCTTTTTATGTTCGTACGTCTTATTCTTTATACGGATGATGTATATTGTCGACGTGCCAAATGTCCTTTCGCCATCTATTGGCAATTTTTTTTTCATTTAAAGAACTTTGTATACCATTGTTATTTTTGTTATGTATTATTGTTCTAGATTTTAAGCATTCTTAAATTATAAGTTGATTACATTGTGAATTTCAGCTGTCAAACAGTGTTTCCAAAAGTCTGGAAAAGTGTGTTGATGTGAGTATGGATGTGTGTTTGTATTACTCTTTGTTTACTTGTTGTAAAATAATGACCTATATAAATTTACTTAACCAATCATATGGCCAACTCTAAAAAAAATCCAAATTTTCATTAAAATCCCTTTTATTTCTCTACTAGTTTCATGCCCATTTGACACCTCACCAGGAGAAAAATATAAGCCTTGACTGCATCTTTACTCCTTTCACAAGCTGTTCCAATCTCTGTGGCTTTCAAAGCATTACAAGTCAGCTGATTAATATCGTAAAAATAACCACTATCTTCTACTTATTATTTTTGACCCAACTATCTGACGTTATTTTCTTAATTTCTAGGAAAGCCAGTGAATAAATAAAAATCTTCTCCTTGAAATCTCTTTATTTTATGCTACCCTACATGTTTTGTGGCTAAATTACTTCAAATTATCCCTAAAACATAAATAAATTTAATACATCCTCTAAAAATTGTTCATTAACAAATTTTTGATGATGTTAATAAATTTACATATTTTTAGTGAAGATTTGAGCCCCTGAAAAGTTAACAATTTAGCCACAAAACATGTAGGGCAACATTAAATAAAGAGATTCAAATGAGAAGAAGAATTTTATTCTAACGAATTAAGAAGATTGTAATCAATACCGATTATCCCTAAAGAAGTGTATTCTAATTACTAAATGAATTTGTAGTTATTCTTAGAGTTGTCCTTCCAGCATATGATTGGTTAGCTCTAATTTTTTGTTTTAATGTTAAGAGTGATAACAAAGCCACCCCCATAAACTTTTAAAAAGACACCAATTTCAGGTTTTTTTGCTAGTCTTTCCGTCTTTGCGGCTTATTCATATGATAGAGTAACAAAGGGAATGTGTCAATTTTTGTTTTGTATCTTTTACAAACCCAATCCTAGGTTGTTTCATAACCAATACCATCTCTTTCATTGTTTTTTTAGGTGGATGTATACTTTATAAAGAATCCATCATATAATAATATAAAGAATCAATCATTATATATATTCTATAAAGTATATTCATATAATTTCTCTCTTCAGTACTCCTCTAATTATGTACGTACATTCTTCACAGCCCTTACTTATATTGAACACTTAAACATTCAAAGGAAAGGCTGTCCAATTACTTAAAAGTACTTAATTTGATCTTTTTAAATGCAGTACTTCAAACTATTTATTCCATATAAAACATGTTCAATGATAGCTTGAAGGAGAATAAATGACTGTTAAATTATTACCTTTATTCAAACTAAACTAGTATATGTTGTGCCATAATGTCCGATACTCATAAATGAGACAGCTCACAGAAATAATTAACATTATTTTAGGAAATTCTTTTTGTCTTAGTTTGTAACCAATTCCCAGTCCCTGTATTTTCGAGTTTAGGATGTTTATTTTATTCGTTAATTATGTTCTAAACTTTTTGCTTACAACATTTATATTGCCCAAATATATATTAAAAAATAACCTAATATTTATATTGGGTTATTGATATTAATGATTTAAGCTATGAATTGGAGTGGCTATTCTTTTTAAATCGTATGTATGACATTCCTCAGTATAATGGAAAATTGGCTGCTTAATACATCGACATACAGGCTTTTATAAGTAATGTTATTGGGACTCAAATAAATTTTGTGATAATAAATTGAAGAACTTTCTTCCCATAATTGTAATTTCTTTGTATATTTTGCCCCAAATTTGGGACTTAATGCTCTGGTTTCACTAATTTAAAAATAAACCTGTTTAGGAGTGGTAACCCAGCACTATTTAATAAGGCAGTTCTCTCAGTACTTTTGTTTTATCTTGAAACATTAATTAATAGTTAAAGAAAATGAGAAAAAAACACAAACAATTGTTACTGAAGGTCTGATATCTCACAAAATGTTAAATTATTACTATTAATGTCAAGTTTGTGCTTCTAAGGCTAAGTGGGATGGGTTATCTACAGGTTACCACCCTTTCTTAATCAGGGTGAGACTAAGTATTTTATTTAATGGGCTCGTCACTAAATAAAGTCCTATTGCCTAGGTGCGAATTAAATTCATAGCTCTAGTTTTATCAAGTGAGATGAAGACCAACACCTTAACTCACATAGCTAACCTGAGCCCCATACAATGTCATGTAAGAAATAATTACATTAACATGTTAATGTTAATTCTCAAAATCACCACTTTTAAACCAAACAAACCATTTCAGACACATTTACTCACCTAGAGTACCCTCTCCATAAACATCCACTAAAATTCCAAGGCTTACAGCAGAGCCAGTATTGGGTCACTTCTCTCTTCAATGTAAATTGTTATAGACCATCCTCAAATTGTAATTTGTGGGAACCCTTTAAAACATAAGGGTCGGGTGACTCTAGGGCTAATTAATTTTAAAATGGTTATTATTATATAAAATGTGTAACTCTTGTCCCGTTGGAGACTGATCCGAGCATTAGGAATAGAATCCTTGAAATAGTAAATATGTTTACAGAGGTTTACTTTCTTTTTGTATTAAAATTGAGTGGTTAACAAGTTTCATTTATTTGCTCTCTAAATCGGATGTTATACTTTTTTTTAGATTATAAATTATAAAAGACAGATTCATTAATATTAAGTTTAATAAATATATAAAATAATTTGTTCATCGTGTATGTATATGATGATAATACTAATTGTTTTCATAATGTGATTAATCTACCATAATTATGGAATGAAATAAAAAACATACATATCTTATTCCATAGAGAATTTTTTTCAGATAAAATGAATTACTGTTAATTGGTTTATTAAATTGTTATGCACCCCATGGATGATTAATTACTTGTTGAATATTTGTTTATGTAATAATCTCAAAGTCATTGTGAATTAATTTTATCCTTATTTTTAACAGTATTTATATCTACACAGTTGTGCAAAATTACAAATTGAAGCAAAATGTCATAAACGCCTATTCATGTTATGTATTGCTGTTACATACTTTTGTATATTTTTGTATTAAAGAATAAAGTGACCATTAGGTTTGATAGAAAATGATTAATAATCCTTTAATATCCTTGAGTTATGACCTGTGACAATAGATCCCCCTCCCCTTTTACCTTATCATTATATTATATTTATTTTATTACTCTCATGGGACGAATTTATATATTTTATTCATGAATACTTTTATGCCATATATTAAAGTTTTGTGTGACAACTTTAATTATCAAACTCCATAATTTAGTTTTTCCAACAAAACTGAATATCTAGTTTATTAGCAGAGTTCAACCTATATATTTGTGTGTCTGTGTCTGCCTGTTAAAACTAGTGGTCCTAATTTTTTTTTTTTTTTATCGGTACCAAACTCGATATTTAAATGTTCATTAATAGTTTAAATTGGGCCAGTGGGAGAAGGGAGGTTTAGAATGGGAAATTTTGAAAATTAAAAGTATTTCCGTTATTATGAGTCGGATCAAAAAGAACCAATCATATTGCAAATGTAATATATAAATGTTGTTATACACAAGCTTTCTTTAACTTGAATGTTAATTGAAGCTCAACTATTTGAATTAATTTCCAGCCAATAAACTTCCACTTTTAGTCATCACACATTAGCAATAATCCAATATTAAACAACAAATACCAAATATTGTTTTCAACAGGCCTTTATTATGTGAGATATAAATAAATACTTAGTGTGCTGAAGTAATAAATTAAGGTTTTACTGTCTTGTTTTAACCTACAATATATCCTCCACTACTACTCATTGAATTTTCATTTACGAGAGAAAGAATATATGGTGAGATCCATTTTTGAGATGTTGGATGGTGAAGGAATTATTATCTCAGGCAAGAAAAGAAAAAGAAAGGCCTCATTCCTTCTCTGTTGTTTATTCTTTACAGACAGAGTGATTTCAGAACATATGTTCTGCTATCATCATATCATCAGTGCCCTGCTGGCAAACATACACTATTAAAAACGTCATATAAGATGTAATTAAATAAAAGAAGACAATGGTTCGATGATTGTTTCCCTTCTCTATTGTTCCACTTCTACTCATGAGATTAGTTTTCAAAAATAGAGAATATATGGTATTTTTTTATCTTCTAGGGAGGATCAATAGACAGATGAAGAAGTTTTTCAAAAATTGTATTCTGAGTACAACGTTAAATAACTTAAGGGAAATCTGCTAATAATGGACAATAAATGGCGGCAGATGATTGGGTTGTGCAACACAGCCAACAGTCAAACAGAAATTCCGACTACTACAGCGTTAACAGAATATAGAATATATATATATATATATATATATATATATATATATATATATATATATATATATATATATTAGTTTTGAAGGACCTCATTTTCTATTTTCTTAATCTCCTGGGCAGGATGGAAGGATATTTGAAGAAATGTTTTGAAAATGATTCAGGATTACATGGATAACTGCATTTCCATAAGGGAACCTGCTAAAAAATGGCCAGGCCAGCTATCTATTTGTAACTACATAGTTCACAGATTAAATAAATGTCTATAATGGGATACTAGAGAGATATCTAGCATCTATCTATGTCATACTATTTCCTATTTGAAGGAGAATTCTACTAGCTAAAGGATAGGGAGATCTTCAAGTTTTAGCAGATTTCCCTTAAGGGGAATCTGCTATTGAGGTCGTACTAATGACGCGATTTTCGAAAAATTTCTTCAAATGTCCATCGATCCTACCCAGGAGATGACGAAAATGAGGTCCGTTTAAAATTATATATATATATATATATATATATATAAAATTGTAACCTCTGTCTGTACATTGATTTTTTTCGTGAAATTTCACGATAACTTTTCGTTTCACATGTCATAGACACCATAACTGCATTTTGTTTCTTTGGTGTCTGTTTGTTTGTTTGTTTATTTGTTTGTTTGTTTGTTACCTTTTCACGCATAAACGGCTGAACCGAATTTTATGAAACTTGGTATGTATATTACTACTAACCCGACTTATACTTTAGGCTATATTAATATCCTCTGAGACGAACAGGAGTGGGGGTTATAAGGGAAGCCAGAAATTAAAAATTGCAATATTTCGATTCCTATTGGTTTTTCGGCAAATATAAACATAACAAAAGTTGTTTATTTTGTTATTTAGAGTAACGTTTGTTATATACACTTTTTTCGTATACTGAATTATAAACGAGATATACGCAAAAACCTATAACGAATGTGAACAATTTTATTTGAGACGAAAGACCCAACCGAAATGAATAAAACTCGGTATGTGTATTAGCACTAACGCTTTCATTATAATAAGTCATACTAACATTTCTAGGAACGGGGTTGTAAGGGAGGCCTGAATTTAAAATAGCGGTATTTCGTTTTCTATTCTTTTTTCGGCAAATATGAACCTAACAAAAGTTGTTTATTTTGTTATTTAGAGTAACTTTTGTGATATTCATTTTTGAATTTTAACGATGTATAAACGAGATATATACTATAAACTAAAGCGGGAGTCAACTATTTTATTGGGCGCTAACGATTGAACCGAACTTAACAAAACTCGGTATGTCAATTAGCATTAATTCTCCCATGATTATAAGCTATATTAAAATTTTTAGGTTAGAACGGGAGTGGGGGTTATAAGGGAGGCCTGAAATAAAAATTCGCGATATTTCATTGTTTATTTGTTTTTCGACAAACATGCACATAACAAAAGTTGTTTACTTTGTTATTTAGAGCAACTTTTGTTTCATTCACTTATGTCGTAAAATGAAGTAAATACGGGATATAAGCTAAATCTATAGCGGGAGTCTACGATTTTATTAGTACTTATTTAAGTGTTTTTAATATAGACATATTATGACAAATGATGTTATGTTTTAGCCTTATCTATTTCGATTATTTAGTACTAAGTATGATTCGGATTAGTGAGATTATAAATCCCCCTCCCCTTCGCCTCATTTATTTATTTTCCCTAGAAAATAACCTTGTTATTTATTTCCAATAGAAATTTAAACTATAAGAGCATTTCCATTATTTAATTTGTATAATGTATTATTTAAAAAAAAAATCGTGCTGAATTTCCTCAAGGAGTGATAGGGGAAGTACTAGGGAATCAAACTCTTTGATTTTTGAAATATACTATCTTATTTCCTATATCATCATGTTATTGAAACAAATATGTACTATCATAACAATTAAATGTTAATGTCATTATGACAAAAGACAAAATGCTCTTAAACTCGATATGATTGTTTAAAGTATTACTTAGGTGGCAGGGACGGCTACGATCTCTTCCCCTCGACTAGCTTTTTGAATATAATTGAAATTATTTTTAGGGTAACACTATTATTTAATTCAATCAGGTAGATAAATTATTACAATAACATTTTGAATTAATAATTTAAGGAGAAGAGTGTTGATAGCTCTAATGCGAGAGCGGAAATAGACGGAGGCTAATAGAGGTAATTGAGTTTACTAATTTCCTGTGAAATGCTGGGCATTACGGGAAGTGATTACCACTGTGATCTACTATTATGAATATAACCTTACCTGCTAAACTATGCTTAAACTATATGTGCTGGGATTGGTTTTTGACAGGAAATAAGTTTCATTATAGATGATATTTAATTGTAATAAATACTATCCATGATTATGGTTTGAAGTATTCAAAAAGGTGAGTTAAAAAGTGGCAAGGGATAGATTAGGAACACATTTTTATTTATTCTTCAAATATAAAATTTCTCATTTATAAGTCGCCTGCCCGACCCTCAAGCAAAACAATGCTCGTCGACGGGAAGCGTAGTTGTAAACATTGAAGCCTTGCCCAAAAAAATACTATCATCATTCAGCCTTTAATGGTTTCCCGAGCGAAGCCGGGTACCTTAGCTAGTATATATATATATATATATATATATATATATATATATATATATATATATATATATATATATACTAGCTCAGATACCCGGCTTCGCTCGGGAATTCGCTGAATGGTGATGGTATTTTTTTGGCAAGGCTTTACATTCCACAATATTTTGACATTTACCCGTCCCAGTGTATAGTTTAAATACCCGTCGTTTCTGTGGATTTGTTAATAATAAAATTATTTTTTTATGTAAGACTTCACTGTTCTCTATATTGTCATATTTCCCGTTTCCTGTGCATTATGCATAGATTTGAATTATTAAGCACAAAATATTAACATACATTTGAATTAATTTTTCCCGGTGAGGTAACTTGTAGTTCCAAAGAATTGTTGAGCAAATTTCTCTAAATTTGCCGAAATGCCAATATTAAACGAAATATCACTATTTTTAATTTTAGGCGTTCCTTATAACCCCCACTCCTGCCTGTCCCTAGAAATGTTAGTATGGCTTATTATAAGGAAGACGTTAGTGCTAATTCACATACCGAGTTTGGTTTAGTTCGGTTAAGTCTTTTGTGCCAAATAAAATTGTTGACTGCTGCTATCACTTTTTGGCGTAAAACGCCTTTATAATTAGGTATACGACAAAAGTGTATCTGACAAAAGTTTCTCTAAATAACAAAATAAACAACTTTTGTTATGTGCATATTTGGCAAAACCCCAATAGGAAACGAAATATCACTATTTTTAATTTCAGGCCTCCCTTATAACCCCCACTCCTGCCCGTCCCTAGAAATGTTAGAATGGCTTATTCTAAGGAAGACGTTAGTGCTAATTCACATACCGAGTTTGGTTTAGTTCGGTTGAGTCTTTTGTGCCAAATAAAATTGTTGACTTCCGCTATCATTTTTACCGTATAACGCCTTTACCCTTAGGTATACGACAAAAGTGTATATATCAAAAGTTACTCTAAATAACAAATTAAACAACATTTGTTATGTGCATAATTGCCGAAAATGCAATAGGAAACGAAATATCACTATTTTTAATTTCAGGCCTCCGTTATAACCCCCACTCCTGTTCGTCTCAGAGAATATTAACATAGCCTAAAGTCTAAGTTGGGTTAGTAGTAATATACATACCAAGTTTCATAAAATTCGGTTCAGCCGTTTATGCGTGAAAAGGTAACAAACAAACAAACAAACATACACGAAAGAAACAAAATGCACTTATGGTGTCTATGACATGTGAAACGAAAAGTTATCGTGAAATTTCGCGAAAAAAATGAATGTACAGACAGAGGTTACAATTTTATATATATATAGATATATAATTTTGAACGGACCTCATTTTCGTCATCTCCTGCGTAGGATCGATGGAAATTTGAAGAAATTTTTCGAAACTCGCGTCATGAGTACGACCTCAATAGCTGATTTCCCTTAAGGGAAATCTGCTAAAAGTCCGTCACGCAGGGGCTGCTTAAACTAAGAAGATTTCCCACGTGAAGTTTTACAATAGAGAAATCTGCCTAATAATAACGGCAGTAGTAAGGAATCTCTAAACCTATTCAACAAATAGTTACCGAAACGGCCCGCACTAGCTCTCGGCGGAGAGTCCCGAACATAGCCGACTCCTGCCGACCACACACATGCATACAAATGCAAATATCTCGGTTAATATGCAAGATACAGAATAAATGTATAGAACAATATTTATAGTAAATTTAATTTGCAATAAGTTTGATTCTATACAATGTTTCGATCCGACGCATAATAACGGAGATATTATGAATTTTCAAAATCCCCCCCTTCTAAACCCCTCCTCTCACTGGTCCGATTTCAGCCATTAACGAACTTTATCTTTCTTTTTACGTAAAACGATTAAATATGAAGTTTGGTAACGATCAAACAAAAATTGCGACCGCTAGAGCGTTAACAGACACACACACACACACACACATATATATATATATATACCAAGTTTCATAAAATTCGGTTCAGCCGTTTATGCGTGAAAAGGTAACAAACAAACAAACAAACATACACGAAAGAAACAAAATGCACTTATGGTGTCTATGACATGTGAAACGAAAAGTTATCGTGAAATTTCGCGAAAAAAATGAATGTACAGACAGAGGTTACAATTTTATATATATATAGATATATAATTTTGAACGGACCTCACTTTCGTCATCTCCTGGGTAGGATTGATGGTCATTTGAATAAAGTTTTCGAAACTCGCGTCATGAGTACGACCTCAATAGCTGATTTCCCTTAAGAGAAATCTGCTAAAATCAAAATCACGGATAGCTTTTATTATAATTAAATAATATTACATTTATTTAATTAATACCGCCCCGCTTGAGGGTTATAAACATTGTTTTAATTTTTTATTAAAAACATTAAACGGTTCGAATGTTTTAATCATTTATATACCTGATGGATATAAATAACGGGGTACCCTAAAAATAATCTATACAGTATTTCGATCCGAATCATAGCAACGGTGTCTCTTCAAATTTTCAATTTCACTAAATGTGTGTGTGTGTGTGTGTGTGTGTGTGTGTGTGTGTGTGTGTGTGTGTGTGTGTGTGTGTGTGTGTGTGAGAGAGAGAGAGAGAGAAAGTGAGTGTGTGTACGTGCGCGCTTGTGCGTGTGAGTACTATGTAAGCCATATCTTTGATAAAAATGACGGAAGATTTGCAAACGAGGATAAGCTACTGTCCTATTTAAATATTAAATTATATGAGGCTCTTTAGTTCTAAAATGAAATGTTCTTGAGATTTTTCTAATCAGAAGTATTGATAGTATGAATTTGTGAGTTATGAAGCAATAGAAGAATAGGAAGGGAACCAATATGAGAGACATGTGACACAGGGAGTGACACTGCGCTATACCTACTTAGTAAGGTCCAAAAGTTTCCGGCCTGGGATAGAAGGAAAGGTGAAAGAAAAAAACTGGTTTTACTGTTTTTCAATATATTCTCCTCTAAGTTCAATACGCTTATTACAACGCTTTGGCAACATTTCTATACCATGAAAAAAATTATTTTCTTCTTTGTTAAAAAAGGTTCTTCCACTGCTGCTTGGAGCTCTTCGTCGGTGTTAGATCGCCTTCCACGAAGGTCAGATTTTAATTTTGAGAAAACGTAGACATCACTAGGGGCCAAGTCTGGGCTGTAGGGTGGGTGAGAGATTTCTTGGAATCCACAGTCCTTCACAGCGGCCTTGGAAATCAATGCTGTGTGGACAGGGGAATTGTCGTGAAGGAAGCGGACGCCTCTGCTTAACTTCTCTCGCCTCTTCTCTTTAATGGCGTCTCGTAACCGGTGAAGTATGGCTGCATAATACTCACCATTCATTGTGGTATTCCTTTCTTTAAAATCTATCAATAGTATTCCTTTACAGTCCCAAAAAATAAAATTAAAATTTGTGGCCATTATCTTTTTTGATGACTGCGTGACTTTTGCCTTTAAAGGAGGCGCTTCTCCTGGTCTTCTCCATTCCATGGACTCTCTTTTGCTGAGTGGGTCATAATATAGAACCATTGTCTCATCCCCAGTTACAATTGAGTCCAAAAAATTCTTTGGGTCGGCATTATACTCGCGTAAAAATTCATTGCAGCAGTGAACTCGTTCCTGTTTTTGATGAGCTGAAAGAATTTTTGGAATCCATCTTGCACTAACCTTGTTCATATGCAAATGTTCTTTGATGATCCTCAAAACACTTGTTTTTGAAAGCCCCAACCTCGCTGCTATTTCCTTGGTTTTCAGTCGTCGGTCAGACAGCAATTCAGATTCCACAACGGACCTTACTACGTACAACAAATAAACTGCCCGGTTACTGGGGGAGGGGGATCTTATCTATTGGTGTAAGCTTATTTAGGATTAAATGAACTTTTTGAGGTCAGGGTTCAGCGAATGAATCTCTCTGTTCCAGGCCAAAGATTTATATGATTAAAATATTCTGTATTTTGAGAGCCTAGGTATTTATCTACGTAGTAACACAACGATATTAATCAAAATATAAGATGAGGCAATGAAAAAAATAAGTTGTAATATTTTTTTTTAATTGTTATTCTAAATTTCAATATTCGATAAGGATTTCGTTATACTCTCAGATGAGGACAGATAACATTTTTTATTTCAAGGATTGTTTATGTTGTCATAAATAAATTTGAAAACAGGAACTTCCAATAACATATTGCTTTACGTAAAGGAGCGATTCATGTTTATATAAGTTCTGAAAAGTAATTTTATATATTTAGATAATTATAATTTGGTGGTTTGGATAGTAGGGAGCTAGACGAATTTAACTGGGTTACTCAAATTAAAATGTTTGTAGCTACAAATTTTGTACGGGAATATTTTACCAATCTATCTAACTCTCAAGTACTAATAAAAATAATGTAATAGTAAAAGCCACAAATAGTTTAGTTTACACAGATATTGACCGGGCGCATAACTCAAAATACAATCTCTTTTATAGACTTTATGTAACTTTTCACATCCGGAACCAGCGAATTACCTTCAATTTAACGCCAGCGTAGAAAAGTTACCATAAGCCAACTTCGAGTCTGTAATAGCGAACACATTAACATATTCCATACAGGTAAAGCCCATATCATAAAGTCGGACGGAACATGTAAGTGGTGTAAAAAATACATTTTTCTGTAATCGTTGAGTAATGGTAACATTACTAAACTGAAATGAGTGAAGAAATTGAAACATTTTGCAATAAAGTGAAGAAAGTAATCACTTTCTTCACAAGTGAAGAAAGTGAATTGCCTTCTTAATTAGTAATAAGTATAAATTAAAAAATAATTTGAAGTTGGAAATTAAATGCTTTTAAATGTTTCTTAACATTGTAAGAATTTATTTTAACAAAATAAATTGAAATGTGAATGAATTATTGGTGGAAATAATCAATATATTTTAAAATTTAAATATAATAATAATTACCTTCCTTGTTTATAACCTGCATTTGTTTATAACTGCACTACTTCACAATCATCACTAGTTGTTTTATAACTATGCTTATAACCTTTCACAACCATGCTATTTAACCTACCAACAACATACCATAATCTTCACAACATCCTAATTTTGTTCATATTCTGGTTAGATCTGGTCATGTATTACACGATTACAGAAAAAATTTAATATTACACTCGTGACGAAAGTAGAATTTACAACTCTCGTGAAATTTCCACACTCGCTTCGCTCGTGTGGGTAAACGTTTCACTCGAGTTGTAAAATGATCCACTTTCGTCACTTGTATAATAAATAACTATTATAATAATGTGAAGCATGTAATACTACATTGCCGTAAACTTGTAAATCACAGACAGCAGTATTTATAATCATATATAGTTACGAGTCGTAAAAACAGGGACGTACTTTCATTGGAATATATGCTAAATACTAACAGTACATAACATATTTTGCTTTATTAAGAGTTTAGGTATTATTCTCAGTCTCTTAACATTTAATTGGTTTTTTTTTTTCAGAACTATTATATATGGCTGCATTCGTATTGTTATAAATTACTTATATTATAAGAGTATTCGAAATTATTTATTATTATTTAAAATAGCTACTACATATTTGCATGTATCTCGTATTATAACGGTCCCTTGAAAACAATATTTGGTATTTAAGTTTCGAATAATGTGGTTTATTGTATAACAGAGTATTGTTTATGTAACATGAGTAGAAGGTCATCATCAACAACTCAGTTAAAATTCAAGACAGAGAGTAAGCGTATATAGCAATATTTATAGTACATTTAATTTCCAGTAAGATTGTTTTTACACCATTCTTGGACTCAACTTATAATATTGGAAATATATTGAATTTTCGAATTCCCCCCTCAAACCCCCTTTCCCCCTCTACTCCGATTTCAGCCGTTAACGAACATTATCTTTAGTTGTACACGAAAAACGTATACATCTAGGTTTGAAAACCGTAGGACAAAAATTACGGTCTCAAGAGCGGCATCGTCCTAGCCCTTTCCAGTACCACTCATCCTTATTCCCCTCCACGCCGCTTCAAGAGACAATGACCTAGAGATCTCCTATAAGTGTAATGTGAAGTGATAGCAGTGGCTATTTTCTTAGCAAGTGCCATTCCTCCTTAGCTCTTGACTTCTTGCCAGGCAGGGAGAGGCTGCTCCTTTCATCGTGGTGAAGGGGTATAGCTTCTGACAAGAGTGATGGAGGAACTATTGTATTGTACATATCGCACATTACCAAATGCATTTAAATGCAGGCTGTAATTTACTCAATAAAATATAATCTATTTAAATAAAAAACAAAAAAACAAGAGCGGCAACAGACAAGTTTTTATATATATATATATATATATATATATATATATATATATATATATATAAGTGGACGGCAGTGTTGCGAAAATTAAATAGATGAATAATCCTTCAGAGAGAGAGAGTCGCGTATTTGGAGAGTGTGACGTAGATCAAAGAGACCGATAGAATGTTCTAGGTCTGACCAGTACCTCCCAGCCAGACGTCGAATGATCTAGACAATTCCCCTTTGATGTATGCCGCTACCCCTATATAAAGAAGGCCTGCCGGGAGCGAGGCAGTTTATGCTCAGCGATCTTGATGTTCACATCAGTGCTACAGTGCGACTTAGTACAGTGCGGTAAAGTGTTTTTATAAGAAGAACAGTGAAGTGCCGCGAAGTAGAGGACAGTGCAGTGCCGCGAAGTAAAGGACAGTGCAGTGCCGCGAAGTAAAGGACAGTGCAGTGCCATGAAGTAAAGGACAGTGCAGTGCCGAAGCAAAGGACAGTGCAGTGCCGTCTTTCTGTGAATTTCAGTGAATTGTTGGACTGTGACTCATTGAAGAACAGTAACGCTATCAGTCTATACTGTGAGTAGTAATTAAGAATAATTACCAAGTTTATTGTGCATTATCCAAATAAATTGTGCAGTGATAAAAACTGTGAAACTTGCGAGTATTTAATTTTGCAATCCAAAAGAACTCTCATTAAAAACGTTTATTACTGGTGTTGGTAATACAAAAACGTAACAATATATATATATATATATATATATATATATATCAAAATTGTATACATATCTATTTATGCATAAATATATACATATATATTTGAGGAAATCTTTCAAAAATGGCGTTATGAGTACAACCTCAATAGCTGAGTCCCCATAAGGAAAATCTGCTGAGAGTCACAATTAGATGAATTTATATTTAGAATAGAAGTTATCGGTCAACGAATTGAAATAATAGTAGTCTTCTTTCGAAATATTGACAGAGATTAGATAAGTACTAAATAGCCCCTTTATTTTTCTTAATTTATTGACATTTATTCTTTTACGCGTGAAGCATGGAATGGCTACTGGATGTATATTGACGACTTTCGAACAGTTCAACGGTTAAAATAAATGAAGTTTCTCGCCAAAATATTGTACATCGTCAAAGTGATAGTACTATCTCAGTAGAAAAAAAAGAAAAAAAATAATCCATCACGCAAGGGCTGCATAAACTAAACAGATTTCCCACGAGCTGGTATGACAACTGATGAACAAGAAGGTACTAACAATTCACTGAATAATTTAGTTAAGAGAAAATGTATAGAACAGCAATTATGGTCATCAATAGCTTATTTGTTTTGTTATATTTCCCACCTCTGCCCCCGCTGTACCTTTGGGTTTCCCCATACCAGAGGTCTCCATTTATTAAGAGATATAAAATATTGAATAGATAAATTGGGTCAGGTAACTTAGCCTAGCTCACCGAGCACAGCTAAGCATAAAAGTGCAATATTTGGGAGATTTAGTTTAAAGTCCTAAACCCCTAGGGGAACCCGCAGCTGCGACTCCTTTGCTTCTATTCAGAGAAGTGGCAGCAAGAGCCTAATTAACTAGCCTACATATGTACCTAATATCAATTGCTTAACAAGACTTATTCTCTCACATATTTCGATACGATTCATAGTAATGGAGATATTTTTAGCTATTCGAGTTCCCCCTTCTCTAAACCCCCTTCGTTTCCGGGTCCGATTTTATCCATTAACTAATGTGATCTTTAGTATTGAAAGTAACAGCTAAATATAGAGTATGGTATAGAACAAATAAACGTTTTCCAGGTAAAAACGTAAATTCTTAAATGATGACCACCCAACGTATATGCATGTACCTCAGGTAGGATCCATGGACTTTGAGGAATTTTAGGAAAATCGCGTCATGAGTACAACCTCAATAGCTGATTTCCCTCAAGGGAATCTGCTAAAATGAAAATATCTTGGTTAATATTTAAGATGAAGAGGAAATATATATAACAACATTTATAAATAATCAAATTAAGATAGATTCTATTCATTTGTTTGGTCCAACGTATAATAATGGAGATGTTTTCCATTTTCCGAATTCCTCCTTATACCCCCCTCCCCGAAAATAACGGAGATATTTCGAATTTTCAAAATTCTTTAATATTAACCGAGATATTTGCGTTTTTTTAGTTTTCGGCCTTTAGTAAACCCCCACTCCCGTTCGAACCTAAAAAAAAAAAGAATATAGCTTATAATCATGGAAGAATTAATGCTAATTTACGTATAGAGTTTTATTAAGTTCGGTTCAATCGTTAGAGCCCAATAAAATTGTTGGCTCCCACTTTATTTTTTAGTGTATATCTCGTTTATACTTTGTTATACGACAAAAGTGAATATAACAAAAGTTACTCTAAATAACAACATATACAACTTTTAACCTGTGCATATTTCCCGAAAAACCAATAGGAAACGAAATATCGATATTTTTAATTTTAGGCCTCCCTTACGACCCCCACTCCTGCTCCATCTGTCGGGCTGATTTGTGACGCTAAACCATCCAGGGCATCACCCAAACGCGTACAAAAAAAATAATTCAAATCGGTCCAGCCGTTTAGGAGGAGTTCAGTGTCATACACACGTACAGAAGAATTATATATATAAAGATATATATATATATATATATATATATATATATATATATATATATATATATATATATATATATATATATATATATATATATATATATATATATATATATATATATATATATATATATATATATTGTGAAATGAATCTTAGTTTACGCCGATATTTCGAGAATCTTTATTTTCTCTTCTTCAGGGCTGTAAAATTACATGTACTACATTATAATATTGCACATTGTTGTTATACATTGTTGTAAAAGGGTGTTTTTCCTTATTATTACTTACCAAGACTAAATATATCTATAGACTATTATACATTCTTATTGCACTATGACTAGGGTTATAGTAACCTTCCTTGTTTTGTTTACATAGCAGGGTCACAGCCTTTTGTATGTTTTATATATTTATAGTATGGTGTATTTGTTTGTTAAACTATATTATAATTGTTGTACTGTAGTTCTTATATTATTTTACAGTGGTTATTGCTATGCACTATTTCAATTATTGCTAGGTTTTGTTAAATCTATGTTATTGCAGCTTATATTATTTTACAATAATTATTGCTATGCACTATTACAATCATTGTCATGTTATTTTAAATTATAATTATTGTTGTGTTATGTTAAAGTTATTCCTATGTTGTATTTATGTTGCTATTTTTATTCTTATATTTATTATGTTATAACAACCATTCCTGTGTGTTACTAAAATCATTGTTATGCCTATATTAAAGCTATTCTTATGTTGCATTATTATTATTCTATTATGTATCTACAGTATTATTATTCTATTATGTATCTACAGTATTATTATTCTATTATGTATCTACAGTATTATTATTCTATTATGTTACAGTTATTAATGCTGTTTGTAGTTATATTTTTATTAGAGCCACCTTCTTGATGTATTAAATCTATTAAGTTATAATATGTTACAGCTGTTATAGTATTATATATATATATATATATATACACACATTTATAATAATAATGATATGGGTATTATATATAATGTGGTGTTATGGGGTGCTCGAGTGTTATGTATGTGAATATATGTATGGATATGAATATTGTATAGTGTTGAGGTGTGTTTATGGTATTATGTTGCAGTATATGGTGCTGAGTTTGTCAATGTCTGTCTTTTTGTTGCATGTGTTTTTGTGTTGGGCTATGTATAGCATTTCCTTAAACATTCTTTTGGATTTGTTGGGTTCTATGTCTAGTATTTGTGTTTCGTTGTATTTGAAGTGGTGGTCATTGTTGATGCTGTGTTGGGCCAACGCATTGTTTAGTTTGTTTATTTTTATATCAGATTTGTGGCCTGTTATTCTGTTGGTGATGTATTGGCTGGTTTCTCCAATGTATAATGTGTTGCAGTTTTTGCATGGTATCTTGTAAATGACATTGCTCTTTTTGTTTGGGGGTATTTTTGCTTTGAGTTTTGAGTATATTATTTTGTGTACTGTTTTTTTTGTTTTTGAAGCTGATTTTTATGTTGTGGTTGGTCATTACATTAGCTAATTTTTCAGATAGGCCTCTGACATATGTGATAGAGTGGAATTTGTGTTGGTTGATGTTATTGGTGTTTTGTGTGATGCTGTGTGTTTGGTTGTCTGTTTTGTTTGTGTTGTGTATGATGCGGTTGATAAGTTTGTTTGGGTAATTGTTGTGCTTGAGTATGTTTTTTACTAATTTTATGTTTCCTTTGTGGTATGTTGGGTCGCTCAATTTGAGTGCTCTGTGTATGAGTGCTTGTGCTGTGTTAATTTTTTGTTTTATTGGGTGGTGTGAGTTGTAGTCTATATGTCTGTCTGTTTTGTGTGGTTTGGTCCACCAATTGACTGCTATGGTGCCATTGGGTTTCCTTAGAGTGATGGTGTCTAAAAATGGTAGTGTTTTGTTGTTTTCTAGTTCTATGGTAAATTGAAGTTTGTGGTGGTATGCGTTGAAGTGAGTGAGGATATTAGTAGTTTCTGTGGAGGGTATGGTTAGGTATAGGTCATCTATGTATCGGTAGATGAATGGAATGTCATATGGTAGTTGTGTGAGTGTTTTGTTTATGAGGTCCGTCATAATTATGTCTGCTGTAATAGTGGCTACAGGTGATCCCATGGGGAGTCCATCTATGATTTTGTAGTAATTTTCTTCATACTGGAGGTATCCGCAATCTAGGCATAGATTTAGTAGGTTTATGAAGTCTGTGGTTGATATGTTTCTATTGTCTTTTTGGTTGTCCCATTTGTCGACTAGTAATTGTTTGACAATGTTGATTGGGATATTAGTGAATAGTGATTTCACATCTATGGATATGAGTATATAGTTGTCTGGTATGGTTTTGGTTTTTATTGGAAAGAGAAAATAAAGATATTGTATTGGAAGAGAAAATAAAGATTCTCGAAATATCGGCATAAACTAAGATTCATTTCACCAACATTGACCAAAACTCCGAAAAGAACAACACACCACATATAAATACAACCTGGTCGAAAACATCAGCACAATTATATATATATATATATATATATATATATATATATATATATATATACACATATACTTCATGAGTACATCTGATAGAATTTGGTTCCGTTCTTCTGCTGGCAGCCAAAAGTGAAAACTTCGTAATTATATTACGTTTTAGGACTGTAATCTTAAGAGAAATCTGCTAATAGGAGTTGCGGGGATCTAAGTCACCCTTGGGCGAGAGAATTCGGTTTTGTTCGCCAAGGCCCTATGTGACGAACTTTTGGTATAATTTTATTGTTTTCTTTTCGTGAAAGTTGAATGAGATAGACAGATGTAGAGAACAGGTAGATGTAGTAGTATACTGTAGTTAATAAAAGAAGTATTAAGCGTGGAGGTGTTTTGATCTTGTTATCCTTCCGTTAAGTGAGATATGTCAGACAGGGGAGGAAAAGGAGACAGAAATAGTTAAAATATCGAAAATGATATGGAGTTTATCATACGGGTCAAGGGTGAATTCCTTTTTTACCCGCAAGATGTGAGTTAAGGACATTTAATCGATCAGATGAAAACATTGACCACACCGAAGGATAAAGCCCTAATTTTCTTAATGTTAGATATTAGGCAACTCTTGAGATAAGAAAAGGAGTTGTTATCAGAGGGAGATTGAGTCATTCGGTGTTGGAGAGTCGGTCTTGCCAGATATTGGTATAATGCTTTCGGAAGTTGTGTTCTGGAGCGGGACCAGCGTCCTGCTCTGCTTCCTGGTGGCCGTCCTGTCGAGCGTCTGCCATTGGCGAGGAGTCCGGGCCTACTGGATGCTCTGGGACCTGTCCAACCTCACCAAGGTGCCCGTCATAGGAGATGCTATATTAGTTGCCACCATGAAACCAAGAGGTAACCTAGCCCGGTAATTAGTAATTTACTCATCGTGTACAGTATACATCATGTACAGAAAAAAAGTGCCCTTAATATGGTTAAATCTAAGTAACTATTTGCATCCGATTATTTATTTTGTTTTAGCAGATTTGCCTTTAAGGTGAATCAGCTATTGAGATTGTGCTCATGGCGCGATTTTCGAAAATTTATTCAAATGCCCATCGATCCTACCCAGGAGATGACGAAAATGAGGTCCGTTCGAAATTATATATATATATATATATATATATATATATATATATATATATATATATATATATATATATATAGGCACCCAGATTCGCACGGGAAATAATTTGAGGCGGAAAGGTGGTATTTTATGTTTGGCAAGGCTTCTACTTGGACGACAACTACACTTCCTACCTAGGCGCATTATTTTCCCGTAAGGGTCAGTTTGGTGGCTTACAGAAAAGTAATTTTAGATTTGAAGAATAATTGAAAATGAGTCTCAAATCATTCCCTCTCCACTATTGGACACACCGTGAATAATTAAAATCATAATAATGGATAGCATTTATTATAATTAAATATCATCTAAAATGTACTTTTTTTTTTATAAACAATCTAGCTTAGGTACCCGGCGATGCCCGGGAAATTTGACTGACTAATGATGGTATTTTTACAGCAAGACTTCAATTTGTACACCCAACTTCAATTATACTTCCCTCCTCGGCATATTGGTTTTCCAAAAGGGCCTGGTAACTTTTGGGGACTAATAGAATAGAAATTTTAGTTTTGAAAAATAAACGAAAATGTGTTCCTAATCTATCCCTCTCCCCGTTTTGACACACCGTTTTTGAATAATTCAAACCATAGTCATGGATAGCATTTATTATAATTAAATGCCATCCATAATGTATATATTTATTGTCAAAAACCAATCCGAGCACATATATTGTAGTTTAAGCATAGTTTTGTAGATAAGGTTATATTACATATATATATATATATATATATATATATATATATATATATATATATATATATGGATAGATATATAGATAGATTGATATAAATATATTTTTTCCTGATATTGCTCTAGCAGTCGCAATTTTTGTTACCAAACTCGATATTTTATCGTCTTATGTGAAAAGAAAGAAAAAGTTCGTTAATGACTGAAATTTGACTAGTGGGAAGGGGGGAAGGTGGTTTAGAGGAGTACATTTTCGAAAATTCGAAATATCTCCGTTAAAATACGTCGGATTGAAAAAAATGTATAGAACCAATCTTAGTGAAAATTATATGTACTATAAATATTGTTATATACATTTATTCTCTATCTTTGAATATGAACCGAGATATTTGCATTTTTCAGTTTTCCGCCTTGAGCAAACCCCTACTTCTACTCATGTCACATAAACAATACTCTGTTATATAATATACCACTTAAGCTTAGCTAGCAATACGAGATACATGCAAATATGTTCTATTGATCCTCCCCCCCCCCGTCTTAAATTTTTGGATTTCTAAACTTTGAGTGATAGTGATAATTATTCTGATTCATTACAAATTACAGTACTAGATATAGTAAATAGCGTTAACAATATATATATATATATATATATATATATATATATATATATATAAAATTGTAACCTCTGTCTGTACATTGATTTTTTTCGCGAAATTTCACGATAACTTTTCGTTTCTCATGTCATAGACACCATAACTGCATTTTGTTTCTTTCGTGTCTGTTTGTTTGTTTGTTTGTTACCTTTTCACGCATAAACGGCTGAACCGAATTTTATGAAACTTGGTATGTATATTACTACTGACCCAACTTAGACTTTAGGCTATATTAATATCCTCTGAGACGAACAGGAGTGGGGGTTATTAGGAAAGCCTGAAATTAAAAATAGCGATATTTCATTTCCTGTTGGTTTTTCGGCAAATATGAACATAACAAAAGTGGTTTATTTTGTTATTTAGAGTAACTTTTGTTATATACACTTTCGTAGAATACCGAAGTATAAATGAGTTATACGCTAAAAATTATAGCGGGAGTCAACTATTTTATTTGGCACAAAAGAATCAACCGAACTAAATAAAACTCGGTATGTGTATTAGCACTAACACCTTAATTATAATAAGCCATACCAACATTTCTAGAAACGGGCAGGAGTGGGGGGTTGTAAGGGAGGCCTGAATTTAAAAATAGCGGTATTTCGTTTCCTATTGGTTTCTCGGCAAACATGAACATAACAAAAGTAGTTAATTTTGTTATTTAGAGTAACTTTTGTGATATTCATTTTTGTCTTTTAACAAAGTATAAACGAGATATATGCTAAAACCTATAGCGGAAGTAAAGTATAAGGGAGGCCTGAATTAAAAATAGTAATATTTCGTTTCCTATTAGGGATTCCGGAAATATGCACATAACAAAAGTTGTTTATTTTGAGTAACATTTGTTGTATTCACTTTTTTTTGTAAAATGATGTAAACACGGGATATACGCTAAAACTATAGCCGGAGTCATTCATTTTATTAGTGTTTATTTAAGCGTTTTTAATGAATGCATATTATAAAATGATTTTGTGTTAAAGTCACATATGATAACTCTAAATATGATTCGGATTAGTGAGGTTATATACCTCCGTCGCTTCCTTCTCATTTATTTATTTTTCCTGGAAAATAACATTGTTATATATTTCCAATACAAATGTAAACTATAAGAGCATTTCCGTTATTTAATGTATAGTGTATTATTTAAACAAAGTCATGCTGAATTGGCACGAGGAGCGATAACGGAAGTCTTTGGTTCTGCTAATATATATCTTTCCGATATTTTGATGTTATTGAAACAAATATGTACCATCATAACAATTAGACATTAATGGTAATGCCATTATGAAAAAAGACAATATCCGGTTAAACTTAATATGATATAAAGTATTACTTATTTTAATGGGAGGGCTATGATCTCTCCCCCTCACCTATCTCTTATAAATATATAAATGAAATTATTTTTAGGGTAATACTATTATTTAATTCCGTCAGGTAGATAAATTATTAAAATAATACTCTGAATCAATAATTTAAGAAAAACATGGTGTTTAGCCCTCATGCTGGACCGGAGGATGACAGGAGCCTAAACAGTTAATTGAGTTATCTTATTTCCAGTGAAATGCTACCATTCCTGGAAGTGATTTCCACTGAGCTCTGCTATTACGCTATTACGAATATAATCTAATGTACAAAACTATGCTTAACTATATGTGCTCGGATTGGTTTTTGACAGGAAATAAGTTTCATTATATATTTAATTGTAATAAATGCAATCCATGATTATGATTTTAAGTATTCAAAAAGGAGAGTTAAAAAGTGGAAAGGGATAGATTAGGAGCACATTTTTATTTATTCTTCAACAGTAAAATTTCTCATTTATAAGTCGCCTGCCTGACACTCACGGGAATACAATGCGCCCAGACGGGATGTGTAGTTGTAAACATTGAAGCCTTGCCCAAAAAAATACTATCATCATTCAGCTCACAGCAACGACGGGTATAGACCCTAAACACTGGGACGGGGAAATGTCAAAATACTGTGCAAACTAAAGGCTTACCAAAAAAAATACCACATCATTTAGCCTCAAATGAATTCCCGGGCGAAGCCGGGTACCTTAGCTGGTATATATATATATATATATATATATATATATATATATATATATATATATATATATATACACATAATCAGTTTTGAACGGACGTCATTTTCGTCATCTCCTGTGTAAGATCGAGGGACATTTGAAGAAATATTTCGAAAATCGCGTCATGAGTCAATAGCTGAATAGCTGATTTCCCCTAAGGGATTTCTAATGTTGGGAAGACGTTCAGCAATTTACAACTGTATCCCAGACCTGCACTCCTACATCCAGGACTGTATCAATTATAAATAGCTAAATATATAAAACTACTTTTCAGAATTTATATCAACATGAATCGCTCCTTTACGTAAAGCAATATGTTATTGGAGGCTACTGTTTTCAAATTTATTTATGTCAACATAAACAATCCTTGAAATAAAAAATGTTATTTTTCCTCATCTGGGAGTATAACGAAACCTTATCGAATATTAAAATTTAGAACAACAATTAGCAAAAATGAATATGGCTACGTATCTTTTTCATTGCCTTATCTTATATTTTGATAAATATCGTTGTGTTACTACGTCGATAAATGCCTAGGCTCTCAAAATACAGAATTGTTTAATCATATAAATCTTTGGCCTGGAACAGAGAAATTCATTCGCTGAACTATGAACTCAAAAAGTTCATTTAATCCTAAAGCTTACTACAATAGATAAGATCCCCCTCCCCCAGTAACCGGGCAGTTTATTTGTTGTAGGTTATACAGTGACACTCCCTACATGTCTCTCATATTGGTTCCCTTCCTATTCTTCTATTCCTTTAAACATTCTTTACATATGGTTAAAGGAAAGGGGTGGAGGAAATACAACCTAGAAAAATTAAAATAAATAAATCAAAGACAATATAAAAATCAATAAATAAAATAATAAACACATTTAAGTACTTAATTTTTCTAATTCCTTTAGAACTGTTTTGTTATTAGTTTTTGGATTTATGGGCAACCTTTATCAAGTTTTCTCAGATCTGAGATCAGCCTGTAATAATGTGTGAGTGGGCAGTCATGTGTATGTAAGTTTGTTCAGTACAATTGAATCGGTGAGAATGATAGCAGTACAAGTCCAATTTTGACCATTTTGGAAAAATGTCTTTTTATAAGTTGTAACCTGTAGAACTAGGCATTGAGCACAAGAACGGTACGCTAACAATACTCTAATGTCCTGAATTGAGCCTGCTAGAAAATGAATGAGGGAGAAAACAGTACATGTCCATGGAGTTATACTGTTCTTGCCCTCAACATGATCCCTTACAGTGCGTGTGTTGTAATCCCTCACAAGCTAAGAGGCCTCCCCCCTTGTTTACTCTCTTTTAAGTCCAAAGGTTGACCCATTCAACCTCTACTGCTCAGTCACAAGTTAGATTTTGTCGAAGGAACGTATATCTATCGGTAATGTTACAGTTCCTGTGCGCGAAAATGAGTGAAAGTGATTCTTCTGATGGACAAAGAGGCAAAAAAAGGAAGGCTGACCCATCATCTTGGAAAGCCAATAGATTGAAAATTGCTCGACAGAAAGGTAAGCCTCATTTTAATAGTAAAGGCAATTATGTCAGAGGCAAAGCTAGTGGGCCTGATTGTAAATGCAGGCGCCTTTGTATTCCTCTGATGAGAAGAAAATTATTTTGTCTAGATTGTACGACGGGAAGCCAAAAAATGAAAAGGATACTTTTTTACTTGGTCTCATTGAGTTAAAGCCCATTATTCGACGCCGACCGAGAAATTAATCTAGTTCAAAACCAAAGAGTGCTAATTTTGCCTATTTTGCAATGCGTGAAAATTCAAGGGTGATTGTTTGTAAGCAAGCATTCATGTCTTTACATGCAGTATCTCACATTCAGGTCCAGCGATTAACTACCCTACTCCTCCTTGGTAAATCTCTGAAAGATGGAAGAGGTTTACACAACAACAGGCCTAGTGCAATAAAACCTGATTTTATTGCATTGATGAAACAACATATAGAATCTTTCCCCACCAAGAAGTCACACTATGCTTCTAAACATATAGAATTATTCTATTCATGGGCAAATGTTTGTCTCAGTTTAATTTTGTGTAAATAAGAATTTGTTGAGCCAAGTCCCATAAGTAGTTGTGTAAGACAAAATGATGTATATTGTTCTATTAATATCTGATGTATAAATTCTCAGATGTGCATCTTTTAAAGTAGATCTCAATCTTAATTGTCACATTTCATTAGATTTGTCTAACATATATTTCAGATGCAATTTTGATTTTTTTTTTGTCTTTATCATTGAACCATTTGAAATTTATAAAATATTATATGTTTTGTAGCTCATATGTGTAATCAAAATGTGTTCAGGCATTTTGTCATGTTTATTGTTGTCAATTAATCTTTGAAGTGATTTTCTGTTGTCAGTTCGTATTTTAATCTTATAATTTTTGGGAAGACTACCATTTTTAATTTATTCTAATGACTTAAATATTGCTTTGATTTCAGCTTGATTATTAGTGTAAGTTCCCGAGAGCCTTCATTTTTTATGTCAACATGTTTGACATTTTTATGGTGCATCTGAATAGTTTGACGGAGTATTGTTATAATTTCGATGTTTACTTGGATCGCTGGAAGTAAATTTTGGGAGTGATTGTGAGAGAGGAGACAAGAAGGGTGAAAGATAGTTGAAATCTGGAAGAGCTTGATATGGTTTATCTGAAAGGTCGAAGGTGAATTTGTTTTTCTCAAAAAAACATTAGAGTAAACGCTTATAAAACGAAAAGATAACAACAAAAAAAAGTAACATTCAAGTATTTGTTCAGGGTCAATGGCAAATTCTTAATATAACCTGAGTAGATTTAAAGATTATTTCACTTTACTCTACGATTAGTGAAAGGGGTTCTTTATCAGTCTGTCATATTTGGTCGATTGTATCATTGGGTTTTGAGAGTCAGTCTTGGCCGAGATACGTCTGGAGTTATGGGTTTGGATCTAGGGTTCTGGATAGGTAGCAGCCTGCTCTGCCTCCTGGTTGCATTCCTGTCCAGCATCATCCATTGGCGGGGGCTCAGGACCTACTGGATGCTCTGGGATCTATCCAATCTGACCAACGTGCCCATCATCGGTGACACTGTCTTAGTTGCCACCACCAAGCCCATAGGTCAGCCATACAATTTAATTTACTATATACATTCGTAACGAAAAAACCCATTGTGGATATCATTTGTACAGATATTTTATGTTCCTTCAAAAACACAACATCTTTACACAAATCATCCATATAATCCAAAAAAGTCTCCAGGAGCTGCGTAAAGGAAAAAGATTTCCCACGTGCTGGAATGACCCACTACTGATCTCATCTAACCACATATTTTTTATTAACAAATAAAAATCCGATTACGAAAAGTAGGGTTTTACTGGTTGCTGAAACAATAAAAAACAAATAACTCGTTAATATTAGAGCTACGAAAAAAATGTAAAGAACAAAAATTGTAGAGCATCAATAGTTTAGCAAGGTTGTTTTTATAAGATTTTTGTATACAACTCATAATAACGGGGATATGTTGAAATTTCGAATTTCCCTTCTCCTTTGTTAATCCCCCTTTTTTCATGGATTGATTTCAGACATTAACGAACTTTATATTTAGTTTTGCAGGCAACGATTAAATATCGAGTTAGATAATGACCAAACGAAAATTGCGTGCGTGTGAGTCTCTCTCTCTCTCTCTCTCTCTCTCTCTCTCTCTCTCTCTCTCTCTCTCTCTCTCTCTCTCTCTCTCTCTCTCTCTCTCTCTCTCTCTCTCTCTCTCTCTCTCTCTCTCTCTCTCTCTCTCTCTCTCTCTCTCTCTCTCTCTCTCTGTATATATATATATGTATATATGAGACAGAGAGAGATATGAGAACGAGAAAACACGTTTAATATATGAGCCACAAAAAAATGTATAGAACTAAAATTGTAGAAAAATAAACAGTTTAACATGAATGGTTATAAATATTTTTCGATATAACAACGAATATATTTTGAATTTTCGAATTTCCTTCCACTAATCACGTATTCCTGGTCTGATTTAAGTCAATAACATGAGCTTCAGTGATGCCTTTAACGCTTACATTTTATTTAGGTGTAGATTCACCGGGTTTGATGTTGGACTTTATTAGGTCTCCCTGGCGCTCACTCAGCATTGTGAGGTAATTGTGTAGCTACCTAAATAAAGGAGTAGCTAGCTTTCTTTGATCTGTAATTCCACAATATGGCCGGAACTTTGAAGTTGAGCATTTGATCGCTCACCAAAGTTGTATGGAATGACTAGACCATAGGGTCGATGAACCAAAGTTTTTTTGTTCAATTTTAAAATTCTCCTTGTCTACTATACCTGCAAGATCAGGTTTATGAAGAGCACAACTTTTTGGCTTCCCACAGCAAATTTTTTCATAACCACTTAGAGCTTACATTAATTTAAAGTGACATCTTCAGAGCTGGAAACAATAAAAACTACAATAAAAAAGGATTTTGGTCTAAAAGATAAAATCTTAATTAACGACATCAAAATAAAACTCAATAGCTGATTACCCTTAATGAACATCTTGTATTAGAACCAAAAGTAAAATAAATAAATTCTTCATAGTCATATTCGATAAATTATTTTTCCACTTTGAGTGCAGCCACTCAGACTTAAGTCCTATTTTTCAGTCTGTGGCATGTAGATAAATCCTACACTATATCTTGGGTTATCATATCCTCTTCAGATATTGGTTTATCTATATTGTTCTTTTATCATAAGAGGTTTATTTACTTTAGGACTTGGGACTCTGTCACCATTATAAATTCCATTTATTCTCCTAGGTCAGGGGGTAGCTCTTCAGAGTTCGGTCATTTTCTTTTATTCAGGGAAAACAGCTTAAGGTTTTCGAATTAAATATTCAAATGCCCATCCTCCTTATCTTAGGAGACGATGAAAAGGTCCGTTCAAATATACATATAATGCAAATGTAATTTTTTTTAAACTTCATTCATCATTTGACAAACAATGTTACAAAACAATGTTAATGGCAATTGAAAGAGGTGTGGTGGTGTACCCACTTATGCCTACTATTTATTAACATTGTTCCTTGTGTAACATTGTTACACATAACAGAATGTATGTACAACAATATATACAAAGTTTCCTTCTCAGACAAACAATGCAGCATTTATAATAATAACTATTAAATACATAAAAAAGATACATGAGCACTCATGACGAATGTTCGAAAAATGTCCTCAAATGTCCATAGCTCCTACCTAGGGGATGTCGAAAATGAGGCCCGCTCAAAATTATACAGGAAATAATTGTATATATAAAAATTGTGGCTGCTAGAGCAATGTAAATATATGCTCTATCGGCCGCAATTTTTGTTTGATCATTAATAAACTCGATATTTAATCCTTTTATGTAAAAAGAAAGATCCAGTGCGTTAATAGCAATAATTCGACTTATGGGAGCCAAGAGGGGGTTGAGATGAGGGAATTTCGAAAATGTTGAAATATCTTTGTTATTGTAAGTCCTATCGAAAATTGTACATAACCAATATTATTGCAATTTAAATTAACTATAAATGTTGTAATATAAATGTTTTCTTTATCTTGAATATTAATCGAGGTATTTGGATTTTTTGTTTTCAGCTTTAAGTTAACTCCCACTCCTACTCATGTCATATTAACAATTAGGAGGGATTTGAACATTCAAAGTATATTCGTTATTATGAATCGGGTCGTAAAATTTTATACGACCAATCTTGTTAAACTATTGATGGTTGTTGTTCTCTGCATTTTTTCGTAGCTCAAATACTAATTCAGTTACTAGTAATTCCTTGTTTTCACCCCTCAAATAATCATTAATGGTGAAATAGAAAATCTTATTCGATATGATAACATCTACGAACCATTTTGTCACGTGGGAAATCTAAGTTAACGCAGCAGTAAACGTCTTGCTGGACTTTTTTCCCAACAGATTTTTTCCGATTTACTTTAACTTAGTAAATCTTATAGGTTTCTCGAAGTTTCTGAAAATTCAGTTACAATTATTCATCAATTTATATTCCTTTTTTTTTTTTTTTTACAGATATGTTCGCGACTCTACACAGATATTTGCTCGGACACAAATATAAGAAGGCAGCCGTCGCTGGCCTTCCAATGATAATTCTCAATCATCCAGATGATATTGAAGTAAGTACTAAAAGAGGCAAAATACAAGTATTCCATAGCATGGATTTTTAGTAGATTTCCCTTAAGGGAAATCAGCTATTGAGGTCGTACTCATGACGCGAGTTTCGAAAAATTTCTTCAAATGTCCATCGATCCTACACAGGAGATGACAAAAATGAGGTCCGTTCAAAATTATATATATATATATATATATATATATATATATATATATATATATATATTTGTATATATATTTGTCTGTTAACGCTCTAGCGGTCGCATTTTTGTTTGATCGTTACCAAACTCGGAATATAATCGTTTTACGTAAAAAGGAAGATCATGTTCGTTAATGACTGAAATCGGACCAGTGGGAGGGGGGTTTAGAAGGGGGATTTTTGAAAATTTAAAATATCTCCGTTATTATGCATCGGATCTAAAAATTGTATAGAATTAATCTTATTGTAAATTAAATTTACTATTAATACTGTTCTATACATTTATTCTCTATCTCGAATATTAACCGAGATATTTGCATTTTTATTAATTGTGGGCCGATAACGGATGACTAGTTTCCCGCCAAAAGCTAGTTCAGCCCTTTGCTCGGCTCTCGTATGCAGATTTCTCTATTGCATAACTTCACATGGGAAATCTGCTTAGTTTACGCAGCCCCTGCGTGACGGACTTTTATGATTATTACCTCTCAATACGTGAGGGCAGGATGTGACCTTTAATTGTTCTTCAAAGTTTAATTATTATTAACTTGAAACATAAAACAGGAATGTTATGCTATGCAGTACGCAATAGTACCCTTAAAGAAAATTGAAATATGTTTTTTAAATGAACATTTCCAGTTTTTGATCCAGAAAAACTGAAATCAAACGGTCCTGATGCTATTAAAGCATTATCTGCTTGGTTAGTGGCTAATAAGCTGGCTATGAACGCGTCAAAAATAAATATTCTAGATTTCAGTAAACATGGAATCAACGGAAGGATAAGGTCAAACTACCACTAATTTTAACAACTTAAGGGTTCTTTGACCTTATCCTTCCCTTGATGATAGACCTCATCCAGCCAACCCAAATCTCGATTGCTCTCAATCTTTTGGAGTGATATAAAAGAATAATCAGGAAATCTTAACATTGATAAAGTTTTTAGGATTGTCTTTATTCAAAGCTAAGACGGGGTCTCATTTAAAAATTAAGTATGAAATTGAAATTGCTTTGCTTCTTATTAAAATATGTTAGGAAATAACATCCAATGGCAACTCTATTACTAATATACACAAATAATTATATTTTAATATTTAAATCTCTGAAGATTATCCTTAAAGTTTATACTCCTGACGGCCACTCTTTAAGGAGTCAAAACTAATGACTTTTCCTTCAATATATGTGTACCAAACAATATCTTTTGTGAAACAAAACTTGAACTTGTTTTACAGAAATAGCTTGTTTTGTTTAATCATAAAACAAGATACAAGAATATTATTCAAACCACGAACCCAAAAAAAATATTTCGAGAAAAGCGTATCATTTTCAGGATTAAAACTCATTAAAAGCTCTGCCCGAATGATTTAATATATTATAAAATACTCTTTGTTTAAATATAAATTATATAACTTCATGTCTGAATGATTTTTTACACTCATGACGAATACTATCAAAATGTTCAATTATTGAATAGATCTACAAAATATTTGTCATAAAAATCAGTCAAAAAATAATTTACACATAGGTACATTGTCACGTTAAAGTGTGGCAACTTCCTCATCATTTATAAAACATGTAATCCAATAATAAATTTAAGATTATTGACAAAGAGTGTCAATCAATTAAAAAATGTATGTAATATATTTGGAATGGTATAAAGATTGTTAACGAAATTAATTTGTTTTATATAACTATGACGTTGATAGATTTTATAAAATGTGTTCATGGGATTTGAGCGATTTTTTTAATGAATGTATAAGTATAAATGATATTGAATAATGTATAAAGACATTAATGGACATAATATTAGTAAATGTTTTATTGAAAACAAAAATATTTGACGTATCTTATAATGTTATGCTAACATTTAATGATAATATATACATTTCATTTATAAATGTGTAAATAAATGATGTATTTTTTTTTTTTTTTTTTAAAGTGCCTTCTGGGAAGTACTGTGCACATGAAGAAAGGATTTGAGTACAGCACACTCCAAACTTGGCTACGAGATGGGCTGCTAATTAGCTCTGGTTAGTAAATTCAACAATAACAAAGTTAATAGTCATTAACCAAAACTAATAGTTATTTTAAAAAAAATGAATATTCATTAGCAAACAAATTTGAAATTTATGTTATTCTTAACATGAGTTCACATAAGAGAGAGAGATAGAAAAAGGAAGAATATACATCAGAGAACAAAAATATATCAAAATATATTGGCATTTAGTTTTTAACATGTTCTATATATTTAAAGAAAATTCGAATGTTTATTAAAAATAATTGTTACAAATATAATATAAGGAAATATTTAATATAATACGAAAAATGTATTACTATTAATTCAAAACAAATAAATTTAGCATGTAATATTAATTAGTGGAACATGCAGTTCCTTTGTAAGATAATGTAAGCACCTTTTTCAACGTACAGTTAAAAAAGTCTAAAGGAAAGCAAACTTCATTTTAAAAAAAAAAACCTCTTTCATCGTTCGAATTTTCTTTAAATATATAGAACACGTTAAAAATTAAGTGTCAATAAAGCAAACCACTATTTAATTATACATATGCTTCTGAATATGAGATAAGAGAACAGAAAGTGAAATGAGTATCAGCATTATCAACGCGGTATTGCAACAGGTGGGTAATCTATTAAATTTACTCAGCGTCCGTGTGACAGACGCATGATGACTTATTGAATTATCATTATGAGTACTCATTATTTGGAAATGAGGAAAAAAACGTGAGCTCTTTCATTAATCTTAAGTAAATGTCTAATTTTTATCTTTCAATCGAATTGTAAATATAAGATTATTTAATTAAACCGCATTTGTTATTACATAAACTTCCTAACTAAAAAGAAATTAACCTTTATTTAAACAAATAAGCTAGACATTATTGATTCATATCAAAAGAAAGTTGATTTCAAGTTTTCCTTGTTATTATTCTAGCAAATTTCTCTTAGCTATTGAACTTCTTTAGGCCTTTACTTTTTAATGGCTTCCACATAATCAGTGGATTTGTTTTCCTGAGCATTAAGTTTGATTCCCATAGCTGTCTCTGGAACAACACAACAACAATGTTGAGCAATGTGAAATGTTTCGGCAAAGGATATACTTATCCTAAAGAAACTGATTCTTCAATGAATAACTAGAAATTCATCTAAAAAGTGAATATAAATACTTTCTTATCTCACTTTTAAGGAACAAATGTCAAGCTTTTTCGCCCTAAATTATGTTCAATACAGTCTAAAATTATCTTAAATTCGACATGAAACAAATGCCATTTTAGTCATACCTAATTACGATAGATGGGCATTGGAAGTCATTTTTCGACAATCGCATCATGAATACAACCTCAATAGCTGAAAGCTTCGAAGAAAATTCTGCTTACAGGAGGACACGGCTTGCCTGGAAAGAAGATTCCAGCAGAGTATTAAAAGCAGTTAAGTAGCAGGGCAGGGAGGTGCAAAGCAAATCCGAAGTAATGGAGTTGTAAGAAAACTTGACTTCATCTTTGCTTTCATGGAGTTCCCATCGGTAGATGGGACCTGTTGAAGGAATGGAAGCCGTCGAATCATAATATGGGCAAGGGGAAAAAGGAAACACGCACACAGGGAAACAAAAAGTACTCATGACGCGGGGGGTGGGTGGTATAAAACTGAATGGTTTGAATGTAAGGTTCCTAGAGTATTCCTAGAGTCCTTGAACGTAAGGTTCCCTTCCTCAACTATATCGATAACCCTCTCTACCGCTCCATACTCCCCCCCCCCTCAGCAGCCCGGTAGATGGCGACTGGTTGGTCTCGTGAGCCCCTCTAGTCGATCTCACCCGCTGCTGACACCCATCCTCATAGTGCCCCAGGATCGTACCATACCAACAGGGCTAGGCCCCCTATCTTACCCCTCAGTTATAGCCCTTATTAGTATAAGTTAGGTTAATTTTATTATAGTATAGCTTAGGTTTAGTTTAGGTTAGTTATGATAGTTTTGGGCGCCCCTTACCCCCTTTACAATTATACCGGCTACCTTAGGTTTATTTACTGGCTGTAGCGGCCATCATTCTTCTTTTCTTCTTATCTCCTCTCCATCTATCCCTTACCTTTCTTCTTTCGTTTTCTTCCTATACCTCACAACCCACCCCACATCACCAGCTACCGGGTCACCTACCCTCGGTGTTCCATTACACCACATCACCATTACCACCTCCCTTAAAATGGAACTATAGTTCAGTAGAAGGGGAACTATCATTCTTAACCCCGGTAGGTTAAACTACCTTAACACCAACCATCAAGAAGCTGGGTCTCAGATAAAAAAAGAGACATGATAGGAAATATTGTGATGGTGACTTGGGACTCTAGAGAATGAAGGCATAAGAAAAGATTATATTTAAAACGAAACAATCCACTTGACACAATGTCAAAGCTATGAGGTTACAATGGGCTTTCTATACAAGACAATGGGTGCGATAGTTGTGGATAGCCGGCCGCGTGGGAGACCATAGATGAGAAGGGTAGGCCGAGTATCAGAAGAACGCTTTGGAGTTCCACATAGAAGTAAGGCTTATAATACTGACTTCCATTCTGTTATCACCTACAGGATCTATTGACTTTCATAATGTATCTTGGATAACACTTGATAATAGAATAAACTACTTCCTGAAATAGTAAGAAATCCTATAAATTGTATTATAGAATTAAATACTACTTATAAACAAATACACGAATCATTCATTAATCTCTAATAATACTTCAATAATTTCCAGGAGACAAATGGCGCCAAAGGAGAAAGCTGCTTACTCCAACATTCCATTTCTCTATCCTTGAAGAAAATGTCGGTCAGATTGCTAACCACACCAAAATATTCATCAAGAAGCTACTGGAGACAGGAGGGAAGGCATTTATACTAGATGATGTTGTTAGGCACTACACGCTCGACGTTATCTGTGGTAAGTTTATCAATCAGCCAGAATAGGACCTATACTTAATTGCCGACTTAAAATCGATACTTTCATTCTTGCCACAAATGTACAGTTAATTTGGTTCGGGAAGCGTAAACAAAGAAAAAATGATATTTATTACTATCCACCCAACGCTTTAACTCACATGGCTAACCTGGGCACTGTGAATCGATAGGTTACCACCCTTTTCTAGCTAGGATGACACTAAGGATTAACCTGGGTAATCCCCCTTACATTGCTGACCATTTCTTGAAGCTCTCAGTAATGATTCTCCAAATACGGATGCCCATATTCTGTAAGGTTATCAAACTAACTGCGCCTGGGCCTAATTCTTTTCCTGCTCCCCCTTGCCCATATTATGACTCGACGGCTTCCATTCCTTCAACAGGTCCCATCCACCGATGGCTGCCCTCCATGATAGCAAAGATGAAGTCAAGTTTTCTTACAACTTCATTACTTCGGAGTTGCTTCTGTTGCATCTCCCTGCCCTGCTACTTAACTGTTTTTTGCTGGAATCTTCTTTCCCAGGCAAGTCGTGTCCTCCTTTTAGAAGAATTTCCTTCCAAGCAATCCGCTATTGAGGTTATATTCATAATGCGATTTTGGAAAAATGACTTCGAACAATCATAATTAGGGATGACTAAAATGATGTGTGTTTCACGTGGAATTTAAGATCAAGTTCGTTAACGGCTGATGAAGTTTTCTGATTTCAATTAAGTTATTGGCTTTGGCAGTATTTCAATAAAGCCCATATAGCTCTTTATTTGTACTTTAGACTAGATTGTACCTAATTTTGGGTGAAAAAGCTTGACATTTGTTACTTAAACGTGAGATAAAAATGCATTTATATTCACTCGGTAGATGGAGTTTTATTTACTCTTTGAAGAATTAGTTTCTTTAAGATAAGTATGTCATTTGCCGAAAAATTTCACATTGCTCAACATTATTGTATTGTTACAGAGACAGCTATGGGAATCAAACTTAATGCTCAGGAAAACAAATCCACTGACTATGTGGAAGCCATTAAAAGGTAAAGGCCTAACGAAGTTATTTTTGTTAATCAAGATTAATTAAACCAAAATTCTCAAGAGTTATGCTATTCCAGATCGACAGAAAAAGCTGTGAAAAGAGTACAACGCCCATGGCTGCACAGTAACTGGTTATTCGACTGTACTCCTGACGGAATATCGTTCAACAGGGATTTAAAAACTCTCCACAAATTTACCGAAAATGTATGTAGCATTAATTCAGTTTCAAAATCTCTTACTCTTTTGTTGTGTTCTGTTTAAAATGCCTATTTGTTACAGGTTATTGAAGCCAGGAAGAAATTATTTGCGGAGCAGAAAGAACAGAACATGAAGAGTAAAATGTTTTATTAATATTCCACAACTATTTATTTAGAACTCAAATAGTATTGAGGGCCTCCTCTCATTATTTTTTAAGCAGAATTCCCTTGAGGGAAATCAGCTATTGAGGTTGTACTCACGACGTGACTTTCGAAAAATTTCTTCAAATGTCCATCGATCCTACCCAGGAGATGACAAAAAAATCCATCACGAAAAGGCTGCATAAACTAAGCAGATTTCCCACGTGCGGATATAACACACTATTGATCTCATCTCACCATATATTTTTAATAGGGGAGATATTTTAAATCTCCGCCCCCTCCCCACCATCAGCCTTGTCAGATTTCAGTCATAAACGAACTGGATCTTTAGTTTTATTTGAAACATTTATAAATAAAATTTGGTAACAATCAAACAAAAATAGCGACCGCAATTTCCTTCGACATAAATACACACAGACTGATAATTTTGAACTGAACACATTTTTGTCATCTCTTAGGTAGGATCAATGGATAATTGAGGAAACATTTTGAAAATTGCATGAAGAGTACCACCATAATAGCACTTTTCATTAAATACAATCTTCTGATTGTACCGAAACGTCGGTTTTGATTTTTTACCATCCACGGTCGTACCATTCTTATATTATACAGATTTTTTTGTTTTTTTTTAATGAAGGCGATAAAAGATTCATTACACTTGTTCATCTTTTTAATAAGCTCCATATCTTCCTTCTTGTGAGGTGTACACGGTAGAACGAATAGGTAGTTATCTGGATAGTTTTATTTATTGTCATAGTCCATCATATTTTTTTCTAGTAAAGCGGAAGGCCTTCCTCGACTTACTTCTCGAAACTGAGGAAAAGAACCCTGGAGTCTTGACACCCATGGGCCTTCAGGAAGAAGTAGACACTTTCATGTTCGAGGTAAGTCAAAATTATATTCAATTGCAGATGTATTTCATGAGAAATTATAAATTATTTTTCTACTCATTATTGATAAGTTTCTTCAAAGGGCGTTTGCACCGAGATGACCAATACTTTTTCATGAAACGTTTAAATATCGAGTTTGGTAACTATCAAAGAAACATTGTCACTTCTATAAAAGTAGCATACATCATCGTGCCATTTCCTAAGTAGGGTCAATGGACATTTGAAGAAATTTTTCGAAAGTCCTTATCCATTCCCCGGGTGCAGCTCCAAAAACTTTGTCAAGCAAATTTTATTGCCGATCAGTAGACTTCAAAAAAAAAAATGTCCGCCACACAGGGACAGTGGGAACTAAGCAGATTTCTCACGAGCTGGTATTCGAAACATGGTAATATCAACAATAAGTTGATGTCGTCAACTTACCACTTATTCTTTACTTCTCCAGTAATTATAAGCCTACGTAATTCACAATTACTCTGGCGGTCCTAATTTTGTTTCAGAGTTACTTAAATGTATGTGTAAGCATATCGTATAAAATTAAAGATCAAGGATGGGAAGCAAAGAGAGGGAAGATCAAAAATTATAAGTATCGCCGTTATTATGAATATTGTTGTTCTTCACATTTCTTCTCAAACTTAAGTGTTAACCAATTTTGTATTCATTAGTTTTGATACCTTATTTGCCCCACCACCTCTTGATTTCAGGCAATCGAAAAATCTTTATAATGATGACTCGGATTGTAAAATGCTATATAAACAAAATTAACTTTTTATAATCGGTTTTTCTTTAATTTTTTTTCCGTAACTCAAACGGGGAGTGAGTTACTTGTATTTTTTTTGGTTCAATAATCAGTAAACCCCCACTACTAATCTGATTTTCATATTGAGTAACTAAGCATATCATGCCCAGTTCAAATTTCAAGTTTCCATGGACTTCTTAATATAGGAGAAATAGAGATTAGTGTTTAGAATGAAGACAACAACGTGTTCTTGTGAAATGTGAAAAATCAGCTTAATACTAGTTCTTTTTCATTTGAGGTATTGAAAAGGAAATATCGTTTGCCACATTCAAATGAAATAATTTTATGTGTTATTTATTGACGCACACTTCATGAACCTGTGGCTGACTGGGATATGTTATCTACGGGTTACAACCCTTTACTAGAAAGGGTGGGACAAAGGATTTTATTAAATCAGTTCGTCACTGTATAAATGCCTGCAATAATTTAAAATGTAGTAAGGCAAAACTTTCTGTATATTTAATGTAGCAGGAGAATTTGTGGTATCCAAATGAGATCATTTTAGGAGTTTTTCAAGTACTCAAAAGTGTCCAGGTACAGTGCAGGTGTCTTGAAATGCTATCAAAACAATTTTTTTCTTGTTTTTTTTTTTTTTTTTTTTTTTTTTTTTTTTTTTTTTTTTTTTTTTTTTTAAACTCACTCCTCGAGATTAATTATATTTTCTAGATATCGTAAAAAACTCTTTGTTGTATTAACAATAGAATTTCGATCTGAATATTAATTTCATGCAAACTTTCAATTTATATTCCACTATAGATATTGAAAAAATAAATTCGCTTCAAATTGTTATAACATATTAAATAAAAGGAGAAGTTCTTAGTTTTCGGTTTTAGCACATGTATGCATAGAAATCCAGTCTTTAAAAAGCTTCCTTCTCCATGAAAATCAGCTATTGAGGCTACAAAAAATGATTTTTACATTTACTATGAGACTGGTTTTAGAAATTGTTTTCGTTATGATCTATAACGGAGATATTAATCACCTCCTACTAGTCAGATTTCATTAAGGAACTTGGTCTTTAGTTTTAAATAATACTTGCAAATAAGTTTGGCAAAGAACATACAAAAATTGCAACTTCTAGAGTTTTAAGAAAACAAACTTATATATAATCAAATCAAATAACAAGCTGCCCCCATTTTGAGGGTACCCGTTTGGGTCAGCCTCCTAATCAGCCCACCAGGGTATATAGGTAAAATAAAAATATATGCTTACATTTTTTTTTGTAGGGAATTAATTTGATTTAATTAAATTTTGAGCTGGTGAGTGACTAGTTAGAGGACAGCTTATATTGAGCTTTATTTTATTTTGTACAAGTGATTGTTAATGATTCTGATACTTCTTTTTAAAACTGATGTCGACATTTGGCATATTTCTTCAGTCTTGAGTCCATATTCTTGGAGTAAGTCGGCCGTTTTTTTTTGGGATTACTCCTCTTGCCCCAAACAGCAATCCGTCGACGCTCCAATTTTGAACTTGGTATTTTTCTTTTAGATACCTACAGCAAGGTTCGTAAATCTTTTTTTTCTCTAAATCAACCTCAATTGCTTGAGAATTTCCTGTTTCAAACCTTACTGTAGGATCTAGTATATGTCCTGATTTGCCCTTCTTATTAATTATAATGATGTCGGCACGTCTCTGAGAGCCATCTTCTGACAAGCAACTAACTTCTTGAAATATTTCCCAGTCTGGGTGATATTTTTTGATGAATGTTGCTATTTCCGAGCGGACTTCGTGATAACGTGAATTGCGCAACAGCTCTCCCCACTGGCAAGAACCTGGGACATGAGGGAGTTATATAGTTTTAAACAGAGCTCATTTTTGCCATCTGGGTAAGATCATGCGCATTTGTAGCTGCTAAAAATGAGATCCGTTCAGTACACAGGGTGTTTTGAAAAGAATATACGTATTACAAAGTATTATTTTGTCCAAGATCGCTACGCCTCGGCTCGGCTATTGGAGAAACGAATACATAATCTAGTTTAAAATATAACCAATAGATGTCAGTTGTCTTCTGTTTTGCTTGGTAACCGTCATATGTTTAAAATGGCTACTCCGCAGCAAAAATCATTTTGTGTTCTCGAGTTTGGGAAGTGCAATTCCGTGATTACAGTCAAAGACGTTTCAGGTTGAAGTACCAAATTGATCCTCCGAATGAGCGGAGCATTCGCAGATGGTTTCGACAGTTTGTAGACGTAAAGGAAAGAGTCCTGGCCGCCGTCGTGTTCCTGAAGAAAATGTTGCACGAATTCAAACTACTTGCCAACGCAGTCCTTCAAAATAAAATAAACTATGTATTCCTTTCTTCAATAGCCGAGTCGGGCAGAGGCCCAGCGATCGATAGTTTGGACAAAATAATACTTTGTAATATGTATATTCTTTTTGAAACACCCTGTATATGCCGTACTGCCGTGGCGATCTTATCAGTCCTCAAACTTCATATAAAACCTAAGAGTATAATTTCATTTTATAATTATTTCTTCTGTTTTATCTTTCAGGGACATGACACTACATCTGCCGCTATAGTGCACGCCCTCTATGCACTAGCTACGAATCCTGAAGTTCAGGTATACATTCTGAATTTTCATTACTAAACTCCATTATAGGTGTCTTCATAGAGCCTGTGTTATTTTTATATTATGATTTGACTGTACCTAGAACTACTAATTACATTTGTAGTTAATAGTTAACAGCGGCCAACTACATTTTTTTTATTAGTAGTTAGTAGTTAAATTTTTCTAACAACTACAAGTTAAAAAAAGTAGTTAATACATTTTCAACTACTAACTACAAATGTACTTAGTAATTGTGATTATTTAACTACTGATGATTGTAAAAGTACTTCGTCATATTACTGGGTCAGCCTTATTAGGCAATTGTAAAAGGGGGGGTTGATTTTTTATAAAAAAATTTTATGTTTAAAATAGCATAAATAAGAAGACCTTTTTAGCTAACTACTTTTTCAGTTAACTAACAAGTAGTAGTTTTTAGTTAGAAATATTAACTATTTCTTTCGACTAGTAGTTGGTGGTTAAGTAACTGACTATTTTTAATGTAATTACAAAAAGTACCTGTTCATCGCCAACTACTAACCATTAATTTAATCCAATGCGACTAATTAACATGTTGTAAGTAGTTAAATACTACTATATAATTACTCTAAAAGAACCAACTATATTCCATGAGTGAGAGACAGAGTAAGCTTCATTATTACAGTCAAAAAATTACTATCTAGCTTTGATTTCAAGAAATCTAAAAACCTTTCTTTATTATATTTTGTTTAATAAAATGCTCGAATTTACTCAGACTCTGAATTATGAAGACATACATTCTTCCCTTTATTATTTTTAACTGTTGTTTTTTTTTTTGTTCTAATAGAAAAGGTGTTGGGAAGAGCAGCACGAGATATTTGGTTCAGACAAACGTGAGCCATCGAGAGAAGACCTGCAAGAAATGGTCTACCTTGAAATGTTCATCAAAGAAGTGCTCAGACTCTACCCTAGCGTGCCCTATATCTCCAGGACACTCACGGAGGACTTGAAACTCAGTAAATTCAAATAGTACCTGTTTTATAGTCGTAATTGCCTGTCAAAGTCTACAAGCTTTACTACTGTCCAGTCTATTGGTAAGAGAAGTCGAAAGATGTACAACTTTCGGCAGGGCTGAAAATGGAACGATCGCAACAATATCAGATGTACTTGACTATCGGCCAGTAATAGCTTGTCTCTACCGATAGGTTTGACAAATAGTGTGAGCAGATTTTCCTTAAGGTAAATCAGTTATGGGCGGTTGTATTTATGGCGCAATATTCGATAAAAGCAAGATTCGCAATATCACAGTTATTATGAGTCGTATCGAAAAATGTTATAGAACCAATCTTGTTAAACTATTGATGCACGACAATTGTTGTTCTTTATATTGTCCCGTAGCTCAAATATTAAGCGAGTTATTCGCACTTCCATGTTTGCAGCCTTCAGTGAACCCCACTTCTACTCATTCCAGTTTCATGTATAAATAGAGAATACATGGTGAGTAAAGATAAATATTGTGTTATACAAGCACGCGGGAAATACACTTAGTGTACGCCGCTTCTGTGTGACGAACTTTTTCGACTTTAGCTAATGGTTTGAATTTTTTTTATCGAAAATCGCGTCCTGAGTACGACCGCAGTACATAGCTGATTTATCACAGTGGAAAAACTCCTAAAATGATTCCCGTTCAATAAGACTAGTTCATATAATGATTTATTTTATATCAATTAAATTATAGTCTTATAGAAATTTGTTTTTTTTTTTTGCAGGTGACGGCAGAATAATACCATCTAATGTGAATATTATTGTCATACCATTCCTTGTCCATAGATTGAAAGAGTTTTGGACTAATCCTGAAGAGCTTCAGCCAGAAAGGTTCCTACCTGGTATAACCAGGCATCCATATTCTTATATACCATTTTCAGCTGGGCCCAGGAATTGCATTGGTAATTATTTTTTAAATTTCTTCAAAGTATAAACATTATCTCTACTACGTGTAAAGTAATAATAACAGTTTCCTTACCGTATTTTCAAATTCTGAAATATCTATATCTATTGCAAAATATAGGAGTGAATTGAATCACATAGTTTTTTTTTTAATGCACTGAAGAATTGATCGTTACACATAATTCGTATACAGTGAAACAAATGAGACGAAACAATCATGAAATCTCTTCGTAAAACAAATAATATTACGTGGACACCATATTCATTCCTTGTACTTGTATTAAATTAAATAGGGGCTCAGGTTAACTATGTGAGTTAAAGCGTTGGCTTTAATCTCACATGGTAAACCTAGAGTGGTGAGTTCGATTCCCGCCTGGGCAAATTGAAATTTATTTAGTGACGAACTCATTAAATAAAATCATTAGTCCCACCCTGACTAGAAAAGGGGGGTAACCTGTAGATATCCCGTCCCAATTAGACATAGTTACATAAAGTGGACTTTAATAAATATATAAATTAATAAGAAAAATTTCATGCTTCACTTCATTTAAAATTCTTTTATTTAAAAGGTCCATACGAATTTCTATTCCAAGGCACGGATAAAAAAAATGTCAAAAAGTACAATTTAGAAACCTTTAATATTTGGGGCCTCAGGCTAGCCAGGTGAGGCAAAGCGTTGGCTTTAAGTTCACATGGTAAACCTAGAGTAGCGAGCTCGATTCCCGCCTGGGCAAAAGAATTTATTTAGTGAGGGAATTCATTAAATAAAATACGTAGTCCCACCCTGGCTAGAAAAGGGTGGTAACCTGTCCCAATTAGCCTTAGTTGCAAAAAGTGGACGTTAATAAATAGTTTAATTTTTAACATAAATCTTCCATATCTCGGAGGGATTTGAAATTTTTCCTTTAACTCCTCCTCCTTTTTCCTTGTTTATTTCCCAATTTTTTCGTGCCTTTTTAGATTAAATTGATGAACACCTCGTTACTTTAATCATCTTGTAAAAATTATTGATTTTCCTTGTTTAATCAAATTTACAACATAGTTTTTTTTTTTTTAATTTTTACATTTCATCAACTATTTATAAATTTCTCGTATTCTTATTTGACTTAATATTTTCTATTTGTCAACTATTCTTATTTTATTTGTTCCTATTTTTTTCTTAAGTCTTCAATTATACATTAATAGTTTTTTTTGGTTTTTAGTTATACTTTTCCCCCTAAAGTTATTGTTCAATTTGTTCATCTATATTTTTATTTTATTTTTTTATGATGATTGTCGATATTTTTTTTTTATTTTTGTTGATTTTTTTTTGTCATTGATGTTGTTGTATTTTGTTTTTGTTGTTTGAGCAATGTCGTTTCGTAGGAGTGCCCCAAACAAATGAATAATCAATCCACAATGTTTTAATTTCGGTTGAATCAAAATACTTTCATTAATTAAATTTTAGTTTTAGTTTAGCTTTCGTTAATTAAGCTAGTTATTCAGTCTGGGAGAATGAATTGAATTAGCAGGCCACGGTCAGCATTATATAGGTGTTTCTTGCAGACAAAACTCATTGACTAATATATTGACATTTTTATCATTTCTATTTGCAGGTATGAAATTTGCAATGCTGGAACTGAAGTCGACGCTCTCGGCTGTCGTGCGCTACTGTCAAGTCGAGCCTGTGACTACGAAGCTCAGCCTCACTCCCAATGTAATACTCAAAAGCCTTGAGCCTATACAAGTTCGCATACTCCCCAGAGCGGGCGCTCCTTGATCAGATAGGAACTGTACTGGAAACATGGAGAGGGCGGGGAGCAGATTTTTTTTCGATCTTCCATTTCCAGACAACCTGACTATGATATACTATGAGAGAGTTTGACTGATTTTATTATAATTAATCTATCTACAATTTTTTAGGTGTTATTGGTGTAAAGACTATACATACTTGTTTTTCTGGGACTGGAATGAAAGGCATTCCATAAACTATGCCTTTCATTCCAGTCCCACCTTTTATCAATGTATATTTTTATTTTACTTTTGTTTAAGTTTTTAATATATTTTATTGAACCCTATGAATGAATTACATTAGAAATATACATATAAGAGTCTATGCAATGAACTACAAGAGTCCATATTATATTAATACGGTGTGTTATTTCTTTTGAATGTTTAAGATAATGAAAAAATAATATTGCACAATACTCTATATGTATTTTAAGTATAATGTTTTAAGTACACTTTTAGTTATTTTCCATTTCTAATTTATATATTGGTTACATGGGCATGGCCAATAAAATCCTTATTTCCACCCCAAATAATAGGGTGGTGACCTGTACACAGCTAGTCCTGAATAGTACTGTAGTTGATATAAATGTATCTATTACATTTATTATAAGATGCTATTTCAATAAAAGTTGTACGTATATTTTAATAACCAGATGACATTTGTAACGCGTGATCAATAAAGTTATGTTCTTAATAAAGTTTTCTTAATTAGGCATGTGAGATAAAGTGTTCATCTTAATCTCATATTGTAAACTTGGCGCGTTCGATTCTAGTCTGAGCAATACGAATTCAACAGTAGATAACCACTCCCAATTAGCCTTAGTTACAAAAAGTCCGTCACGCAGGGGCTGCGTCAACTAAGCATTTTACTCACTTACGTCAGTTATTTGCATTTATCTCAAGAAAGTAAAAGTTCAATGAAAACAATATTTTTTATTTAGGCTTCAAATAAGGTGCTTCATAATTGTTATCTTATTGTTGATATGGCATGAGTAGGAGTGGGGGTTTATTGGAGGCCGAAAACTAAAAAACGCAAATATCTTGGTAAATATTAAAGATAATGAACAAATGTACTTAACAACATTTATAGTACATTACATTTGCAATAAGGTAGGTTCTATACAATTTTTCGATCGATCGCATAATAACGGAGATATTAAGAATTTTCGAAATTGTACCGCTCCCCCCCCCCCCAACACTTATATATCGAGTTTGGTAACGATTAAACAAAAATTGCGACCACTAGAGCGGTAACAAAATGGACGTAAAAATATTATTTATATTGTATAGAATAACTATTATTGCAAATAAAATTTACCATAAATATTGTTATATAAATGTATTCTCTGTCTTTAGTGTTAACGGAAATATTTGCATTTTTTAGTTTACGGCCTTCAGTAAACCCCCACTACTACTCCTGTCATATTAACAATAAGCTGTTATATTATGAAGCACTTCATTTGAAGCCCAAATTCCAAAAAATGTTCTCATTTAACTTTTACGTTTAGAGATAAATGCAAATACGTGACGCACGTGGGAAATCTGCTTATTTAACGCACTCCCTGCTAAACTACTAAATAAACTCCTATTGCCCAGGTGGGAATCGAACTCGCCATTCTAAATTTGCTATGTGAACGTAAATATTTGACATGTATATAAATTAAAATACAGAACAAATAAGATAAGCAGATCCGCATAATAACATTCGTTCCAAATTGATTACATTTAGTGGCTAAATATTAATAGTAATTTTTCCATTTGATTGTTTATCTTAGGATGTGTAAAGTACATTGTCAATAGAGTGGAAAACTTTTTTTTGCGCAATACATTTGATTCCAATTTTGTTTTCAACTTTTTGGCGAATTAATTGATTGTGTCACCAATCAATAAATAATTCCTATAAGCTCAGTCCATTTATTTCGATTCACGTATAGAACTGGAATGTACTGTAAACTATAACGGTCGATGCATAAATCGGATAAGAAGGGCGTAAAATAAAGAGTCCGTCACGCAGGGGCTGCGTAAGCTAAGCGGATTTCCCACGTGAAGTTCTACAATTGAGAAGTATGCAAATATTTAAAATATTTATTATACCTCGTAGTATAATTTATAATAAATCAGAATCATTTTTATCTCAATTACTCAAATTTTAGCAGTCCATGAACAAAGGAACGGAGGTGGGGACCAACGGAACGTATTTGCATATAACTCCCAGAGTAGAAGCTAACACCAGCCTCTACACCAATTTCACGAGTTCCGAATAGTTACGTAAACGGGCGAACTAACTTTCAGCGGAACCGCACGAAAAGAACGGACAATAGCCGAATATAAAAAATACAGCCCCTTAAGGGAAATCTCTAAACTCTGCATATATGTCCTTTATTATGAGTTAGATCGAAAATTGTTATATAAATCATCTTGTTAATAATCAGTATAGTAGTAATAATTCTAGAATATGGTCTCCTAATGATCTAAGCATCTCATTTATTGTTAAATATTTCAAGTTCTGTTCACATTCTTCTTATAATGGTTTCCTGTGCAAAATGATTACACATCTAAAATCCTTAATTCTCGACATGACTTCCTTGTACTCCTAATAAATTAAACAAACAAAATGTTTGGTTGCACTTCAAGAAATATATGATATCCTCGATCCAATGTATCACAATACAATATTACATATCCGATACCACTAATAGGTTCGGAGTAATATGCAACTTTTTATTTCCACTCCCTTTAACCTCCCTTCCCCCCCCCCCCATAATAGATTTTAATCAAGAGGAGGTGCTCAACTACACGGTACAACAGTTCTAAATTTGAAATTTCAGCATATTCAGGCTATTCTTTTTTTTGGACCTCTTAAACTGAAACTAGTCAAAATAGGTTTGGGGAAGATTAACATGGATAATTCTGTTAAAACACTGGAAACCAACAATATTCGGGATTACGATACTTACTTTAGTTCATAAATGGCATTAAAAATGTTTAAAACGAGAATTGGAGAACTTTCAATTTTTTAATGAAATTGGTTGTATAACCCCTTTTATCCGACTAGTAATAGTAAATAAGAGATATTTGCTAAAGTACATTTCATCACTATTCTAAGCCTCGACTCCTCTTGATCCAATTATAAGAAGCTCAATTTTTTGATAACATGAAATCTTTAAATATCGAGTTGGAACGATCAAACCAACAAACCAAAATTGCAGAAATATATATATATATATATATATATATATATATATATATATATATATATATATATATATATATATATTCGCTTTCTTCTCGTTATTAAGATTCAAGAAACTCTCACCTTGAAACTAAGAGCCTAAAAGTCCATTAACCCACCTGTGCTGATGTATGGGTGTATGTGCTGAGACATAGTCGTTGAACAGGAATCCTTGGAACAAAGTTTTAAAGGTTCGAGGGCAAGGTTCTTCTCTTTCATAGTCTCAAAGTAGGATGGTGACTCTGGAGAAGGAAGATAAGAGCAATGATTATATCTGAATCGAGCCAGTAGATTTGACATGATATGAAAGCAAAGATGCTACAATGGGAGCGACATATGTCAAGAAGTAACCCAACCTGTTCCCTTTGCAGGACAATGAATGCGACATTGCGACCACTGTAATTTCGAATGTTGGGCAACTGGACACGTGGGAGACGGAAAATGAGATGTGTTGACAGTGAAGAAGAACGATTTCCGATGGTATATAAAGACATTTTTTGAAATTGAGTTATGTATACAACCTCAATTAATGATTTCCTTCATGAAATTGGTACTCGAATATTTGTACTTTCTTGTTTTCACCATTTCAGTAAACCCCCACTTCTCCTCGTCTAATTTTCACTTTGAGTAAATGGATTGTTGAACATCTTATGACCAGTTTACATTTTAATTCCTTTTTACATAGCCTTCTTACTATGGTTGAAATAGAGAATTGGTGGCAAGATGAGAATACCAGTGTGTCATTCCAACTCATGGGAAATCCGCTTATTTATGCAGCCACAGAGTTTTATTTCGCTCAGAGTTTTAAATTATAAAGTTAAGCTGTTTCCTCACATTGACAATATTTATTGTAGAAAACATGATTTCTATTATTGGACATTAATTGCTGCGACTGTTGTAACTTTCTAACACCACAGCAATTGGTATGATTGATTACAGACTGAGCTCTTCAACAAAAATATACTTTATTATTATTTATACTTAGGAAACTACATATTACCATGAACTACAAACCTCAATTATTGATTTCCTTCGTGATATCGTTATTTGTGAAACAGTAGGCAATCACTTCTCGACCAGGAAAATACAGTTGGGAAAGGCCTCTTTAGCAAATGAATTTTATTTAATTAACCTTGTTGTAAAATGTAATATGTAGTTACAATAAAGAACTTTGTAATAGGGCAACTTCTGTGGACTTCAGTTAATGAAACAACTTCGACTCCTTTATCTTCAAAACCTTGAAATATGTCTTACTTTAAGTTATAATTATGTTACAGAAACCTCTGGAAACTATTACGTATACAGATCTGCCTCAGGTAACTAGTAAATTGCTTTAAGTATTAAGTTAAACGAAATTTTGCCAATTAACTATTATTATTATTATTTATGAACGTCCATTTTTTGCAACTCAGGCTAATTGGGATGGGTTATCTACAGGTTACCACCCTTTTCTAGCCAGAGTGGGACTTAGGATGTTATTTAATGAGTTCCGTCACTAAACAATTTCCTTTGCCCAGGCAAGAATCGAACTCGCCACTCTTAAAATTAATTAAAGTGATGTAAATCAAAATGGAATGGTATATAATAGATTTTATCAAAGTTTGGTGGTATTTCTTATTTTAAATTGCTCAAATAATTATATCTGTGGAATCGTGCCTCAACATGTAAGACTCCAACTAAAAATATTTGATTTAAGAATAAATAAGCATATATTTGTAAGTGGCAAAATGCTTTTTTATATGTCAACACTTAACTTTTTTATATTAAAAAGATTTAGGTTACATTAGAACGAAAATATAAATAAGATCGCGTCTTGTTGCTTCAATCGAAATTTAACTGAGAAAAAGTTGTGAAGAATGAGTTTTTTAATTTTGAACTGATTATAAAGAAGCCAAAAATTAAAAAAATCGGACTCTTGGGAGGAGGGAGGGGTTGTAGAAGTATGAAGTACTTCCATATATATCAGTTGAAGAGGCTCTTTGGATGGATCCTAGTTTCCCCCACTCAACTTAATGTTTTGACAACACGTCAATTTGACTTGTTTGTGATATGGCCGATGGAAGGAAAAATGATGATATTAAAGCTATCAAGAATCCCCTTCTCAGGCAGAACTTTTTATTAGAAGAGATAAGTGGAATATCATTTATAGTCCCAGCGGACACGAGTAAACAGGAATCCGAAATCAGTAAGTAGGCTTTTTTGAATCGCCTCCCTATGTAACCTCCCTGCTAAAAGGTTAACAATATTGACTTTTATTCGAATAACTGTGAATCTTTCTGTGGGCTACCTACCTATTTAGGCTACATTTGTGAGTTCAGTATAAGGGATAAAGTTTTAGAATTTGTATGTGTCTTTTAAGCGAGTATTATTTATTTATATCCTAGCATATGGGTCATGCCATATTTTGATGTTCATCCACGTTTAAGTGTTTACTTTCATTTTGACTTTTAAATAAAATGTTGCATTCGACATTAGAAATGTATGATCACAATGCATTACTGGTGTTGAGTAGTTTGTATCTAAATATTGAAATCTATTAATTCAATTTTGGTTTTCAATGAAAATGTTTAATTTTCATGTTTATGGAAAGTTATTTCTTTTCTTTTGATGTTGAGCATGGTACAGAGAATACACCTGCTAGCAGTAATCGTCCATAGCTCTAGTATTAAAAATATATTTGAAGATATTTTGTAACTGACTATACTAAGTAGATTGAAATACCTTGGAATCATCTATTTATATATAAAATAGCATTCTAAATATATTTCCAGTTCTTGTGTATTAGACTCATGTTTAAGAAATGATTCATTTTATTTAATTTATTTTTAACATTAAAAAATGGGCCTATCTTGTTTACTGTTTGTCTCATAAATATTGTGTTCTGTTGTGTGTATTAAAGTAGTGTCCTTTGCTGTTTATTTCATTATTATTTTTTTATTTGTGAGAATCAATTATTGATTGTGTTTTATATTAAAAAAAATATTTTTTTAATGGATAGTTGGTTATTAGAGGTGACGCAGAAATGAGATCTCCCGAGTTAGGGCATCTGTATGGTCTGAACATTTTTGTTGATTTTCCATAGTCTTGTTATCATTTTCATGTAGGTATTGTCCATCCATTTACATTTATTTGTATCCCAAACAATCTAAGTAAGAGCTTATAGAACTACTTAATTTTTATTCAAAAGTTTCTTTCGGTTAATTAGATCGAAGTGCTACAATTGTGTGTTAGGAAATTCCCTTCCATTAGTCATTTTTTTTTTTTTTTAAATTATTATCAACTTTATCATACCAAGACTAATTGGGACTAGTTATCAGAAGGTTACTACTCTTTCCTAGTGAGGATGAGATTAAGAATTTCATCTAGAGCATCCACCACTGCATAATTACTTATGAGATGTGAAGTACAAACTATGGAAAGAAATCCCTAACAACATATATTGTAGTAGTAGAGTGTTTGTGTGTGTGTGTGTGTGTATATATATATATATATATATATATATATATATATATATATATATATATATATATATGATGTAATCCTTCAATCTCTGAAAGTGACAGCAAGGCCTGTCATCCTTCAAGCCCTAAATATGACAGCAAGGAATGTCATCTATTAAGCATTGAATATCTCGATGAGAGATGTCATTTTCAAGCTCAAAATATGACAGGAATATCTTTTGTTTTTCATTCTTTGAATTTGGTAGGAAAGACTTATCCTTCTATCTCCAAATAGACTGGAATGGTTGTCATCCTTCAATCTCTGAATGTGACAGGAAGGTCTGTATTCCTTCAATCTCTGAATAGGACAGCAAGGGCTGCCACCCTCCAAGCTTTGAATATGATGGGAAGGGCTGTCATTTTTCAATATCTCTATTTGACAGGAAGGTCTGTCGTCCTTCTGTCTCTGAATATGACAGGAAGTGCTACCGTCCTTCAATCTCTGAATACGACATCAAGGGCTGCCATCCTCCAAACTTTGAATATGATGGGAAGGGCTGTCATTTTTCAATATCTCTATTTGACAGGGAGGTCTGTCGTCCTTCTGCCTCTGAATATGACAGGAAGTGCTACCGTCCTTCAATCTCTGAATACGACATCAAGGGCTGCCATCCTCCAAACTTTGAATATGATGGGAAGGGCTGTCATTTTTCAATATCTCTATTTGACAGGGAGGTCTGTCGTCCTTCTTTCTCTGAATATGACAGGAAGTGCTACCCTTCTTTCATTCTCTGAATTTGACAGCAATGGCTATCACCCTTCAAGCTTTGAATTTGACAGGAAGTGGTACCCTCCTTTCATTCTCTGAATTTGACAGCAAGGGCTGTCATCCTTCAAGCTTTGAATATGACAGGAAGTGCTACCCTCCTTTCATTCTCTGAATTTGACAGCAAGGGCTGTCATCCTTCAAGCTTTGAATATGACAGGAAGAGCTGTCATTTTTCGATCTCTATTTGACAGGAAGGACTGTCGTCCTTCTGTCTCTGTATATGACAGGAAGTGCTACCATCCTTCAATCTCTAAAAATGACTGGATTGATTGTCATCCTTCTATCTCTGAATTTGACAGGAAATGCTGTTGTCCTTCTATCTCTGAATTTGACAAGAAGTGCTACCATCCTTCAGTCTCTGAATATAACTGCAAGAGGTGCTAACCTTCAAGCTCCGAATGATGGGTTAAGAACTGTTTAAAATATCCAGCTGAGTAAATAGAAATGAAGGTTTTGACTACATCCTTCATTCTCCAATTGTAGAGGCCTTCATTCCACCTCTTGTCTCTGCTGTGCATCATCGTCAGTGCCCGAAGATCTTCGATGTTGACCTGACGGTTGGCTCTTGGAGCTGGACTCCATTTTTATATCCTTGCTATTATAAGCCTCTTACTATGCATCCTTACATTCCCTGTCCTCTAATCCTCCTAGTAACCCTGGTATAGTCCTGTCTACCCCCTTAAATACTTGCTCCCCCAGAAGCATAGGCTGAGTCCCCTCGATCTATTAAAGTCCAGCTCCAAGAGCTATCAGGTCGACATCGAAGATCTTCGGGCACTGACGATGATGCACAGCATCGAATGTGCTCTTCCGTTTTAATAAATTGTCATAGTGGAAGGGTATCCAATTTTTACATCCTACCTACATAACACAATATATGATAATGGAGATATTCAAATTTTTAACTTTGACATTCATTTCTTAGAAATGCATAAATTATTATTGTAAGGATGAGTGCGTAGAGGTAAGTAAATAGAAAGACATGAGGTGGAATGAAGGCCTCTTCAATTGGAGAATGAAGGATGTAGTCAAATCCTTCATTTCTATTTACTCAGCTGTATATTTTAAACAGTTCTTAACCCATCATTCGGAGCTTGAAGGTTAGCACCTCTTGCAGTTATATTCAGAGACTGAAGGATGGTAGCACTTCTTGTCAAATTCAGAGATTGAAGGATGGTAGCACTTCTTGTCATATACAGAGACAGAAGGACGACAGTCCTTCCTGTCAAATAAAGATCAAAAAATGACAGTTATAGTGTAGGCGTAGCCAATTTTTTCATCCTACCTACATTAGAAGTCACTTCCACCTGCTAGAATACCAACTCAGAATATATTGTTTAGAACCAATCTTGTTGCAAATTTAACTTCCTATAAATGTTTCATACAGTATTTCTGTATCTCAAATTCTGAGTTATTTGCATTTTTTAGTATTCACTCATCAGTAATCCCTACTCCTACTCATCTCATATTAGCATTAAGCGGAAACATTCTTTTCATAGCTTAAATATAAAATATTGTTTTGATTGAACTTTTACTATGTGAGGCAATTTTCATTTATGTTCTGTATGTTGTCGTCAATAATGATTTTATGTACTTGGCTCGAAAGTGTTAATTTGATCAATACTATACTTAACCATTTCTTCCAACACTGAAGATCATATCCTATATTGGCTGAAGTCACAAGGAAGAGGGATAGAAAATTCAAACAATCTAAATATATTAGTTACTATGAGCCAGGTAGAAAAATGTTATAGAATCAGTCTTGTTTTACATTTTATTCTCTGCAATTGTTCTTCTGTACATTTTTGTAGTTACTCGAACATTTGTACTTTCTTGTTTTCACCGTTTCAGTAAACCTCCACTTCTGCTCGTCTAATTTTCACTTTGAGTAAATGGATTATTGAACATCTTATGACCAGTTTAAATTTTAATTCCTTTTTACATAGCCTTCTTACTATGGTTGAAATAGAGAATTGATAGTAAGGTCAGAATGCCAGTGTGTCATTCCAACTCGAGGGAAATCCGCTTAATTTACACAGCCACATGGCAGAGTAGTATTGTGCTCATAGTTAAATTATAAAGTTAAGCCATTTCCTCATATTGACAATGTTTATTGTCGAAAACATGGTTTCTACTATAGGATATTAATTGGTATGATTGATTCCAAACTGGGCTAGTCAACAAAAATATCCTTTATTATTATTTATACTTAAGAAACTACATGTTAACATGAACTATTTGCATTATTTACATTTTTGTTCTTAAATTATAACTGTGTCTTCACGATCTCAATGAATCTGGGTAAATGTTTAGAGTCCTGCTTCTCTTCCGCTTGATACATACGATGCATATAATAATGCTTGCAATGAATATTAATAGTAAAATTGACCCAAGTACTATTGCTATAATCTCTCCAGTTGACAGCCAGACTAAAAAAATCAAAAAAAAAAATCAATAAGATCAACATTTATTAGAATAATTTAAGTACATTTTTAAAATTTGAAACTTACTCTTCTTAATTAATTCATTTTAATAACATATTTTGACATGATGTCAGTAACTATTACTGTGCAAAATTAATAAAAACCTCTGTTAATGTGTTAACTAAAAGTAAGATATCATTTATTGTCTTTGCGGATATCAATCAACTGAAGGAACTCTTATTTAAAAAAACAGTTTTGCCAGCTCCTAGTGTTCCATTAACAGCACCACTGCCTTTTAGGAAATTTCCCTTATGGCTCAGCTATCAGCTATTGAGGTTGTACTCAAGATGTAGTTTTCGAAAAATGTCTTCAATTCTCCATTGACCCTACCTGGGAAATGATGAAAATGAGGTCCATTCAAAACTGCATATATACAGATATACGAGTATATCTTGTGACACTGCCTGTGTGTAATATAATTTGTTTCTTAACACTAATTTTGGCTTGTTCATTACCAAATTCGATATTTAAACGTTTTATTTAGAACTAAAGATCAAGTTCGTTAACGGCTGAAATCAGATCCATGAGAGAGGTAATTTTGAAAATTCAAAATTTCTCAGTTATTATATGTTGGATCGAAAAATTGTATAGAACTAATCTTATTGCAAATTTAATACCCTATAAATGTTATTAAATAACATCCTAAAAATCCCATCCTGGCTAGAAAAGGGTGGTAACCTGTAGATAACCCTTCCCAATTAGCCTGAGTTGCAAAAAGTGGACGTTAATAAATAATAATAATAAATGTTATTATATATGTTTTTTCACTATCTCGATTATTAACCAAGATGATTGCATTTTTTAGTCATCAGCTTCAGTAAAGCCCTTCTCCTACTCATATTGAATTAACAATAAGCTGTTATATCATGAATCACTTTATTCAAAGCTTAAATAATAGGTATTTTATTCTTTGAACTTTACATGTGTTATGTAATGTAATGATATGTCATCAATTATAATTTCACATTCATATCTCGAAAAAAAATTTTTTTGATCTGTATCATACTCAATATTTAACCGTTAATACAACACCTTAGTTCGTAGTAGTTAATGGCTCATATTGGACTCAAAATATCTTTATTATGACCCATATAAAACTCCAACTACAACTACAAAATAAACCTTTTCAAACTGTTGATGCTCTATAATTGTTGATATAATACATTTTTAAGTAAGTCAGGTAGTAAGAGAGTTATTTATACTTTCTTGTTTTCAGTCTTCAGTAAACTTCCATTTCTGCTAATCATATTTTTATTTAGAAAAAGAGAATATATAGTTAGATTAGGTAAGAAATGTGTCATACCAGCCCATGGGAAATCTGCTTAGTTTATGCAGCTCCTTTGAGATAGACTTATTAATCATGATATTTAATTCTAAGCCTTGTTTCTGCAATATTAGCAGATTTTCCTTAATTTTTGTTCGTAGGCCTTGCGAAAGGAAATTTTCTATTCGCAAAACTGTATATCTAAATAACAGCACCTTTGGTTGACTAATATCCGCATTGAGTATATACTAATTGAATTGTTTAATTTAAACTTATTCCTATTACTTTTTTCAATGTCAATATTCAATGTTCTTTCATTTCCGTTTAAATCTTTTGCAATTATGTCCAACTTAGTGTGACAGCAGCTCGCTCGGTAGTAGCCAGTTACTTCTTCCTTTGTACCAACTATAAATTCTTTATTCAGAACCATTCCTACTGGTACAGATCTAATCATAAGTAATCCTGAAAAATGTATTTATTAATCTCAAGGTTTTCTGTTTTTATAAACACATACGCATAAATTACTAATGTATTTGAGCCTGATTAAAGTTCAACAAAATATTTTTACGAAAGAGAAATATTATATGAATCGTTTGTGGCTATTAATTTGTATAAAGCAAAAATAAATTAATTTTATAAAAGAAATACTACCTGAATTTGAATCTTGTATAGTAAAATCAGCTCTCCATACTTTTGAAGGGCAATCAATTGGGTCGAGAGACTCACTACAATCTCCGCTGTATGTGTAGGAAATACTTGGCCTTGTTGAATCTGATGGCTAAGCAACCAAGAATTTATTATTAAAACTACTTTAGTTGTATATAAAAATAAATAAATTTAATAATTATGTCTAATAGATTTAAATATTACAAGTTGTTAAAAATAGGAAATGTGAATTCACTGAACTTAACCTGTTTTCCAAAGTGGACATAAACTCTTTTTGTAACCATTTCTGCATTGTAAGGTGACAGTGTAGACCATCTTGCTGAAAATGTTACTATTTTAGAACCATAATCCGTTTTGGAATATCTATCTCCTGCGCTGACTCTCACAGCAACTGTGATGCTGCTTGATGGAGATATGTAGGACCTGAAATAAGGACTTATATTAAGCCAGTTCCTAGCTCTAATAAAGTAAAACTTAATGCGGTATCATTATTTGACTCCGTATATAATGTAAAGGACATGGGACCTTATGTTAGCTATTTGAAAATTACATGATAATACTTTTTTGAGATGAAGTACATATTAAGATTTTACATAATATATTGGCTTATTATTAACATGTGATGACTAAAAGGGACAGTTAAAAAATTTAAAAGGGGAAAACTGAAAATTGAAAAAGTCAAATATTTCGGTTATAGTTGAGAAAGAGAAAAAGGTTTTTGATCAACATTTATAGAAAATTACTTTTGCAACAAGATTGATTGTGCACAAAGTTTCAATCCATCTCATTAGAATGGAGATATATTCAATTTTCGATTCCCCCTCTCCTTCTGATTTGATTTCAGCCATTCAAGAACTTGATCTATTGTTTATATATATATATATATATATATATATATATATATATATATATATATATATATATATATTTATCATTTTGAACAGACCTCTTTTCATCATCTCATTTGTAATATCAATGGTAATTTAAGGAAATTTTTTGAAAATTTTGACATGAGTGCAACCTATATAACTGATTTTCCTGAATAGAAATCAGTTAAAATATTTTGGCCAACACCCCTTTTGACAACAGGGTATGTCATTCAGCTTTTGTGAGATATTTGTGAGGTAAGGTCAGATGGATGCATTCTCTCCCACATTGTCGTCACAGTTTTTAATGTAAAAGAAATATATTTTGAGTCTGTAAGAAATCCAACCTTCTTGTTATCTAGTCAATCCAATAAAAGGGCTGTTATGAGTAATGCAGATCAATAAACAGTTTGTTAATTGTGGCATAATTAAATGTAAAAGAATAAGTAATAAGGGGAATCATTTAGGGGAGAATAAAGAATAATCAATACAGTTTTCAAGACAGACTTATTCATACCTTCGATCCATTTTGGATGCATTTGTTTATACAAACAATTGTCACATAGTGTTGGTTTGGTTCTTCTTTATGTCTCAAGCTGTCTGTCTCAAGGGTTTTTTAGTGTATTAAAAAGGAGTTAGATTAGAAAATTGGGAATAGGGAAAGAGGGAGGCCTAGAAATTCAGTTTTAGAGCATGTCTTACTACTCATGGAATTCATTGGGTATACTAGTATGAAAAGAGAATCATCAGAAGAGCCCTTAGATCAAGAAGATGAGCTCTAGAAAATACCCTATGAGGGAGTATGCTCATTCCACTAATTTCTGTCAGAAAGACATTAACATTAAATTGAAGGGAAGAAAAATGAGCAATTAAATAATTTATTAGCAGAACTAGAATCCTAGCAGCCCAGAAGAAGAATATATCTGAAAATGTTGGCAAGATCATGTGCTCACTAAATAAAATTCATTGTTCAGGGTAGAAAGAGATGACCTTTGTTATCTGTCTTACTGAGCCATAGAATTATAATGTGGGTTATTTAATATAATAAAAACAATTGGAAATCACATTTATTTAATTTAGTGATGCCTTATATGAAAAATTGCAACTAAGAATTTGTCATTATAATCTAAAGCCTGTACCCTATCTATAGTCGCAATCATGGTTCTATACCCAAGAAAATTGATGAGATCTATAATCTATGGTTACTTGAAAATGAGAATCGTGATTTAAGCAATATATTATGTTGAAATATTACCTTCTGGGTTGTATTTGCTGAATTAAAAGGTCATCAGCTTCAGCATCAAACGTGTAGTACAAATATGAATAACGGTTGTTGGTTATGTGAAAATTAATGATTGCCGGCTGGCCTGACTCAATGTAAAGGGTGGAATCTGTGTTGACTTCTATCGATGTAGGAAGCTGCCTTGCCATTTCCAAGTTGCTATTTATTTTCGCTAAAAGCAAGAGGAATGTAATAATGGTTTTATAAATAGATGTGCATTTGATTCCAATACACTTTAAAGAAAACAAAATATGTTATGTTATTTATTAATGGCTAATGGGGATGGACTATCTATAGGTTACCACTCTTTTATAGTCAGGTTGGTACTAACAATTTTATTTAATGAGTTCATCACTATATTGATTCCTATTGCTCAGGAGGGAATCAAAGTCGCCACTCTTATGTTTTCCAGAAAACGAAATAGACTCCAAAGAGGAGGGGATTGAAAATTCAAAATGTCTCCATTATGTGTCAGATTGAAAAATTGTATGTAACGAATCTTATTGCAAATTTAATAACTTAAAAATATATGTTCTATACATTTTTTCTCTAACTCGAATATTAATTGAGATATTTCCAGCCTTCAGTAAACCACCACTTCTTATAGCATGTTAACAATAAGCACATATATCGGGGCTCAGGTTGGCCATGTGAGTTAGGGCATTGGTCTTAATCACGCGTAGTAGACATAGAGTGGCGGGTTCGATTCCCGTCCTGGGCAGTAGAAATTTGTTTAGTGACAGGCTCATTAAATAAACTCCTTAGGCCCACCCTGGATAGAAAAGGGTGGTAACCTATAGATAACCTGTCCCAATTAGCCATAGTAGCATAAAATGGACGTAAATAATAATAAACAAATTAAGCACATACATCACTCCACGAATGTCTTATTCCAAGCTTAAATACAAAATACTGTTTTCAACAAACCTTTATTATGATAGATATATGCAAATAAGTTGTGGGATGAATTTATCATTTCAAATTTTACGTTCTTTACTCGGAAATGTTTATTTGATGTATGCCATACTCAATATTTTACCGTTTCATTCAATACTAGCAAAACCCCTACTTCTACTCATTGAATTTTACTTTGAAATAGAAAATATATCATGAGAAGAGATCAATTAGTGTACCTTACCAGTGGGAAATCTGATTAGTTTTCAGGTTTTATATGGCTTACTTTTAATAATATAAACATAGAAGAAAAATAAATTGAATAAGACAAAAGCTTAGGAATTCTTTTTTTTATTGTGTTTCATCATTTAAAAAAAAATAACATGCACTTTAAGGCAAATGGGGATCCAATATTCTAATAGAAAGTACCACAACTTTATCAACAGTTACTTCAACTTCTTGAATGAATTTGCACTCATTGTAATTTCAAAATTAAATTTTCAGCCGTAATTAAATCAGGTACTATTGAAACATTCCTCTTTCAGGAAGACTATTTCATTTTGCTGAGTTAAAAGTCCTGGTTATAGAAACTGAAAATTATGTAATAATTAAATTGAGAATTGAACATATTTGATATTATTCCTTTCTAATCTTACCTTCATTACTTGGTGAGAAAACAATGTTCTGGCTTAGCTCTTTCGCTTCCCAAAAATGCTTGTCCTCCTTAACTTCAGTGTTGTTAATAGTGTTCAGCATTAAATCTAAAAATAAAGTAAACAAGTAGCTTTATTATTTCTCAGACCTTTTATATTTTTATTAATGACTTGGATGGAATACACCGTCTGTAAATATTAATTTTTGAAATATGTTTTTATATGAAAGAAATTAAATGATCACATCTCCAAGGAGTTAAACCCGAGCTTCCTGCTTATTTGAACTATTACTCTAAGGTACAGATTCTGATAACAAGTAATTCGATCAGTATTTCTAATCTCCTCTAACTTGACTCTCGTTTAATTGGTTTAACAATTTCTCATAATCATGCTCTTAATGCAAATAAAGTGTTTATGCTATTTTTATGATTGTAAAAATGTTTTAATGTCTCTTCTTATGTCTATATCAATCACCTTCAATTATTAAAACCTTGAAAAAAAAAGTTTTACTGAACATTTTGGCGATTAAATTTCCTTTGTTTAGGGTTAGAAAGAAAAATATGACAATCTTTAGGTGTTAAAATTTAAATATATTCTTAACACTTTTTTTTTTATTATTAAAAATTAAATACTAAAAACCATGTCCTATTGTGGTACTAACAATAATCACAGACCACTCTTGACAGCATTAATTTAATGGCAAATATACTCCAGGAACTCTAGAAATATTGTGTAAAAATATATTTGTTGTCATATCACAATATATTCTTAAATACACTTATTCGAGAATGGAAGATAAATTTTAAATATAGAACTACTTAAAATTAATTTCAAAATGAAACTGCTCTCATTTGATAGATCGGACATAATTTTGGAGGTAATAAATGTGGGAAGAGGGGATGGAAGATGATGAAACTCTGTCTAAAGACAGAGTCTGCTTAAATTAGTTTCAGTCTGCTCAAGAGTTCTCGATGAAGTCATCACTAAAATGTATAATTGTGAGTTACAATTGTTTTTTTTTTAATTTTATTATCCACATCATACTTCTATGGCTCAGTAAAACAGGTAACACAGGTTACCGCCCTTTTCTGGCCTACACAGTGGATTTTATTTAGTGAAGGCATGATTAGGAACAGTAGCAGATGGCTTTCTTCACTTATGACATTTTTGACGAACTCACTATTTAAGGACTGATTACTAGACAATCATTAAGTGACTTGATTGAATTAAAATTAATTAAAAATTGAATATTATTAACAACAACCATCTGATTGAAAAAGTACAAAAGCTGTACATACACTATTGCTTTGGAAGTGCTTGCTTCTTCATAGAGTATCTTTTAGAGTTCATTATCATGATCTAAAGACTGTGCTTCGTAGTAGCAACAGTTTGGTCTTTCAGATGCTTCTCTTTTCATATTACAATACCCACTGAATTCGATGAGTAGTTTGATATCTTCTTAAAATGACTTTCTATCCCTCCCACTTTCCCTATTCACAATTTTCTAGTGCAAGCAAGACCTTCAAATATAACAAATTTTTAATACATTAAAAAAATCTTTGAGACAGACAGTTTAAGCCTTTCAGAAGAAGCAAACTCTCACTGACATCATGGGTTTTATTCACATATATAAACAAATCCAACCAAAATTAATTGAATCAGATTCTGAATAAGTGGGTCTTGAAACATGTATTGTTGACATGTGTGGAGAATTCATTAGAAACATTCTGCCAAATAAATAAAGATTTTTGAAAGAATGTAACTGATTGTCAGGAAAAAACTGTTATTTAGCAGTAACATTTTTATTTATATATTCCTTTATCTATGATTTTATATGCCATTGGGTTTGTTTCAAAAATCGTTTTTGACTGTTATAATATTTGTGAAGTACTTACTATATTTACATGGCTATTTGAATGATTCAGTACCACACTTGTGATACTAATCCTGACTCATGAGATAATAAGTTACATATAGTTTAAACAGAAATATCAACATTAAATAGAATTACTTAATTTTGTCATACATTTTCATTGTCATAAAATATTGTGCGAGCTTTTATGGGATCTAACATTAACTTTGATTGCAACTGTTGTTTTCCTTTTTATCTTATTTCTTTTATTGCTTATTGTGCATAAAATTCTCTTTTGAAACAAACAATTTTTGTTGTTTGAAAACATTCGAACGTATCAAAATAATAATAATAAAATGAACAATAAATAAAATACTGTATATTTAAGTACAAATTTAATATATTTGTAGTCATAATTTTTTTTAGATGTTTTTGAAAATATAATGTCAACAAAACAATTAAGTATATTACATATTTTAACGTCAAACATGGAAATCCAGTTTATATTGATTTGGTCACTTTTCCTTTTTTTCCAATTTGAATATATACGAATAATAATTTAAACACTGAAAAAAAAAATGATTTATTTTTTAGCAGAACCTTGAAATAAATGAAAATAAAATAAAAAATCTTCTAAATTGCTTTTAGTTCACATTTTTAATTTGATCAAATGGATTATTTGTTATTGATTTTTCTTTTACTTTTTTTTCTTTTTTACATCAAATATTTGGGGGAAGGGGGGGGGTACTCTTGCCCCCCCCCCCCCAATTACACCAATATCTGAGAACATTATGTTTGATAACAGTAAATTACAAATTTAATTGTTGTAAACATGAAAATGCATATGTATTTAGAACAGAAGATAGTAGTAAATAAATGTATTTGGCTATTACAATGTTTAAAAAAAAAATAATGTGTTGTAATAAACACATTCTAACTAAGCTTACAATAGCGGCCAACTATTAGATAAGAGGAGTGGGAAAGAGAGGTTTCGCTGAAGGGGGGGGGGAGTCGATTCAGGGGGCGTCAGAACTGCATATTTACTACTGACCTAATGTCCCCTCCCGTTATCACTAGCTCTTGCACAGTCCTTATCGGCTAGCCATACGCAATCTTGTAATTTTTTTTTTGTAATATATAAATTAATCAATCTGGTTAGTATGAGTGTAACTGAGAGTGACAGTAGGAGTAGAGTTCAAGGCCTGGATAAGAATAGTGAGATCAGACTCATCGCCCACTCTGCCAAGTTTATCACAAGCTGACCATGAACAACTTTTAAATTGTTTTACAACATTTTCTCACAGACACAGTCGGTGAGTTTATTTTTAAAACCTGATGGATATATATGTATTTTGTTTTATATGTCTGCCTCTGTGATGGGGCTCCATTTGTTCCAATGCAAAAGCTATTTAAGTGACTTTTTTATGTTCATTTTCTATTTAGACTATTTCAAAAATATAGAAAAAAAAACTTTTAAATACTTTTCTTTGTTATTTCTTATACAAAATGTTCACAAGATTTATTTTTTAAAAAAATTGGAAGTCTGCAGCACTGTCATTTGTGAAATATAACTCCTACCTACTCGCATTGTTTCAACCTGAAAGCACATCTGTCTAAGTAGAATTTTGGCATTTAAAGGTCTTCAAACTCATTTTTCATGCCTTTTTTAGGTCAATTCTAATTAAATATTTAATTTCAAAGTATTTATATAAAATAAGTGCATTCATTTTTCAATATTCTGACTCCATTTTAATATTCTTATTATTGTTTGCCTATTACTACTAATTTACCTACTGTTTAAATCAACAGAATTGTTTTTATTAATTTATTTTATGCTTAATTTAAATTTAACATTACACAAATAATTGATGAAAAATGCACTATGTATGTTAACATGAATTTTGTAATTAAAATATGTTTTGTAGAACTGCTCTCCTAACATATTATACATTCTTTCATGTGTTTTTGCTTTTTAATTGGAACCATTATATATTCCTAGTATGGGAAAATTTTATTTTACTTAGAGTTCATTTTATTGTTTAATGGAAGAGCGTAGTTTTCATTTGATAAAAATATGGTGTTACAAGAATTAAATGTACCTTAATCACCATTATTTACTAAAATAGCTCATATTTTTTTCCTTCTTCGATGAAAAAATAAATCAACTTAGTTAATTTAGTATTTAAGTTATTAGATAATTTTAAGTTCCTAGTAGCTTTTAGAAATTTACTTGAATCACTAAGTTTAGGGACTTATTAAAATAGTTACTTCATGAATGAACTTGTGTGAGCCTCCTTCATTCCCCAAACAAATATTCAAAACCTTCCTTTGTACTTCCTATGTCAGTTTTCCATTATATGTTTTTTTTTTGTGCGTCCATTCCTCACAACTTCTACAATTATGCAACTGAAGGACAGCATCCAACTTAGTTAAAATGCAAATTTATGAAAAAATAAAACAAAGGAACTACATTCTAAAGTTTATCATGTGAATATAAAACATAATGCATTGTTATTGTGTGAACGATAAACCTCATAAGAATAAGTCATAATTATTAGCTATTGTACTCACATTTAATGAAGTGAAATGAAATGTATTCATTTCCATTAATAGGAAAAGTCAAAAAAATTTATTTTCATTAACAAATTTACTAATATTAGGTCAATTCATTTGTTTCCATATTATTGAATTACATTTATACTTTAATACATTTATTATAAAATTCCATGAATACATTTTATAAAATCAATCAATTTAAACAATTATGTATAATAAATAAATTCTATTAACAAACTTAATACCACTCTAAATATATACAAATACACTTTTTAATTTAATCCAAATTTATTAAAGGATGACAGGCTTTGTAAATGATGGGAAACTTCTCCGACCGTAGAAGGACAATGTGATCGTAAATCAGTTTTTGACAGATTTGGATGACAAATATTTTGTAGTTTTTTTTAATAATTGAACATTTTTGATAGTATTCATCTTGTTAATAAAAACATCTTTCAGACATGAAGTTGCTCCATTTATTTTTAAACAAAGAATATGTTTTAATAGATTTAACACATTCGGGCTGAGCTTTAAATATAGTTTTACTCCTGAAAATGATAAGCATTTCTCGAAATATGTTTGTTTGTGTGGTTGAAACTTAGAAGCATATTCTTGAATATTGCTCTATGATTATGTGTTACATTATTTTTGAAAACTAGTTTATGTTTTGTTTCGCAAAAAATATTGTTTGGTATATATTGAGGCAAAAGTCATTATTTTTGATTCCTTAAGGAGTGGCTGACAGGAGTCTCGACATTGTGTTAAAAATAAATCTTATTGCTCTCTTCTGCAATTTAAGTATTAAAAAATGATTTTTTCAGTTACCCCAATGCATAACGCCATAAGTTAACCAACAAGGAAATAACCATAGTAATTGAGTTGTCATTGGAAGATTTTTTTAAACAAATTTTAATAAAAGCAAAGCAATTTTAGTTTCTTACTTAATTCTTCTATATTACCAAATTAGTCTAGGATTTCCACTGTCAATCCTCAAAACTTTAACATGGGGACTGGTAAACATCCCAATTCTTCATTGATATCACTCCAGAAAAGTGTGAGAAATTTCTACTGAAATCTACAATATTTGTATTTGACACGTTCATAGTGCTAGCTTATTAATCAATCAGGAAGCCCAGGATCATTGTGAAGTGACAGAGGTAGCGTGTTGACTTGTGACAAACGTCTGCTGATTTTAAATAACTCATGGGAAAGGCATATCTCATCTCAACCCTGTTAGAAATATGTAATTATTACGTCGGTTATGACAATCATTGCGAGTAAATATTTTGTTTCCAGTTTAATGGTTAAATTTCCTACAATTTCTCCCCACCCACATTTGCTTTAACAATTAGATAGGATTTTTTGTAAGTGCTCAGTTCTTTCTCCACCGTAAATGCCTATTCTTATCTTTCTTTTAAAATTCAGCAAGCTTCAGCTCTCTGGGTTATAATGATAAGTTTTACTTTACTTCACTTTTCCCTAGTTTATCAGCCACAGGATTGAAGCCTGAAATAGTGAGCAAAATAAACAAATACTTAGAAAGAATAATGCTTATTTACTACCATTTTGGTAAGGCCTGGACTATTTTTGACCATTTAGTGTCATTGAGAGTTAGAACTCTCTAATAACGGTCTCTCTAACCCATGACCACCCTCTACCCAGGCCAGCCTCACAATACGAACCCCCTTTTCTGTATTGGCACCCAAATCTTATTCAAGCTTCCAAAAATCTTTCTTAAACCCCCCTTTCTTTTTCAAGACACTATCATCAATTGTTGTCTGATTACTGATTCGTAAATTGGCTCATTCCACTCCCTGGTGAGGTTGTTCTCATCATGTGATTTTTTAAAAATGCCATCTAATATCCATCGATTTTACCCAGGAGATGTCGTAAATGAGGTCTGCTTCAAACTATATATATATATATATATATATATATATATATATATATATATATATATATATATATATATGTGTGTGTGTGTGTGTGTGTGTGTGTGTGTGTGTGTGTGTGTGTGTGTGTGTGTGTGCATAAAAATGTGTTTGTGTGTGTGTATGTTTATAAATATTATTTTTTACCATTGTCGTAGTCAGAAATGTCCATTGATCCTCCCACAGGAGATGACTAAAATCAGGTCCGTTTAAAACTATATATATAGTTTTGTATTATGTTTGTTAACACTCTAGAAATTTTGTTGTTTGATTGTTACCAAACTCGATCTTTATACGTTTTATCCCAAACTAAAGATCTAGTTCGTTAATGGCTGAAATCGGTCTAGCGGAGGGCAGAGTTGAGAATTTTCAAAAACTCGAAACCTCTTCTTTACTATACGTTGTTTGGAAAAATTCCATAGAACCTATCTTATTGAAGATTTAATTTTCTATAATTGTTGTTATACACATTTCTTTCTGTACCTTGATTATTAACTGAGATATTTGATTGTTTTTAGATTTCTGGCTTTAGTAATTCCCACTCATACTCATGTCATACTAACAATAAGCTGTTATAATCATGAACCACTTTATTCGAAGCTTAAATATTGAATATATTTTTCATTGAGCTTTTAGTGTGTCAGATACAAGTAAATACGTCGTGTCATATATTCACTTCAGATTTTACGTTGTTGACTCAAAAATTCTTATTTGATCTATATCATACTCGAAAATTCTTAATAACTCCGTTATTATGCATCGGATCAAAACTTTGTATAGAATCACTCTTATTGCAAATTTAATGTTCTATAAATTTTGTTATACAACATGTCTGTTAATTTTGTACGTTTTTTCACTATCATGATTATTAGCGGATATTTTTACCTTTTTTAGTTTTCGGCCTTCAGTAAACCCCCACCCCCCTCCTACATGTCCTCCTACAGCTGTTATATTATGAAGAACTTCTTTTGAAGCCCCAATTCCAAATAATGTTCTCATTGAACTTTTACGTTAGTTAAGGCAGCCCCTACGTGACGAACGTTTAGATATGGGAGGCCCTCAAGACGTCCGATCCCCGGAAGTTTGCGAGACCTTGTAAACGCGAGTTAAACTTTCTAAACTTAAGGTTTTTATGACTCAAGCCTGATTACAGAGTGACGAGTTAGGACGAAAACACAGATATCAATAAGTTAACAATATCCAACAAACAAAGGCGGTTGTGGTATTTCCCTTGAATAGGCCTCACACCTAGATACAGTTACACAATAGCCGATAACAGGTGGGTGACGAAATGTCAAACTAATCGAAGAGAAGGATAGTGCGAGGTGTTTGGCAAGAGCGGAATACACATCGAGATATCTTCAGGACATCGCCAATATTATATTATGTAAACATAATTTAAATATGTATGCAGATACATATAATTCAACTTGCTCTTTGTCTATATTCTCAGTAATAACATGCCTATGTGGTAAGACTGGAGGGTAGATAATGGTTGCAGCCTGCATACTCATGCTGGCACAAGTATTAAGTGGGGCTCAGGTTGGCCATGAGAGTTAGGACGTTGGTCCTAATCTTGCGTGGTAGATCTAGAGTGGCGGGTTCGATTCCTGCCCTGGGCAGTAGAAATTTATTTAGTGACGGACTCACTAAATAAACTCCTTGAGCCCACCCTTGCTAGAAAAGGGTGGTAATATGTAGATAACCCGTCCTGACGATTAGCCTAGTAGCTTAAAGTGGAAGTAAATAATAATAAACAAACAAACAAGTATTAAGTGAGTTACTAGTCTATCATTAGTCAGCTTATGCATTATACAGAGGAATGGCTATCTAAGAACTCTGGCCTCTACTGGAAACCTGGATTGACTGTTCACAAGAACAATCAATCACTAGGCAGAGCTTGTGGATATAATAAAAAGTTCGTCACGCAGGACGGCTCCCATGTGTAGCTTTACAATAGAGAAATCTGCTACCGTGAGTAAATACAAACGGCAATGAGAAAATGTTCATAACAACATTCATAGAACATATATTTACAGAGAGATATATGCACTTTTTCGATCCGACGCTTAACAACGGAATTTTTGAAATCCTCCTTCTCTAAACCCCCCCCCCCACCCCCATTGCTCCAATTTTCGCCGTAATATAACTACATATTTATATCCACATAAATATAAACACAATTTATATATATATATATATATATATATATATATATATATATATATACTAGCTCAGATACCCGGCTTCGCCCGGGAATGGATTTGAGGCTGAATGGTGATGGTATTTTTTTGGCAAGGCTTTACTTTGTACAATATTTTGACATTTACCCGTCCCAGTGTTTAGGGTTAATACTCGTTGTTGGCATTTGTTAATAATAAAATAAATTTTTTAGGTATTTCTTTACTGTCCTCCAAATTGTTGACTCCCGCTATAATTTTTAGCGTATCCTTTATACTTCCGTATACGGTAAAAGTGCATATAACAAAAGTTACTCTAAATAACAAAATAAACAACTTTTGTTATGTGCATATTTGCCGAAAATGCAATAGGAAACGAAATACCACTATTATTAATTTCAGGCCTTCCTTATAACCCCCACTCCTGCCAGTTCCTAGAAATGTTAGTATGGCTTATTATAAGGAAAGCGTTAGTGCTAATTCACATACCGAGTTTGGTTTAGTTCGGTTGAGTCTCTTGTGCCAAATAAAATTGTGGACTCCCGCTATAGTTTTTAGCGTATAACTCATTTATACTTCCGTATACGGCAAAAGTGTATATAACAAAAGTTACTTTAAATTACAAAATAAACAACTTTTGTTATGTGCATATTTGCTGAATAAGCAATAGGAAACGAAATATCGCTATTTTTAATTTCAGGGCTCCCATATAACCCCCACTCCTGCCCGTCCCTAGAAATGTTGGTATGGCTTGTTATAATGAAAGCGTTAGTGCTAATACATATACCGAGTTTTATTTAATTCAGTTGGCTCTTTTGTCCCAAATAAAATTGTTCACTTCCGCTATAGGTTTTAGCGTATAACTCATTTATACTTCCGTATACGGCAAAAGTGCATATAACAACAGTTACTCTAAATTACAAAATAAACAACTTTTGTTATGTGCATATTTGCTGAAAAAGCAATAGGAAACGAAATATCGCTATTTTTAATTTCAGGCCTCCCTTATAACCCCCACTACTGCCCGTCCCTAGAAATGTTAGTATGGCTTATTATAAGGAAATCGTTAGTATTAATTCACATAGCGAGTTTGGTTTAGTTCGGTTGAGTCTTTTGTGCCAAATAAAATTGTGGACTCCCGCTATAGTTTTTAGCGTATAACTCATTTATACTTCCGTATACGGCAAAAGTCCATATAACAAAAGTTACTCTAAATTACAAAATAAACAACTTTTGTTATGTGCATATTTGCTGAGAAAGCAATAGGAAACGAAATATCGCTATTTTTAATTTCAAGCCTCCCTTATACCCCCCACTCTTGTTCGTCTTAGAGAATATTAATATAGCCTAAAGTCTAAGTTGGGCTAGTAGTAATATACATACCAAGTTTCATAAAATTCGGTTCAGCCGTTTATGCGTGAAAAGGTAACAAACAAACAGACACGAAAGAAACAAAATGCAGTTATGGTATCTATGACATGTGAAACGAAAAGTTATCGTGAAATTTCGCGAAAAAAATCAATGTACAGACAGAGGTTACAATTTTATATATATATAGATATACATACATACATACATATATGTATGTATGTATTTTCACATTTTTATAAGACTAGAGTGTAACAGATAGTGTTTGTGTTAATTCTACTTACCAAGACTAAAGATACTTAAAACGTCCGTCACGCAGGGGCTGCGTAAACTAAGCAGATTTCCCACGTGAAGTTTTAGAATAGAGAAATCTGCCTAATAACAACTGTAGTAGTTAGAAACCTCTAATCCTAAAACATTATTTAGGGCGCAATAACCCAGTAGTTTCTAGCCCCAAAAACAGTTAACCTAACCTCTAAACCTATTCACGAGGGACGAATAGTTATGGAAACGGCCGCCAGAGGTCTCGGCGGAAAGTCCGAACATAGCTTACTGGCGACCACACGCAGAATACAAATGCAAATATCTCGGTTAATATTCAAGATACAGAATAAATGTATAGAACAATATTTATAGCAAATTGAATTTGCAATAAGATTTATTCTATACAATATTTCGATCCGACGCATAATAACGGAGATATTTTGAATTTTCGAAAAACCCCCCTCTAAACCCCCCCTCCCACTTGTCCGATTTCAGCCATTAAAGAACTTGATCTTCCTTTTTACAATAAAAGATTAAATTACGATTTTTTTAACGATCAAACAAAAATTGCGACCGCTAGAGCGTTAACAGACAAATATATATATATTTTTGAACGGACCTCATTTTCGTCATCTCCTGGGTAGGATCGATGGACATTTGAAGAAATTTTTCGAAACTCGCATCATGTGTACGACCTCAATAGCTGATTTCCCTTAAGGGAAATCTGCTAAAACTATTGTACATAACTGTTGCACTTCTGGTTACATTAGGAGTACTGATTATAATTAACACAAACACTATCTGTTACACTCTAGTGTAATAGCACTGTGCTCGCTCTCTCTCTCTCTCTCTCTCCCTCTCTCTCTCTCTGGCTATATATATATATATATATATATATATATATATATATATATATATATAAAGTAGTACCTGTACTTTTTAGCCCTGAAGAAGATAAAATAAATATTCTTGAAATATTGGCATAAACTAAGATTTTTTCAACAACATTGACCAAAACTCCAAAAAACAACAACAACACTATATATATATATATATATATATATATATATATATATATATATATATATAAGTCATTCTGAAGGAAGGAAGCCATTAAAGGATACTTATATACACCTGGAATCTGCTACCTTCACCAATCAGCACCTCAAAATATTCATTAAAAATAAATAAAATGAAAACTTTTAATGTGTAAAACCTTGTATGTTTGTATCTGCTGCGGTGGATTCAGTCGTAGCAGCCAACTCCAAAGAGGTACTTAGAGGATATAAAATTAGCGATGAAATCAATAGTCCGATACTCCTGTCGCCTGGAAAAGAGAAAGCAATCCTAATATAAAATGAGTGTGAAATCCGTAGGTCCGTCTGAAATTAACTTAATATTCAACTGAGGTTTGCATTTTATCAGGTTAATGGTATAATAACCGGAAAGTTTGTCTGTCCGGTCGTTTGTCACTTAAAAATGGCCCTATGAATTTCCATGATGTTTTAGCAGATTTCCCATAACGGAAATCAGCTATTGAGGTCGTACTCATGACGCGAATTTCGAAATTTTTCTTCAAATGTCCATCGATCCAACCCAGATGACGAAACTGAGGTCCGTTCAAAACTGTATATATATTTGTTACCGCTCTAGCGGTCGCAATTATTGTTTAATCGTTAGCAAACTCGATATTTAGCAGTTTTATGTAAAAACAAAAAAGTTCGTTAACGTCTGAAAACGGACCAGGGAAGGGGGGTTTAGAGGGGATCAATTTCGAAACATCTCTGTTACTATATGTCGGATCAAAAACTTGTATAGAAACAATCTTATTTAAGACAACAATCTTATTGAAAATTAAATTTACTATAAATATTGTTCTATACATATTTTTCGTGTGATGAGTATTAACCGAGATATTTGGCTTTTATAGTTTCTCGCTTTCAGTAAACCCCCTCTCCTACTAGTGTCATATTAATAATAAGCTGATATATCATGGACCACTTCATTATAGTGTTAAATACCAAATATTGTTGAACTTTTACTTTGTGAGATATATGCAAATACGTTCTGTTGACCCCTTCCCTCCCTCTTCTTTTGTTGTTTGATTATTAAAATTTGAGTGATTGAGATAAAACTGATTCTGATTCATTACAAGTTACAGCACTAGCTTTAGTAAATTGTTTTCAATAAAATTAATATGTCATATTCAGATATGTCTCATTAATTGTGTCTTTCCAGTCTATCTATCTATTCAGCGCTACAAGGTTGGTTAGCTTCTTTCTTTACAATTTAGCCGTTTTCCGTTGTAGAGATTATTAGCGTTTATTGGAAAGTGACTGAAAGATTTCTCATAACCGTTTGCATTTATTCACTTGACATTCACGTTTATATGTACACATATATAATATAACTGTATGTATATTTATCTATTGTAAACTTTCGCGTGGGAAATCTGCTTAGTTTACGCAGCGCCTGCGTGACGGACTTTTTGTTAGTGTGTGCCAACTAACATGATTTGATAGTGACGGAGAGGCAAAGGCTGGATTAATGGATAATCCATAGAGTTTCCATGTTGTATTCATGATATACTTGTGGAACGTTCTGAGTTTTCTCATAGTTTTTCATAACTGTTTGTTCGTTCGGTGACTCTTTTCCTTATAAGGGGGGACCTGAGCAGGTTAGTCGTGTGAGACGCGTTCTTAATCTCACTTGGTTAAGCTAGGCCCAGGTGAGTTCCATTCTCTGACCCCTGGTCCAATATCTTCCATCCTGGATCTTCCTTTTTACATAAAAGTATTAAATATCGACTTTGGTTACGATGAAACAAAAATTGTGACCGCTACAACGTTAACATATATGTATATACATACATACATATATTAACAGAGCTAAGTAGGCAACTAATTACTGACTTTCAAAACAACAATACAAAAATATATTTAATTTCAGTCAAGGAATACTTCAGACTCTACGAAAGCGAATTAGTTAAAATTACAAAAAGTACATCCCCATAACTTACTCCAACATAACAAAACAAAGCCTACACTACATATTACTTACGGACACACAATATAAACAGTGACAGGAACTATGGGATAAAACAGAAGAAGGCATACTTTTAAAATTCATTACAAATCCTACCGAATACTTCAAAACCATATACTGTCAGTGACTATTACTCGACACAAGTACACACGGGACTACTGAATCTTACTTACACAGGTTCAAAATACTAAATGCAAAAATTGTGACAGAAAACGTGAACAGACTATTAGAACACCTCATCTACACTTGCACACTGACTACCCAGTTACGAAACACTGTCCAACAAAAACGTCTCAAAAACAAACACCAATGAGTTTCTTTTAAAAATGTCCATTTTTATTTAGCTATTTTTCTAAAAGTTTAATACAAACAGCGGACGTTTTAAACTTTTTACTTAAAGAATAATAAGTTAAGTATCCCCCTCCATTTTCCCGCTCTTCATTTAGAATTAGTGGTATAACTTTATTAATGAAGTCCAATTAATGTTTTATTGGGTTATTTCATTTTTTCTTTATTTTGTGTTTTGATTTTTTCATCACTTTGATTGTTTATTCTTTCTTTATGTATATTATTTTTTGATTTTTTTTTTTCATTTTATTTTTTTTTTTTCCAACAAAAGATTTTAAACTTTACATTTCTTGTAAACAAAATCATTATGTATTATGAACATACGTGTTACATATATTCAACAATAATAGTGTAGTGCATGTAGTAAATAAACTCCATTTTTGCATGGGTGATGTGTAAAAGATATATATATATATATATATATATATATATATAATTTTGAATGGACCTCATTTTCGTCGTCTCCTGGGAGGATCCATGAACTTTAGAGGAAATATTTTGAAAATCGCGTCATCAGTACAATTTCAATGGCAGATTTTTCTTAGGGGAAGTCTGCTAATAGAGATATGACATTTATTATCTACCATTCCAGCTGTATGCTACACAGTACTCTGTATAAAGATGTATAAATTCATACATACTTACGGACTGACTAGGAGTAATGATGATTGCAAGGTTATATCCTTGTTGGTGGCTGTGCATTGTCAAACCACCGCCATATTTTAGCTTTTCAGATTAATTTTACGCTTTTGATGAACTCACATTATGAAAAATTCGCTATTAAAAAGTTCAATTAATCTTTTTTGGCCACTGTGTTTTCCATAAATTGTATTCCATGCGCATTACGTTTTGTATGCCTACTATTCCTATTCCTAGTTATTAATAATTTGTTTCTTATTTAGGTTAAAACGAATCGGCAGATTTAGCAACCGGAACTACCGTTTTGACATTGCTCTATTAATCTCTTGACCAATTTGACCTGAGCCTTACGCCAGCCTTGCATATCTCGTAGAAAAACTCCAAAATAAACATATTTACTTTGGCGTAAGTTATGTAGCAATAAAAGGGAAGAAATAGACAATGGACGTCAGTACATTGCGCCGATAAGGGGACCGATTGTGATATTGAAAGATAACATTTTACACAACAGTTTAAATAACAAGAATTGCTAGTTTAGTATTTATTACTGATCAAATAGATTAAAATTTATATTTATTTTATAAAAGACAAAATATAGCTATGGGCTATTTAAGTGGAAATCTTTAGGCTATTTTCAGCATTTTTTTTTAAACTTCCAACGATCCGATATGAAAAATAAAAGGTCCATTTAAATATATATGTGTGTGTGCGCAAAAAATTGTTCATACATTGTTTTAGTTACTCGAATGTTAGCGAGTTGTATGTATGTTAGCAGATTCACCTTAGGGAAAAACAGATATTGAGGTACTCATGCGGGGTTTTCAAAAAATTCTTCATATGTCCATCGATCCTACCCAGATGGCGAAAATGAGGTCCGTTCAAAGTTATATGTTTATTTGCCTATTTTTATTTTATTTATTTATTAACGTTAATAAATAATGTTAATATTAACGTCCACTTTTTGCAGTTATGGCTAACTGGGACAGGTTATCTACAGGTCACCACAATTTTCTAGCCAGGGTGGGACTAAGGATTTTATTTAATGAATTCCGTCACTTATTAAATTCCCATTGCCCAGGCGGGAATCGGACTCTCCACTCTAGGGTTTACCAAGTGAGACAAAGGTCAACGCTTTAACTCTTTCATTTTCCTAATAACGCTCTAGCGGTCGCAATTTCAGTCCGACCGTTATCAAACTCGATATTCAATATTTATATTCGGGGGTTTTAGAGGGGAGGAATTTCGAAAATTCTGATGCAGGCTCCATAAGGCTTCTAAGTACTCCTATCAAATTAATAAACAACATTTTGATTTCATTCCATTTAAAATTGTTTCATTTGAAAGTTATACACGACCTCAAAATGTCAAAGAACATACTTTATAGATTAGATCTTTTCATTATAAACACAAAGGGTCCTATACAGTTTTTTTTTGTATCTCTTACGTACGGAGAAATTGGTATGCTTTCATTTTCGCCGTCCCTAAACCCCTGATTTCGATGAAATGGAGAGATGCACAACTAAATGTTACAATAATCACAAATATGAAATTTCAACATTCTATGGCTAGCCTTTTTAGCAGATGATAGCCCTTAAGGGAAATGATCTATTGAGTTTGTATTGTTGCCTTTTTTTCAAATTTCCAACGATCCGAGATGACAAATATAAGGTCCATTTAAATCAGATATGGGCAGCCTTTGACATGTTATTGGCCAAACTTTAATCTGCAAATACGTTCGCGGCCCGCTTTTAAAAGTAGTGCATTTTAAAGCAGTGTTCATAATTTCAGGCAATGCAATTATAATACAATTTATTAAAATAACAAAATGAAAAGGAAAAAAAATAGGTACAACATTATAATTAAACCGTAAAATGTGGAATTATTACAAACAACGAAAGTTAAATAGCGACACCGAAATCAATGAGGCACTTGAGCTTGAATTTTGGAAACTAATCCTTCGATGTTTGGATTAATTCCATTGATACAAAGACGGAAAGAATTTTACAAATTATCGTCAGTCAGCCTTGTGCGAGGTTTTGATTTATTAACTTCCATCATCGAAAAGAACTGTTCGGATTTATAAGTACTGCCAAACGCACAAATCTCTCCTCATCTTCATCATTTGGAGTGAGTAGTGTAATATTTTTGTTTAATTGGGTTTTCAAAATGTCTTGAAGGCCGGAAACGGCCCCGGGCCATTGTTGACCACATATGGTTTAAATGCATGTGCACGCCCAAAAAATTGCCGATACGTTTTTTTTCGTAACTGGAATATTCGCAAGTTGTATGTATGTTAGCAAATTCCCCTTAGAGGAAATCAGCTATTGATGTACTCATGATGGGATTTTCAAAACATTTTCTCAAATGCGTATCAATCCTACCAAGAAGATGACGAATAGAAGGTCCGTTCAAAATTGTATATGTATATATACTTGCTAAGATACCCGGCTTTGCTTGGGAAACCATTAGAGGTTGAATAATATTTTTTTTTCCGCAAGGCTTTACTATGTACAATATTTTTATATTTCCTCGTCTCAGTGTTGAGTTTATATCTCAATATCCAGTAACTAAATAAAGAGAACCTGTGTCATTTTTTAGACATGAAGAATAGATTAAAAAAAATATGATTTTCCGATCAGTCTAAGCACTGTTTAAAAAAACATGTACAATATTAATCATAATTATTTCAAGAAACATGATTTTTATTCTAATCACCCTTACCATGTACTCCATTTGTAACAGACGCTTAAGCCAAAAATTCTTGATATCGTTTTTATTACATGTGAAACGAAAAAGTATCTTGAAATTTTGAGGAAAAAAAAATCAATGCTCAGACAGGTTGCAATTATATATATATTATTGAAATAGGTTTACTAATGTTAATGTATGATATGTGGATTTGTACTCACCCCTAGCCATGTCTATTAATGAATGCAGCGAGGTAGGAGACTTTGTTTGATGATCATAGCTGAGTGTGACGTAGCTAAGTCCCGCCTTGGGTACACTAGATAAGACAGCTCCTCTTCCAGGATCCTTCCTCCTGTAGACTAGAGTCGGCCCACTCCCCTAGATATCCACGCCCCATTCATTCCCGCGCTAACGGGCTTACCCTTCAGCCCGATTAGCTTTACACTCCCCACCTCACCGCGCCAGATAGAAAATCGATTTTTTTTTTTTTACTCCAAAGCTAACGGGCTTAAAAAAGTCTATCCGATGCCTATTTCATCAAAAGGAAGGGGGCCGAAGTCGCGTCAAGTGGGGATTGATGAGGAACGCTCCGTAACAGGGCTAATCAGATCTTGAGGTTGGGCTGGAACTCGATTTTCGAAAATGTCCGTCACGCCGGGGCTGCGCAAACTAAGCAAATTTCCTCTATGCCACACTACTGATCTCATCTCACCATATATTTTTCTGTCTATATTGACAATTTCCCCTGGTTTGAGTAGCTCATAGTACATTACCAAAGCATTGTTTTCCATCCGAAATGATTTAGTCTTGCAGCCGTTGTCGATTGTTCACCTGGAGTAACTCATGCTTTTTTACGCTTATGATTCTCGAAGCAACCCACTTTTGTTTAGTCACCATTCGACGAAGAAATGCCTGGCGGGCAGCATTTGGCAAGAGGGTTTTCGAGGTTCCTACTCCTTGTCATTCAGTTTCTGATGTACCCATTTTCCGAACTTTGCTTCTTTCCTGTGACTTTCAACCGAATGGAGACGGTTTCCCGTGTCGCATTTAATTGAGCTGCAAGTTGTTGCGCTTGAGAACCTCAAACTTTTTGGGAGTCCTTCCACGTGATTCGTGCCTGGCATCGAAATTGCCAGATTTAAACTTTTCAAACCACTCGAAACATTGTGATTTGCCTTTGGTTTTTTCAAATGGAAACAGAAAACCGATGCTGTCCGCATATCGTAATTTGTTGGCACAAAAGTCGACATATTTAACGCCACCCGGTTGAAGACTGAAACTAACGTGGGTCTCAGTTGGAAATCTTTATCATCAGATGTTAGGGATTAGATGCTATCAATATAGATACCTTGGGGGGTTTTTCCTAATTCTGGATTCATATTTAAACACCTGGTAACACGCTTGTGATGTCATCTCGTCACATAATCTCTATTTCTATGTGGGGAAAAAAAGATGAGTAGAAGGGGACGTGGGTTACGGAGGCTGAAAAGAAGAAAGTACGAATAAATAATAATGTGATAATGATGTAAGCCTTTCGAGCAGAAATATTGATTAAACTAAAGTGATTTCCCTCGGGGTTGAATAACGCATAGATGACACATATTATACCTTTCCGTCACGCAGGGGCTGCACCAGTTCAGCTATTAATTAATATGATCTTTAGTGTTGACTGAAACGTTTAATTATCGAGTATAGTATAGATGAAATGAACATTTTCAAGTACGTAAAAATCTTAATTCATAACGATCACAAAACGTATTTCTCATTTCACCACATATCCTATATTTCTATGTAAAAAAAAAGATGAGGGTGGAGGATATTGGAGGCTGAAAACAAAAAAAGGATTTTTTGTTATATATTTTCTCTATCAATCAATTAACAAATATTTTTTTATCATTATTTATTAACGTCCATTTTTTGCTTCTATGGCTAACTCGGACGGGTTATCTACAGGTCCTTTCTTACCAGGATGGGACAACGGATTTTATTTAATGTCTTTGTCACTAAATAAATTCCTATTGCCCAGGTGGGAATCGAACTCACCGCTCTTTAGGTTTGCCATGTATGATTAAAGCCTTTAACTCACATGGCTAACCTGAGCCCTAACAGATATTTGCATTTCTTAGTTTTCTGCTTTGAGTTAACCCTCACTTATACTCATCGAATTTTCATTTAGCTATAATAAAAAAAATCCTGTGATGAACTGCGAAAACTAAGCATATTACCCACGTGTTGCCATAACTCACCAAACTAATGAGTAGATGAGGGGGGGGGGACAAGAAATATGGTTGCTACATCTCACCATATAAACGTTTTCTAAACTAAAATCCGTGGAGTAGAAGTGGGGGCTTATTGAAGGCTGGAATCAAGTGAGCACGAATAACTCGGATAATATTTGAGTTACGAAAAAATGCACGAAACAACAATCGTAGAGCATCAATAGTTTAACAAGATTCGTTCCATGACATTTTACGATCCGACTCGTAACTCCCCTTCTATCTCTCACTAGACCCCTACTATGTGAGCTCAGATTTCAGCCACTAACAAATATGATCTTTAGTGTCAACAGAAATGTAAAATATCGAATTATAGGTATAGATCAAATAAACATTTTCGATTAAAGACGACAAATACTTATTGGATTTTCCGCCATTAACGACCATGATCTTTAAATTGACAAAAAAGTCCGTCACGCAGGGGCTGCGTAAACTAAGCAGATTTCCCACGTGGGTTTGCGATAGAGAAATATGTATAATAACAACTGTACTAGTAAGAAACCTCTAAACCTATTCACGAGGGACGAATAGTTAAGGAAACGGCCGCCAGAGCTCTCGGCGGAAAGTCCGAACAGCCGAATCCTGGCGACAACACACAGAATACAAATGCAAATATCTAGGTTAATATTCAAGATAAAGAATAAATGTATAGAATGTATAGAACCGGACCTCATTTCCGTCATCTCCTGGGTAGGATCGATGGACATTTGAAGAAATTTTTCGAAACTCGATTCATGAGTACGACCTCAATAGCTGATTTCCCTTAAGGGAAATCTGCTAAAAACGTGTAAATATCGAGTTTAGCAACGATAAAACAAAAATTTCAACCGCTAGAGCATTAATATATATATATATATATATAGTTAGTTTTGAACGGACTTCATTTTCGATATTTCCTGAGTGGGATCAACAGACAGTTGAGGAAATTTTTCGAAAGTCGTGTCATGAGTACAACCTAAATAACTGATTTCCCTTAAGAGAAATCTGTTAATGTATGTGGAAAGGAGATCAATAGTGTGTCAATCCAGCATGTGGAAAATCTGCTTAGTGTACGCAGCCCCTGCGTGACAGACTTTTAGCTGATTTCCCTTAAGGGAAATCAGCTATTGAGGTCGTACTCATGACGCGACTTTCAACAATTTTCTTAAAATGTCCATCGAACCTAACCAGGACATGACGAAAATGAGGTCCGTTCAAAATAATATATATATATATATATATATATATATATATATATATATATATATATATATTTGACTTTTAACGCTCTAGCGGTCGCAATTTTTGCGGCTAACTTCGGTTGCAGTCGTGAGCTTCCGGCTGGCTAGTTCGACCGTTTCAGTAACTGTTCGGTTTTCGTGAAATTTCTCTATTGAATAACTTTACGTGGGAAATCTGCTTAGTTTACGCAACCCCTGCGTGACGGTCTTTTGTGTACTAAGTGTGTGCCTCACATCTCAGACAATAAACACGACAGATATATGATTTTTATTTTTTGAATTTATTTATTCAAAGCCAAAATGTTTTTTTTTTAAAGCGGGATAAAAACATTTTTTTTTTGTATAATTGTTGGAAGAAATGTATTTCAATACGGAAGTTATTTTGTATCAAAAAAAGAAATATGATCCTCTTAAATTAAATATTTTCCACTCCAATTAAAGTTATCTCACGCGAAAGAGACGTATAATATCTTCGTTCTTTTTTTTTGGCTATTTCATGATACACCAAACAATTCTCTTTATAGACATCACGTCACGACTTCCTTATAGGCTCCTTTCCAGCCTTGTAAAAAATACCATAGAAATAATTTATAGAGCTTTTCATGATAAACAAAAATACTAAGTCTGCACGAAGGGGCAACAGATTTCCCACGTGCTGGTAGGCCACACTACTCATCTCATCTCGCCATATATTCTGTATTTCTAATTAAAAGTTCGATGAGTGGAAGTAAGAGTTTATTGAAAAAAGTCCATTATGCAGGGGCTGCAGAGATAACTAAGCAGATTGCGCCAGCAGATAGACGAAGTGCGCCACGTATTTGCATTTATCTCAAAACTTAAAAGTCCGTCACGCAGAGGCTGCGTAAACTAAGCAGATTTCCCACGTTAAGTTTTACAGTAGCGAAATCTGCCCAATAATAACTGTAGTAGGAAGGGATCTCTAAACCTATTCACGAGGGACGAATAGTTACGGAAACGGCCGCCAGAGTTCTCTGCGGAAAGTCCGGAATAGCCGAATCCTGCCGACCACACACACAATACAAATGCAAATATCTCGGTTAATATTCAAGATACAGAATAAATGTATGAAACAATATTTATAGTACATTTAATTTGCAATAAGATTGATTCTATACAATTTCGATCCGACGCATAATAACGGAGATATTTCGAATTTCAAAAATCTCCCCTAAACCCCCCCCCACTGGTCCGATTTCAGCCATTAACGAACTTGATCTTCCTTTTTACATAAAACGATTAAATTCCGAGTTTGGTAACGATCAAACAAAGATTGCGACCGCTAGAGCGTTAACAGACAAATATATATATATATATATATATATATATATATATATATATATAATTTTGAGCGGACCTCATTTCCGTCATCTCCTGGGTAGGATCGATGGACATTTGAAGAAATTTTTCGAAACTCGCGTCATGTGTACGACCTCAATAGCTGATTTCCCTTAAGGAAAATCTGCTAAAAGTTCAACGAGAACAATATTTGGTATTTCAGCTTCAAATAAAGTGCTAATAGAATATTGTTAATATGAGATGAGTAGGAACGGGGCTTTACTAAAGACCGAAAACTAAAAAAGTTAAGTCCGTCACGCAGGGGCTGCGTAAACTAAGCAGATTTCCCACGTGAAGTTTTACAATAGGGAAATCTGCCTAATAACAACTGTAGTAGTAAGAAACCTCTAAACCTAAAACATTATTTAGGGCGTAACAACCCAGTAGTTTCTAGCCCCAAAAAACAGTTGACCTAACCTCTAAACCTATTCACGAGGGGCGAAGTTATAGAAACGGCCGCCAGAGCTCTCGCCGGAAGGTTCGAACATAGCCTACTGGTGACCAGTATCACGCAGAATACAAATGCAAATATCTCGGTTAATATTCAAGATACAGAATAAATGAAGAGAACAATATTTATAGAAAATTTAATTTGCAATAGGATTTATTCTATACAAGTTTTCGATCCGACGCATAATAACGGAGATATTTTAAATTTTCAAAAATCCCCCCCTCTAAACCCCCCCTCCCACTGGTCCGATTTCAGCCATTAACGAACTTGATCTTCCTTTTTACATAAAACGATTAAATTCCGAGTTTGGTAAAGATCAAACAAGAATTGCGACCGCTAGAGCGTTAACAGACAAATATATATATATATCTATATATATATATATATATAGATATATATATATATATATATAGATATATCAAGATAGTAAATAAATGTACATAGCAACATTTATAGAACATTACATTTGCAGAAGATTGGTTCTATACACTTTTTCGATCCGACGCTTAATAACGGAGATTTTAAGAATTTTCGAAATTCTTCCCCTCAACCCCCCCCCCCACTGGTCCGATTTCAGCCATTAACGAACTTGATCTTTCTTTTTACATAAAACGATTAAATTCCGAGTTTGGTAACGATCCAACAAAGATTGCGACCGCTAGAGCGTTAACAGACAAATATGTATATATATATATATATATATATATATATATATATATATATATATATATATAAAATTTTGAGCGGACCTCATTTCCGTCATCTCCTGGGTAGGATCGATGGACATTTGAAGACATTTTTCGAAACTCGCGTCATGAGTACGACCTCAATAGCTGATTTCCCTTAAGGAAAATCTGCTAAAAGTTCAACGAGAACAATATTTGGTATTTAAGCTTCAAATAAAGTGCTAATAGAATATTGTTAATATGAGATGAGTAGGAACGGGGCTTTACTAAAGACCGAAAACTAAAATATTTTGAATTTTCGAAATTCCCTTTAATCGCCCCCCCCCCTCTATTCTTGCTCCGATTTTAGTCATTAACGACTACGATCTTTAGTGTTGAATGAACAGTCATAGGTCATATATGGAGTACTAGCTCAGATACCCGGCTTCGCTCGGGAATTCATTTGAGGCTGAATGGTGATGGTATTTTTTTGGCAAGGCTTTAATTTGCACAATATTTTGACATCTACCCGTCCCAGTGTTTGGGGTTAATACCCGTCGTATCTGTGGATTTGTTAATAATGAAATTATTTTTCTATGTAAGACTTCACTGTCCTCCATATTGTCATATTTCCCGTTTCCTGTGCATTACGCATAGATTTCAATTATTAAGGAGTAACTATTAACATACATTTGAATTAATTTTTCCCGGTGAGGTACCTAGTAGTTCATATTGAAAAGAATTGTTGAGCAAATTTCTCTAAATAACAAAATAAACAACTTTTATTATGTGCATATTTGCCGAAACCCCAATACGAAACGAAATATCACTATTTTTAATTTCAGGCCTCCTTTATAACCCCCACTCCTGCCCGTCCCTAGAAATGTTAGTATGGCTTATGATAATTAAGGTGTCAGAGATAATACACATACCCAGTTTTATTTAGTTCGGTGGACTCTTTTGTGCCAAATAATATTCTTGACACCCGCAATAATTTTTAGCGTATAACGCCTTTATAATTCGGTATTCGACGATAGTGTATATAACAAAGGTTTCTCTAAATAACAAAATAAACAACTTTTGTTATGTGCATATTTGCCGAAACACCAATAGGAAACGGAATATCACTATTTTTAATTTCAGGCGTCCCTTATAACCCCCACTCCTGCCCGTCCCTAGAAATGTTTGTATGGCTTATTATAAGGAAGTCGTTAGTGCTAATACACATACCGAGTTTTATTTAGTTCGGTTGAGTCTTTGTGCCAAATAAAATTGTTGACTCCCCCTATAATGTTTAGCGTATAACACCTTTATAGTTCGGTATACGAAAAAAGTGTACATAACAAAAGTTACTCTAAATAACAAAATAAACAACTTTTATTATATGCATATTTGCCAAGAAACCAATAGGAAACGAAATATCGCTATTTTTAATTTCAGGCCTCCCTTATAACCCCCACTCCTGTTCATCTCAGAGAATATTAATATAGCCTAAAGTCTAAGTTGGGTTAGTAGTAATACACATACCAAGTTTCATAAAATTCGGTTCAGCCGTTTATGCGTGAAAAGGTAACAAACAAACAAACAAATAAACAAACAAACAGACACCAAAGAAACAAAATGCAGTTATGGTGTCTATGACATGTGAAACAAAAAATTATCGTGAAATTTCGCGAAAAAAAATCAATGTACAGACAGAGGTTACAATTTTATATATATACTAGCTCAGATACCCGGCTTCGCTTGGGAATTCACTTGAGGCTGAATGGTCATGGTATATTTTTGGCAAGGCTTTCCTTTTCACGAAATTTAGCCGTCCCAGTGTTTAGGGTTAACACCCGTCGTTTCTGTGGACTTGTTAATAATGAAATTAATTTTTTATGTAAGACTTCACTGTCCTGCATATTGTCATATTTCCCGTTTCCTGTGTATTATGCATAGATTTGAATTATTAAGGAGAAAATATTGACATACATTTGAATTAATTTTTTAAGGTGTGGTACCTGGTACTTCATATTGAAATGAAGTGTTGAGGAAATTTCTCTAAATAATAAAATAAACAACTTTTTTTATGTGCATATTTGGTGAAACCTTCATAGGAAATCACTATTATTAATTTCAGGCCTCCCTTATAACCCCCACTCCTGCCCGTCCCTAGAAATGTTAGTATGGCTTATTATAAGGAAGGCGTTAGTACTAATTCACATACCGAGTTTGGTTTAGTTCGGTTGAGTCTTTTGTGCCAAATAAAATTGTTGACTCCCGCTATAATTTTTAGCGTATAACACCTTTATACTTCGGTATACGACGATAGTGTATATAACAAAAGTTACTCTAAATTACAAAATAAACAACTTTTGTTATGTTCATATTTGCCGAAAACCCAATAGGAAACGAAATATCGCTATTTTTAATTTCTGGCTTCCCTCATAACCCCCACTCCTGCCCGTCCCTAGAAATGTTGGTATGGCTTGTTATAATAAAAGCGTTAGTGCTAATACATATACCGAGTTTTATTTATTTCGGTTGGGTCTTTTGTCCCAGATAAAATTATTCACTTCCGCTATAGGTTTCAGCGTATATCTCGTTTAAAATTCGGTATACGAAAAAAGTGTATATAACAAAAGTTACTCTAAACAACAAAATAAACAACTTTTGTTATGAACATATTTGCCGAAAAACCAATAGGAAACGAAATATAGCTATTTTTAATTTCTGGCTTCCCTTATAACCCCCACTCCTATTCGTCCCAGAGAATATTAATATAGCCTAAAGTCTAAGTTGGGTTAGTAGTAATATACATACCAAGTTTCATAAAATTCGGTTCAGCCGTTTATGCGTGAAAAGGTAACAAACAAACAAACAAACAGACACCAAAGAAACAAAATGCAGTTATGGTGTCTATGACATGTGAAACGAAAAGTTATCGTGAAATTTCGCGAAAAAAATCAATGTACAGACAGAGGTTACAATTTTATATATATATAGATAGATTGTAACCTCTGTCTGTACATTGATTTTTTTCGCGAAATTTCACGATAACTTTTTGTTTCACATGTCATAGACACCATAACTGCATTTTGTTTCTTTGGTGTCTGTTTGTTTGTTTGTTTATTTGTTTGTTACCTTTTCACGCATAAACGGCTGAACCGAATTTTATGAAACTTGGTATGTATATTACTACTAGCCCAACTTAGACTTTAGGCTATATTAATATTCTCTAAGACAAACAGGAGTGGGGGTTATAAGGGAGGCCTGAAATTAAAAATAGCGATATTTCGTTTTCTATAGCTTTTTCAGCAAATATGCACATAACAAAAGTTGTTTATTTTGTAATTTAGAGTAACTTTTGTTATATGCACTGTTGCCGTATACGGAAGTATAAATGAGTTAAACGCTAAAAACTATAGCGGGAGTCCACGATTTTATTTGGCACAAAAGACTCAGCCGAACTAAACCAAACTCGGTACGTGAATTAGTACTAACGCCTTCCTTATAATAAGCCATACTAACATTTCTAGGGACGGGCAGGAGTGGGGGTTATAAGGGAGGCCTGAAATTAAAAATAGCGATATTTCGTTTCCTATTGCTTTTTCAGCAAATATGCACATAACAAAAGTTGTTTATTTTGTTATTTAGAGTAACTTTTGTTATATGCACTTTTACCGTATACGGAAGTATAAAGGCGTTATACGCTAAAAATTATAGCGGGAGTCAACAATTTTATTTGGCACAAAAGACTCAACCGAACTAAATAAAACACTCAGTATGTGTATTAGCACGAACACCTACCTTATACTATAATAAGCCATACTAACATTTCTAGGAACGGGCAGGAGTGGGGGTTATAAGGGAGGTCTGAAATTAATAATAGTGATTTCCTATTGGGGCTTCGGCAAATATGCACATAACAAAAGTTGTTTATTTTGTTATTTATAGAAATTTGCTAACAATTAATTCAAATGTATGTCAATATTTTCTCCTTAATAATTCAAATCTATGCATAATGCACAGGAAACGGGAAATATGAAAATATGCAGGACAGTGAAGTCTTACATAACAAATTAATTTTATTATTAACAAATCCCCAGAAACGACGGGTGTTACCCCTAAACACTGGGACGGGTAAATGTCAAAATATTGTGCAAAATAAAGCCTTGCCAAAAATATACCATCACCATTCAGCCTCAAATGAATTTCCGAGCGAAGCCGGGTATTTGAGCTAGTTTTATATATATATAGATGGTATTGATCAAATAAACATTTGCAACAAGACTCCGCCTCATATCAACGATTAACAATTTTTGTTTGATCGTTACCAAACTTGATACTTAAACATTTGATGTAAAACTAAAGATCAAGTTCCTTAATGACTGAAATCAGATCAGTGGAAGGGGGTGGGGGTGTTAAGAGTGGAAATCGAAAATGCCGTTATTATGAATCGGATTAAAAATTTGTATATAACCGACCTTATTGGATATGTAATTTTTTATAAATGTTGTTCTATAAATTTTTTCTCTATCTCGAGTATTAACAGAGTTATTTGCATTTTATAGTTTTCAGTCTTCAGTAACCCCCCACCCCCCTTTTGGTCAACACACGTTAACAAAATCCAATGTATCATGAAACATTATATTCCAAAATTAAATTACAAATGTTGTTTTCAATGGACCTTTATAATGTGAGATATGCAAATAGGTTGTGCGATGAAGTCACCAGTAGGGTGGTAACCTGTAGATAACCCGTCCCGATTAGACATAGTAGCATAAAGTGGAAGTAAATAATAATATTAAAAAAAAAAAAAAAAAAAAAAAAAAAAAAAAAAAATAAAAAAAAGAAGTCTCTAGTTAAATATTTATTTGATCTATATAAACATCCGTCCGTAAACTAAGCAGATTTCCCAAGTGCTGGTATCACACACTTGTGATATCATCTCACCACCTATTCTCTATTTTTGCTAAAATAACAGAAATATTTTGAATTTTCCAATTCCCCCTTTTTAACCCCGTCCCCCTTATTCCGGATCCGATTTGAGCCATTAAATATTAAGGTATTTAGTGCCGAATGAAACAGTTAAATATCGAATATGTAGTAGTACAAATAAACATTTTCAAGATAAGAACACAACTATTTGCAAGTACGTATTATTACCTCATCTAGTAATATATCTGTAGAAAACAGTATTTGGTATTTAAGCTTTAAATAAAGTGGTTTATTATATAACAGAATATAGTTTATGTGAGATGGTTTGTGTGAGGAGTGGGGTTTACTGAAGGCTGAAAACTAAAAATTCCAAATATCTCGGTTAATATTGAATATAGAGAATAAATCTATATATTAATATTTATAGTAAATTTAATTTGCAATAAGATTGATTTTATTAATTTTTTTAAATTTTTCTATCCGACTTATAATAATAGAGATATTTTAAATTTCAATAATTCCCCACTTAAACACCCCCCCTTCCACTTGCCTGATTTCAGGCATTAACGAAGTTGACCTTTAGTTTTGCATGAAATGCTTATATATCGAGTTTGCTAACGATTTAATAAAAATTATGACCGCTAGAGCAGTAACAGGTGTGTGTGTGTGCGTGTGTATAAAATTTTGACCAGACCTCATTTTCATCATCTGCGAGGTATAATGGATGAATATTTGAGGATATTTTTCAAGAATTCAACCTGAATAGCTGATATATCAAAATATATTTGTTATTATGAGCCGGATCAAAAAGTGTTGTAAAACCAACTTATAAAATTTTGTATCTACATACATTTTAGCAAACTTCCCTTCAGGGAATTTTTTCGTGTAGCGTTATCAAACTCAATATTTAATCGAAAACAAAAGATGAATTCTGTTAATGGCAGAAATCGGATCAGTGGGAGGGGAAATTTCGAAAATTTTAAATAGGCCTTTATCTGTCATATGGAAAAAGTGTATAGAGCAAATCGTATTGCAAATTAAATGTTCTCTAAATATTGTTATATGTTCTTTTTCACTATCTTGGTTATTAACCGATATATTTGCATTTTTTAGTTTTCGTTCTTTAGTAAATATCCACTCCTACTCCTGTCATATTAACAATATGCTGTTATATTATGAAGCACTTTGTTTGAAGCCTAAATACCAAATATTTTTCTCATTGAACTTTTTGACCTCATTGAACTTGAGATCAATGCAAATATGTGCCGCACTTGGGATATATTCTTAGTTTATGGAGCCCCTGCTTGACAGACTTTTATATTTTTTGTCAGGTTATTTATATCTAGCTGACTTCCTGTCAAACCTTTGTTTTCAACTCCTCCACCCTTCCCACACTGAAGATCTTCATTTGAGGAGGAGTCAGTGTGAATTTTGTAAATTTACCTACAAGATCATGTATAACATGGTTCAAATGCACAGCGAATGTAGTCAATCTCAATTTTTAATTCTAAAGGTTAGTGAAGTGTTCAAAGCCTGTGGTTTATAAGATCTGTGACACTTATAAAAAACACTTTACGCTTTCGACCTGTGGAATTGAATTCGTGCTTCCTGTGCTAAAGGTTTTCCAAACGATGTATTTATTGAGTATTCCTTGCATACAGGTAGTTATTTGCTCTTAGCCCAATAAGACATGAATTTCACTGGATTGATACAGAATGAGCAGTTGTTGGGAGCATACTTTCAAGGGCTTTAGGGCTTGAATCATAAATCTTAGCTGATGATAAATCAAATTTAATCATTCCAAATGAAATAACTAAGTAAACTCCCGGTCTTTCGGATTTCTTTAACAAGCTTTTTTTTTCTTTGCTATTACTAACAATATTTTTGTAATATTTTTTCTTCTTTTTCCATTTGAAATGTAACTAAAATATAATTGAGTTTCTATGTAACTTTTTTATCTCAGTAAATATGCTAAACTGGGGCTTACTCTTAAACAGCTATTTATTTTTCAGAAAATGTTTTTTATATTAACTTTATATAAAGCCCATTCATTTTTAAGAAGCTTGATTTTCATTTATTTAATTTTTTTTTTCAAAAATGTTGAAAACAAAATTTAACTGCGGTCTTAGATTGACTGAAATGGTGTATGTTTCAGATGGAAGTAAAAAGGATGGCGAGATCCTTCCATTAGGAGAAAAGGAACAGGTTATAGAGGCAAAACCTCAAGAAACTTCTTCCTTTACTGATATTCCGCTCGAAATCTCTGAATCAAAAGAAAATTCTCAAGAATCTAAAGTGATTAATGCCTCTCCACCTCAATCCTCCAAATCTGAAGAATCACAATCATTCGGATTAAGATCCATTATACCATCCTTTGTACCCCTCTTGGTTCCGCCTTCGTTTAAGAGTAACTCACCTCAAGAGCCCAGTGCTAGTGAGAATCCCGTCAAAAGTGAAATTTCATTGCGTAAAAGCCCACTTGAGATTCTTGAACCTGAATTAGTTCCTCCTTCTCCAAAGTCTATTTCTACGACAAGTGTGAGTGCACCACCGCTAAACAGCTCTACTCCCATTCAACCTAATATTTCGGCTCTCTCCCCTCCCCCACCTTCTCATCCACCTCCACTCTCGAGTACTCTTCACTCTGGTACAAGCAACAACCCTTACAAACTGAAAAGTGTAAATTATTCGCATTCATCTAATAGAAGAACTTCTCAATCAAAAGCACCCGGTGAAATTTTGCCAGTGCTAAGTCCCCTTGGAATTTTAGAACCTCAAGTAATACCTTCATCCTCAATCACTGATTATTCTAACAATAATATAGGGTTGAATTCTGGACCTATTCCGTTTTTAAGTTCTGATCTCCCCAGTGTTTCAGCTCTCCCACCTACCTCTCTTCCTCCTCCAATTTCAAGTCATTCTAGTACAAGCGGAAACCCGTATGCATTAAATTTTCAATCTAATAATACTCCTAGCATTTTAAAACCGGATAATCTCCCTCCTTCTTCAGATTTGGTCACTGCTCCTGCAAATGTTAGCGTACCATTGCAGCAGCCTTTATTAAGCTCTGATTATACTAATAATAATCTTGATTTAAATTCTGGACTTAACACACTTTTGAATTCTGATGTCACAAAAGTACCATCTGCCCCTCCTCCTACTACACCTCATTCTTCTCCGATATTAAGTCATTCTGGCATTAGTGGGAACCCATACAACCCAAATCAAACATCTGCAATAAATTGGGGACCAATTGCTGATTCTAAAGCTAACGACATTTTTCCAGTACCAAGTCCCTCAGGGATTGTAAAACCAGAACTTGCTCCCTCGTCTATATCTGTTTCAAATGCTAATCTAGAAACTCAGTCGTCACCCATAGGTTCACTGAGTACTAATAATAATCAAAATTTAAATAGATCAACTCCAGGTGTAGGCTCTGATACATCGAAAGTGTCAACTCTTTCTCCATCACCTACATCACATCCTCCACCAATTTCAAATACCTATGCCGGTATAAGTGGGAACCCTTATAAATTGAAGAGTTTAAGTCATTCTCATGCAAATCCATCTTCGAGAAATTGGGGAGCACCTGCCCAACCTAAACCTGATCCACAGATTCCTTTCTATTGTCCACCTTCTGAGAACAGTCCATCACCTCAGATCTTCAGCCTATTGACGGGGCCACAGATTGCACCTGTCTCTGGCACAAATTCATTTCTACAACCTGTCCCTGACATAACCGACAGCAATCAGCTTCAGCTTCAGGACTCGGCAGCTCAAGACAAGAGTCCCTCTAATAATTCAGTCTTGTCCAGTGTACAAACTTTAACCTCAGCCATCTCAAATTTTATTGCTCCTTCGAAAAGTCCAGATCACGCAAAAGGCAACATTTCCGAAAATTCGTATTCAGAAGCCAGTAACTTCTATAATAGTGTTAGTGGTACAGTGGTTTCTTTTGATGGGCCTATTGCTGCTGGTAATGGATTGAATGAGCTAGATGCCAATTCTTCTTCTCAACCACCACTATTTCAGTCTCAGTTTCTGGCAAATTATTCAAATACAAATTTTAACCAAGCTACATCATCAGAGCCAACATTTCACTTTTTCAATACAAATATACCAACTGCTAATGCCCCTATATACAATACTAATAACATTTTGGGAGTAGAAAATACTGTATGTGTTTCATCCATCACCTCGGTTCTCACTTCCCCTGCGCCTGCACCCACCAATTGCCTAATCCAGCAAAGTCCTCTAAATTACCAGCCTATCGATTCTGAAACACAGTCTTTTCAAAATACTTTGAAAACTGAAGCACAAGCTAATTCTGAACCACAGAATATTGCTGAACAAATTTCATCTCCAATTTCAAATAATTCCAATTTGCAAGATATAAGTAATATTTCAGGAGACGATAACATAAATAATCAAACTACTTCTGATAACATTGTTTTAAATAACAATTTTTATAATGAGAATTCTAAACAAGAAATACCATTAGTTGGAAATAATACATTTGAATATATTCAAAGTTCTTGTGAATACCCTAGTGAAGTGTCATACCTAAATACTGCCAATGTTGCAAAAACGCATGAAAAAATAGACAATGTACCACCAGAAAATCCTATCAGTTCCTCAATTGTAGCTACTCCAGATCCCTCCAAACCTGTTACTAACCTCCCGCTTGAAAGACCCATCCCTGTTATTCAACCTATTTCAACTTTCAATTATTTCTCTTCTCAGCCCAGCTGCTTCCCACCTTCATTTGACCCGCCCTCAAATGCAAAAACAGAGTTGCCGTCATCTTCATTTTTTAAACCGATTGAAAGCCCTCATAAAGTGAATACTTTGTCCCAAGTTCAACCAGTTACTCAAAACATTGAAAAAAGTGTTCCCCTTTTTGTGAACCCGATTCCGAATCCTGCACCTCCAAAAGTATCATTTCCTCCTCCAAATATACCTTGCCCTCCAAAGCCTGTTCCACATAAGCCTTCAGACCCACAGCCTGAACCATCTCTCATACAAAAAAGTGTAAGTTCTTCATAGAAGTATTATTTTCAAATCAATAATGAGTAATTATTATAAAACACATTAGTCAGTACAATTTATGATTATTTTTAGTTATGTTTTGTATAAATTCAGTATAAACTTAATGTTTTATCTGTGGATTATCTTTCTTGAATATTTTATCAAGTTATTCTGAATAAGTAATAATTTTGAAATTTACAGTAACTTTAAACAGAAATACTACAATCTCTTGATTGCTTTAGATTCAATATTGTCTATTTATGGTTGAAAGTCAAATGGTATATAACCACATTAGCCTAAAACATGTTTATTCCATATAGTTCTACATGCTTTGGTCCTGTTTGGATCTCTTCAGTACCTTACACACTACAAAATAACAAACTGTTTAGCGTTTCTAACATAAGGATGAGGATAAGCTTCCCTATCATGAAGATGTCATCTTAGGCAAAGTAGACCATTGCTATTTAGCAGATTTCCCATAAGGGAAATCCCTGAATTAGGGAGTGGCGTTTGAAATTTTAAACTATCTCTTTTATTATGAGTTGGATCAAAGAATTGTATAGGATTTTATAGAACGAAACTGTTGGTAGTCTACAATTGTTGTTTTACACATTTTTTGTAGCTCAAATGTAAAGCGAGTTATTCATACTCTCTTGTTTTAATCCATCTATAAACCCCCACTTCAAATCATCAAATTTTTACTTAGAAATAGAGGATATGTGGTAGGTTGAGATCAGTAGTGTGTCATCCAGCACGAGGGAAATATGTTTAGTTCATGCAGCCCCTGCATGACGGATTTTATTTTTATTAATTTTGTTTGATTTCTTATAAGACCTTATACTGTTGCAACCGCATATGCCTACTCACTACAACGATATCGACACTGTGACGGACAATATAAAAATTACAAAGGTCATTGTTTAAGGGAAGTATAAATAACGTATCTCATAATCAAAAGAAAATTTAGGAATCCATAGATATCTCCATTATTCTTAAAACTATTTCTAATCTTTGATATTTCATAAGAGTTATACTTTCAATTTCATTCTAAGACTTGGAATGTTCTGTACAATGTACATACATACTCAAAAATTGTTTATTCATTTCATGCTACTGAGTGAACTCGCATGAATGTTTGAAAGTAATATTTTGTATTTTAGGAATCAGCTGCAGAGCTTGATTTGGAAGAACTTGATCAAATTCCTCTGGAAGGAAGTGCTGTACCCCTTTATAATCCTGATTATATCAACCGAAAGAAAAAGGAAGATATACAAGGTAAGACAATATCAATTTTAAATGTTAACATAAATAGTTTATGTCTGACTTCCTAAATAATTATGTTTGCGTCTGCCTTCCTTAATAGTTTAATTAGTTCCTAAATATCCCATTTGATAGTTCCAGCATGTGCCTTCCTTATCCTTTGGCCTTTTTGAGGAAACAGGAAAATACATCCTAGCCTCCCCACAAAAAATAAATAAAGTAATAACTATTAAGGACCTAAGATAAGAAATTAGTAATAAACTTTGTCACCTAAAGGCCTAACAAATGATGGTTCATACTAATTAAGAATAAAGTATTTAAAATGATTAAGATTATAACATAAATAGTTACTATTAAGAAAGTCAATTAATAGTAACAGTATGGTAGGGACAATTGATGTATGATTTGAAAAATGTTGAACCTATCTTGAAAACTATTTGTTTTTGCCAGATTCCCATTTTCATCAATACACTATTACCATAGGTAGCATCTAATGACATAACCTCTCCTTTTAGCATACTTCCCTAAGGAAAACGAGCTACTGAGGTTGTACATTTGAGATGGATCTGATTGAAGAATTTTATACTCACTCTTATATCAATGATAAGCAATGAAAGATCATAAATGTGAGATACACCTGAGCGAATAAACTTCAGCTTCCATTTTCATATTTCATTTAGTTAATGAAATTTGTTTAGTAAGACCATCATGCTGGTGCTGTTTAAGCTAAGCAGATTTCCCCACAAGCTTAGAGTCCCATCTATTCTCTATTTCTCTCATAATAAATAGAACTGTGTAAAGAGGAATTAAGCCAAGCTTGAAATGCTGAGTAATTCAGTTACTCAACGTGAAAATTTAATGAGTGCAAGTAGGAGTCAACTAAAGGATAAAAACAAATAACTTAGTTAATATTCGCATAAGTGAAAAAGTCTGTCACAAAAGGTATATGACGTATTGATGATCTTAACTTACCATCTATTCTCTATTTCTCGAGTAATAAAAAGCTTATGTGAACAGGAATTGAAACACAGGCTGGATATGAGATGGATATCAGTTCCTCAAATTGAAAATGCTTGAGTAGGAGTGGGAGTTTACTGAGATTTAATACCAAAAAAATACAGATATCTCAGTTAGTGTTCGAGATACAAAGAAACTACATAGAACAATATTTATAGGAAATTAAAGTTTAATCAGATTGATTACATACAATTCTTCAATCCGATTCATAATAGCTGAGATATTACAAATTTTTGGTTTTCAAGCGTTCTTAACACCATGCACATAATCCAAATTCATACATTGGCAAATATAATCTTATATATATATATATATATATATATATATATATATATATATATATCATAGTAAAAGTACAATGAAAACAATATTTTATGTTTAAGCTTAGAAGATTTCCTGATATATCAGCTTAAAGTTAATATGACATGAGAAGTGGGGATTTACTGAACCTGAATACTAGATGTTAATATTTCAGTTAATGCTCAAGATGCAGAAAAAAAAAATTGTAGAACAGTGTTCATAGTAAATTAAATTGGCAACAAGATTGGGTATTTTCAATTTTTCGTTCACCCTTATAATTACAGATATACTTCGTATTTTCGAACATTTAAATATTGAATTTAGTGACTGCCATACAGAATACAACATTATAGGAATGAAATCTGAATCAATGATGTTTAAAAAGTAATTCTCTCAAATGTGACGCTCATATGTAATTTCTCTTGGGGAAATATGCTAAAATGAGAAGTTATATTTTAATACTATGCTACGGTAATAGTGTATTCCTGCAAATGGGAATCTGCCAATAACCAATAATTTTCAAGATAGGCCCCAATGCTTTTCAAATAATACATAAATTTTCTCCTATAATACTGTTGCTATTGATAAATTTTCAAGTAAGGAATATTTTGTGTTTTTATGGGGTTGTCCTTTTGCTACAAGCCGAAGTACAAGTTATCGAGTTAATTGTATAAATGACATTGAAATATAAGTGGAATAATCTTTCAGAGTCAAACAACACATACAGATTGAGCAAAGGACTGAAGAAGCCGACTTATGCTCGAGTGCCTGACCTTGGGGTGACAGAGCAGAAGACTTGTCCAGGGGCAGTGCCACTGGCTAGCAGCCCACCGCCTGCCACCTCCCCAGTCTCCAGCCTCGAGGAAATGGCGTCCATTGAAGCCCAGGGCCATCGCCGATCACAGACACAGAGCCCACCCAAATCTCCGACTGGATCCACAGCCACCTTAGAACCGTATTACAACCTTGTAAGATTCTCTTATTTTTATATGAATACTAGTTGGCCCGACAGACGTTGTCCTGCATGATATTTCAAGCGATTAGGATATTAAATTTAATAATATCATGATTTAAACAAAAGCTACTTTTAATAACACTAAAAACAACTTTTGTTATGTGCACGTTTGCCTAAAAACAAAGAGAAAATGAAATATCGCAAATTTTTTATTCAGGCCTCCCTTATAACCGCCACTCCCTAAAAAACCTAAAAAATTTAATATAGCTTATAATCATGGAAGAATTAACGCTAATTTACATGTAGAGTTTTGTTAAGTTCGGTTCAATTGTTAGTGCCCAATAAAATTGTTGGCTTCCACTTTAATTTTTTAGTGTATATCTGGTTTATACTTTGTTATACAATAAAAGTGAATATAACAAAAGTTACTCTAAATAACAAAATAAACAACTTTTATCCTGTGCATATTTGACAAAAACCAATAGGAAACGAAATATCGCTATTTTTAATTTTAGGCCTCCCTTACAACCCCTACTCCTGCTCCATCTGCTGGGCTGATTTGTAAATCTAAACCATCCAGGGCGTCACCCAAACGCATACAAAAAAATTCATTCAAATCGGTCCAGCCGTTTAGGAGGAGTTCAGTGACATACACACGTTCAGTAGAATTATATGTATATAGATATCTGCATAAGGTCATTTTGTAGACAATCACATCTCTTCTTCAACACATTTATTAATTCTAGCGACCTGACTGTGGTAAAGTACAATGAAAGCTGAAATAATAGTCCATCAAGCAGGGGTTGCATAAACTAAGCAGATTTCCCACATACTGGTATGTCACACGAGTAATGTCATGCATCACTGTCTACCCAAATATTTTCTATTTCTAAGTAATAATTCGATGAGTAGTAGTGAGGGGGTTTACTGAAGGCTGAAAACCAGAAAGTACTAATAACTCGCTTAATATTTGAGTAAAGAGAAAATGTATAGAACAACAATTGTAGAGCATCAATGGTTTAACAAGATTTGTTCTAAAACATTTTTCAATCCAACTCATAGTAACGGAGATATTTTGAATATTAAAATTACACCCTTTCTAAACCACCCCCTATTCCACCATTAACTAATGTGATCTTTACTGAAAGTAGAAAACTAAAAGATCTAAATTTTTTGGGCTCCAGACTAGCCATGTAAGTTAAGCCATAGGTTTTAAAATCATTTGCTAAACCTAAAGTGATGGGTTCGATTCTTGCCTGGACAATACAAATTTATTGATGTTTCTTTTTCATTATCATCAATATTTTTAACACTTTGCTCTTATTTTGGTATTTATTTATTCAATTTACAAATTTTATTTAAATCCAATATTTCTTTTTATAGATACATGCTCCCACCTACAGACCACCATATCACCACTGGTTTTTTAAATCGGGTCGTGATAAGAAATCTCCATGGACACCATTTTCAATGGCAGATTCTCTAAACTTGGAACAGGTTTTCACTTCTTGTAAGTATTGCTAATTATTAGGTATACCACTGTATACTCTTTTGAGTTCACATATTTTTTTGTTGTAATATATTGTATTGTTATTCATATTATATGAGTTAAAGTGTTAGCCTTAATCTCACATGGCAAGTTCAATTCCCGCCTGGGCAAAGGAATTTATTTCACGGAATTCATTAAATAAAATCCTTAGTCCCACCCTGGCTAGAAATGGGTGGTAACCTGTAGATAGCCCGTCCCAATTAGCCTTAGTTGCAGAAAGTGGACGTTAATAAGTAATTTTAATATTTATATTATAGCCTCACATTAGCTAGACAATTGTAATGTTATTTGCTATTTTGGCCCACTATAGCACTTAATGTGATGCTGCACCTACTGCAGCAAAAAGTATGATGCAAAATCGGAATCCCAATGCAGTTGGAAGGGGGACTGGATTATATATATATAGGGATGTATACAATTTGATATACTCTGCAACTGTAAATAATCTTCAATATTATTGACAATGTGGAAGCAATTATATTTACCTCAGGAATTTTTAAATATTAAAATATGGCACTGTAGGTCCTGCAACAGATTTGCTTTCTATTTATCAATTAACCAATACATTATGAACAATTTTAACTCACCATATTTTTTTTTAAGTCTGGACACCAAAATTTTGATGTAAAAAGGGGTAAAAAATAACAAACTCCCGAAGATCACCACACTTACAAAAGTCACAGTGTTAAGGCTTCGGTTCATGTAGAAAAATAGGTATGTTGGTCGGCCAGTCACCCGAGACTTGTTCCCGACTGGTCCCCTGCATCAGAATATTGAATTTTGTAAAATCTTTCTTCCTGCTCATAAGTCTTCATACATTTTATTTTAAAAGGGAAGAATGTTTGATTATTATGTTTTCCAAAATAATTGAAGATAGCTCATTGATTGCTGAAATCATGTCAGCAATAATGGAAACAACTTCTCAGGATTGGTGATCTTCAACATGGTACGACTCCTTATTAAAGTTATTTGATATTTTTTCTTTCTTGATCAGAAGACTTTTTCAGCATAAAAATTCAGAATAAAAAATTTATAAACCTGAAGATTTATAAACAATAGCACTACCGGCGACACAGCTGATAATTACTAACTGGTGAAAAATATAAACTCCCACACAGGAAGCCTGTATCAAATAATCTCTTTTTTAAATATATCCAGGAGCTCAAAAACGTACTATATGTAGGATACTGTCAGTAGTCGTTTCTTTGATCGAAATGTCGTGGCTCCTGGGTCACAAGGATTTCTAGTGGTTTGCTTTCTGTATGAGGCTATTCAGCAGTATGGTATTTGTGATGAAATCAATTCTAACACCCAATAGATATGTATTTATTATTGTTATTTATAATTTTGGCTGTAAAGTTTTAATTAAGTAATCTTTTTCTTTTTAAATACTTTAAAATATTATTGTGTTAATACAGTCTAATTTTAGCTTGAATCCAATTAGTGTTACAGAACTCTTCTGGTTTTAGATTGGCTATTGTTGTCAAAGGTGCCACTTTGGCTAAGGCTAATAATCATAAGTATCTATTTTTCCTGAAAATATTTATTTTTCGACTTAAGAGAATAATTTTAAACTTAGGTTTGTACTTCGTAGTTATTAATTAAAATATTTCTATGTTTTTAGAATTTTAAATACCAGGAGGGTAAAATGTTTCCTCTAAAAAAACATGAAATTTCGTTGACTCGAAAATCTTTTTTTCATGCCTTATAAAATATTTTGTTTTCAGCTGAGTTGGATGATGAAACGAAAGTTGCCACTGATGGAGGGCGATATGATGTTGAAATCCTACGTAGAAGGAAAACATCTGTTTACTGGGAAGAACCTCCAGGTGAAGTTCGGAGATGTTCATGGTTCGTGAAGTCACTTTCAGATTCTCGCTACACACCATATGATGAAAACATCGCTGCTTTACTTGAGGTAAATTTTGTTCACTATGCTTTGATTAATTAAGTTTCTTATTTAATTTCTAAAATAAATTCTAAGCAAGTTTCCGTGACAAACATCTTCTGGGTCCGTTGCGTCAGGATTTATCTTCCTGGGGTTGAGAGTTAGATATAGGGCAAGGTATCCTCTGCCTGTCTTAGAAGATCACTAATAGGATCCCAGCCTGGGATTTCGTATTGATAGTCCTAGAGTTACTGGGGGTGATAGTTCCATGTTCACTGTCAGTTCTAAACCTATTTAAAAGAAGAGGGTTCAGCTTGGTGAATAGGCATTTCCTCTTTATAGAAGTCCGTAACGCAGGGGCTGCTTAAACTAAGCAGATTTCCCATGTGCTAGTATGGCACACTACTGATCTCATCTCACATATATAATATATTTCTAAATCCAATGAGTAGAAGTGAAGGTTTCCTGAAGGCTGAAAATGAAAAAATACAAATAACTCGCTTAATGTATGAGTTATGAAAAAATCGATAGAATAACAATTGTAGACTATCAATAGTTAGCAAGATTGGTTCTATAACATTTTACTATTGAACTCATAATAACAGAGATATTTTGTGTTTTCGACTTTCCCTCCCACAAACCCCCCCCTATTATTGGTCTGATATCGATTAATGAAAAGTATCTTTAGTGTTGACTGTAATGGTTAAACACTGAGTATGGTATGTATCAAATAAACATTTTTGCGCTAAAGAATAAAATCTTAATTGGTAACAACATATTTGTTTGTGTCTCATCTTGTAAATAATAAAACAGAACTTACCTTACAGAAACAGATGAGCAATGAAATTACAAAAAAAAAAGTCCACTCACAAATTTAGAAACTCAGACCCCAGGGGCATCCCCTCCTCTAATTAAGAATACTATTTGTTTTTGATATTTAAATATTTTTCATAATTTCAGGATGAATATAAAATAGGCTGTGAAACAAATGAATGGAACAGAAGAATTGAGCTGGCCGATGGAGAGGTGATTATACTCCACAGCCCTAGTGCCATGGCCCACAATGTACGCTCATCATCGCCTGATGCTTGGGGATCACAGCCGGTAACTCCCATTCTTATCATCTTTCATACATTTTTTTATATTTATCTGTATACCATTGTTATAGTGATGTCAAAAATCTGAGTTTTCTAGTAAAATTGATTATTTAATTTGAACGTTAATCTTCTCAGGACTAGACCAGGTCTGGGTAAAAAGTATTTGAATTTTTTTAAATATTTCAAAGCATCAAGTGATTTTTAGGGGTTAGAATTGCTTCATGGGGTTTAGATCAAATCCTACTGACAGTTTATGTGTTGAAGGTGAAGAACTCTCACTGGAGTATAAACAGCAAATACTGTGTTTTGAATTTTTGTCCCACTCAAAGGCATTAGGTAAACTTTGTGTTAATGCATTTTTAAATAACATGTTTTTAAATAAATATTCTCAAACAGAAACACTTATAATCCATCTCCTTCAAAATAATGAAATTCAAAATTTTTACCATCGACTAACACTACTCTTACATTCCCCCCTTGGAGAATAAAAAACTATCATATTAATTTAAAGCAATATCAAAAATCAAACTCTCTTCAAATTTTTATCAAATATCTTTCAAGGCTGTAATTTCACAAAATCCTACACTATTCATTTTCACAGACATCTAACACAAAATAGGGGACTGGCTCAGCCACAACTATAAATATCAAAAGTCCATCGCACAGATGCTGGGCAAACGAAGCAGATTTCCCACATGCTGAACTATTAATCTCTATTTACCATATATTTTCGATTTCTTAGTAAAAATCTGATGAGTAGAAGTGGGGGTTTACTAATGGCTTAAAACAGTTACAAAGGCTGATTAATTTGCTGAATATTTGAGCTACAAAAAATTTATAAAATAACAATTGAAGAGCATCAATAGTTCAATCTTTAATACTATTAAGGTCTCGGGTCTTGACCGTGTCTTCAAGACCCGAAGACCTTAATAGTATTAATGACCAGGACCGTGGGAGTCTACGAGTATAGTTTAATCTTTTTTTGATACGGCTCATAATAACATTATTAATATATTGTGAACAATAATATTTAGAATTTTTGATCCCCCCCCCAAAAAAAATCCACCTTATTCTTAACTAGGTCTTCAGTTTTACATAAAATGTTTAAATATTGAGTTTTGCAAAGATCAAACAATAATTACGACTGCTAGAACGGTAACACTGCCAGTTTTGCATGGACATTTGAGGAAATTTTTTGAAAATTGTGCCATCAGTATATAAGGGAAATCTGCAAAAATGAAACTTGTAAAGACTACATGACGAATCAAGTACTTATACTACAGACCAATATACTACCACTTTCGAAATTAGAAAATCAATTCCACCAAGTAATTTTATGTACTAATTCATTAAGTTCATTAGTTTCCTTGGGCAAAAATTACACTAATCACCCATTTACTACAAAAATATTTGGATCAGCACACTAAACACCTGCAATATTAAAATTTTTGGATATCCGTACACAAGGACATTACACAAATAACTGATGCAGACAAGCATGCAAAATTAGCTACTAAAATGACTACGGATATAACTGTGATAATACCATCAGACTTCAATAACATAGTACAAACTAAAATATTCTAAAAGACTAATAAGAACACTGGTTACGTACAGACAATAAACTATTGGAAAGAAAGGTTAAAGGATGGTCAAAGAGGCAAGACTTAGATTTACGAAGAGACCAAGCTGTCCTGTTTTAAATGTATATTTCTATGGCTGTCTTTTTGAATAGCTATTATTTAATAAAACAAAGTACCTTTTAATTTAATTTTTGCGTAACCCCTTTTAGCAGATTTCCCTTAGTGGCAATCAGCTATTGAGGTTGTACTCATGTCGTGATTTTAGAAAAATTTCTTCAAATGTCCATCGATCCTACCCTAATGACGAAAATATGGTCCATTCAAAACTGAAAATATGTAACATGTACAAATGCTGATGATATATTATTTAATATAAGAGTGATAATGAATAGCAAGAGTCGCACAGATTTTGAAAGATTTGACTTGTTAGGAGTTCTGAGCTCGATGGAGTTGCTCGAGTAACCACTAGGAGTGCTACTCGAAAGAGCCAACATATAATTCATTTTGAAATGAAAATCTGGTAGATGAAAAAATGTATTCGAAGATCACAAATTTTTTGTTCATTGCATAAAAATAACTTTCTAAAAAGAAGGGTCAAAAGATATTTATGGACTGTTTTCCTCTTGGCAAAGTGATGAGGGCAAAAGTACTATGGTCAATTCTTCTTGTTCTCTCTCTCTCTCTCTGGTTTTGAGCTTCCGACTGGCCACACGGAAGAACTCTCCGTTACTTATTTTTGATATGAAGAATTTGATTACAAAATTTGCATCATTCATGAGGATCGTGGTTTGATTTTCGTCATGATATTCATTATTATAAGTCCAGACCTGGTAAAATTTGAGTCTCTACATTCTGGTTGAGATTACCATATATCTGTACCATAATCTAATCATGTACCTATTAACTGTTAAAATATAATAATTTCTTTTAATATCTGTAAACATTTAAAGCTGAGATCTATGTGTTAGTATTATATATTTTAGACGATAGATAAAATTCAATTTAATTACATTTAGAGTTGTTAATCTCCCTTTGAATAAATCTCTTATTAATTTAAATATCTACATGAAAGTTAAAATAATCCAAGTACAAAACTGATTGGCTCATGAATTAGTTAATTTTTTTTTTAAAGTGGTCTGTGAAATCCACTTCTTGGTGTGACTAGCGTTAGCAAGCTTTAATAATCTATTAATTATTAAACTGGTTAGTACTTTGTCAGATGAAAATGTTCATTTGATCTAACCATACTCGAAATTTCATAATTTCATGGAACAATTTTGTTCATAGTTGTTAATGGCTGAAATCAGACTAGAAAAGGGGAGGGGTTGTATAGAGATGGGAGAATTGGAAAATTCAAAATATCTCCTTTATTATACGTCGGATAGAAAAATGTTATAAAACCAGTTTTTTTAAAATATTGATACTCTCCAATTTTTGTTCTATATATTTTCTCGTAACTTTAATATTAAGTGAGTTATTAGTACTTTCTTGTTTTCAGCCTACAATAAACCCCATTTCTACTCATCCAATTTGGACTTAAATATAAAGAAATAGAGAATATATGGAGAGATGACATTATTAGTGTGACATTTTAGCATGTGGGAAGTGTGATTAGTTTACCCAGTCCCAGCATGACAGACTTTTTAATACTTAGTCGTGATGTTTGAGTATTTTATCAGGAATTGTTTTGTCGCAGAGTTATTGGTGGATTGTGCGATTTTATTTTGCTGTTGGAAGTTGGGCCTGGAAAGTGATAAGTTGTATTCTCTCATTTCTGACTTCTCCATTACGAGGGAACCCTTCTTTTCTCCCGCCCTCTCTCAACTAGAAAAGATCTGTAGATATTACTTAATTCTGATGTAATAAAAATTTATTTCTGTCAAATGTATTGTTTATCTCACCAAACAATTTCATTTACTCCGATATTAGTTGAGTTTGAGATTAAATGGTGTTCTTAAAAACAGTGGCTATTGGATTTTTAAAAAAATGAAAAATACAAACATTTTAAAAACTTCATTAACAAACAACAGTAAAAAAGCCTGTCACACTGAGGCAAACACAAACTAAGCAGATTTCCCACATGCTGCTACGACATTACTGATCTCAAGACAGCCTTACCTGATTGACATGGGCGATTGAGAACCTAGACAAAACAGGAATTTACTACACCTGACCTTCATTCATAAGAATGATTAGAGGGAGTTAAAACAATCCAATTATAAATCTACAGAAATTTTATTATTGTTTCTTTGGATCTCATTTAATATTGAGCGTTTTAATTCATCGTGAATTTTTTTTGAAAATTGAGGTTGTATTTTACAAATATATATATATATATATATATATATATATATATATATATATATATATATATATATATTTATATATAAAGCTGCCTAGATAGTTCCTTGCCTTCCAGTTCCAAATCACCACTTTTAAACCGAGCAAACCAATTCTGACAAGTTTGAGCAGGTAGAGCATACTTTCCATAAAAATCCACTAAAATTCTATGGATTGTGTCAGCATTTTTCGTCATGTTAAAGTAATGTAGAAGAACTCCTCACAAAAACAATTTACCTGGTACAAAGTTAGACATATTTGACAAAGTAAAATAAATAGTTATTTCGCTTCAACTGAACAACTTACACTAAAAATAATGACAGTAGGATTACACAGAGAGGGAGTCATGTCATCAATTGGAAAACCTCACTAGTTGCACCATCTATGAGAAAACTCTACAAATTAATTCGAGTACCCAATTAGAATGCTCTAATTCTAGGTTTATTATTGATAAATATAAACTAAGTTGTACAATTAAAGTCTTTTGGAGTTGAAATGTCACAAAACAAAGCATACGACACATAAAATAATTGTTTTATTAATAAAATCCATTCAATACAAATATAACAACAGGAATACTGTTCAAATTACATTAGCACTTATTTCCTTAATAACATCACATTTTTTTTTTGTTAAAATATCAATTAATGTTATGTTTTAATATTTAATATAAAATTACTTTTTAAGTACAAGTATAAAAACAAATAGAAATTATAAAAAAATTATAACATTAAATCTATTCAAAAATCGTATTGCACTCATTAGATCATACATACATAAATACCATTAAACTTCTTTGGAAAGTGAGGTGAGAAAACTCCAAAGAAGGAGAAACAGGATACTATTTTTAGGTTAGCAGGTGATTTTAATTTAAATAATTAAATATGTTCTCCAAGAATATGAATGGATAAATAATTTTATAAGAAGTTTTAATGAAATAAAAGTTCAGGAAATTAAGAGATGTGTTGAAATCATAAATAAGAAATAACTCTATTAGAATATATTTTTTTTTGCCTCAGATATTAAAATTCTACAGCTAGAAAATTAGCATTTCACAGTCTAGAAATCAATCAGATCAAGGATTTGTGACTCCTCTATAAAAATCTTTGGAATTCTTAATAAAATAATACATTATTAGTTACAACAATAGAAGATAGGCCTAACAGTGAAATAAAAATGTAATTCACTAATAATAATGCAAGCAGAGTTTGAGGTCGTGTTCTTTGATTAGAGAATAAATTTTAAGTAATTTCTCTGAATAGAACCCTTCATTAGATGAAAAAACTTATACTTTTTAAAATTAAAAATAATAACACTTTCTCATGGCCCACTAAAGATCAATTATTGGAGGACACGTCACTCCCCACTATTTGTGAAATTGTGGGAGAGCACAGTCCATTACTACTGACTGGCCTCTCCTCACCCCAATATTTTAAATTTAAAACTCTAAATTATGTTTTACAAATTAGGTATTCCATAAATGTAAGTGTCAAACACAGAAACTGAATACTATAACTGAATAGTATTTCATAGCTCCTTCATAAACTTAAGGTTAAAAGGAGTTCCATTGACAAAAATGAAAATAAATGTCTTAACAAAATACTAAATTTAATGAGTACAATTAGAATATTGAATAATCTTCCGAAGTAATATAATTGGTTCAATAACCTAAATAGAATCACAAATTATTTTTTAAAGAAAAATTGAGCAGGTTTTATATACATGTTCTTGTTAATAATACTGACAATTTCTTAAGACTAGGTATGAAAATACAGTTTACTGGTGAAGTAAAAGGGTGACCAGATAGAGAATAAATGTTGCCAATACAACCCAATGGCTGACAAAGTTCATAGCTCTCCATTCCATGAATGCTTCTGCGAAGGTAGATGGTGGTTCAGAGTAATTGGTATTAATTAAAATACCCAAGTAGGCGAGGTGAAACATAGCAATAGCCGTAAAGAAAATATTACCCATGTGTACGCATAAGTTCCTGGTTGAATTTCTATGTTTTGTACATGGGACAGGGCACTCTCTCGCAGCTACACAGGCGCTGAAACCCCAACTCAGGCAATGTCTCATGCAGTACTCGACGAAAGTGTAAATACCGAGAGAGAGGAGAACTGCAGCCAGTCGTATATTAAATCCATGCAACAAAGCAGAGACTATGTAGGTCAGCATTATTGCAGAAAATACTCCAAAAGGCATTGTAGTTCTGAACACATAGATTTTTAGCCATTTGTGCATCGGAATATTCCAGTTGACAACAACTTGGACAAGTGAATAAGGGAACTCCACAGACATTGGCCTTGAAACAGTAACATCCATTTTTCGTCCTCCGAAACCAGTTATCAGAGATGTAACTTCAGACAAATAGCAAATAAAGTAATGCCCTACCCTATACAACAAAGCCCTTCTATAGACAATCCATCCTATCGGTGCTTCATTGCTTATAAACCATTCTAAGAAACAAACGGAGGCAATAAAATATAAGACTGCTAAAATCAAACTCCTGGATATTTTTTTCAACCATTTTTTGTTAAAATGGTCATTATATTTCAAGTTCTTATATTCTGTGTATGGAACCCAGGGTCCAAATATGATATTCCCTGGGCATAATATGTATCCAAAAAAATCAAGAGCATTGACTTCTTTTATTGCGCCTGTGGATGTGTCAAATATATAAGATGAAATTTTCATAGCGACAATCATTTGTGTGCCTCTTATTGTCTCCCAATCATCATATTTAACAATTACAAATTCACCAAGAAATAAATAGATTAACAAACAAAGTCCAACAATGTAACCTTTAGAGCTCCTCCTTGGTACTATTTTCGAAAGGAAATATCCACTTATTGTTAAAGTGATAACATGTATTGCCTTATTGTTAAAAAATATATAGAGAACATATGATCCACATCCTATTGAGCTGAGAGACACTGGCAGTCTGTAATATTGGAATATGTATATAAGAAACCTATAAACTAAACATATAATGAAGAGTCGAAGGATGTTAGGATAAGTGTCCAGTAATGTTGGTATTATGCAGTGTTCGAAGAGTTCACTTACTGAGTCGACCGAAATCTGTTCATCTTCTTCTTGAGGATAGTTTTCATCAAGTAATTCGTATCCTTCATCTAACTCGGAATAAAAATCATAAGCCATCTTTATTTTCTGTACTTTGAGGCAAACATTAGTGACAAGTCGATAACGAGCTCATTAGCTCATATAAATTGATAAGACATTAATGTTTACAGAGATACCGGATTTTCTAAAAGCTTTGTTCGCTAGCGGTTTCTTGAGAAGTTAGGATAACATTCGCATTACCTTCCTTGTAAATAAACCTCTTCGGATCATTGATAGACATGACGCTAGTGACGTCTTAATATGTCGCTAGTTGTACTACTCTTCCAATAATAACCTTGCAAACTTTTTTCTTACTTTGAATTTTTCGAATGGGCTTAGACGACTATTTAAATAAATACCTAGGGCTCTCACAACTATGAACTGAAATAAAGTCGATATTTCTCCTGATGATTTGTTTTAAATGAACATTTTATCTTCGATCTCTAGTGTATTCTGGTATGAATTGAGGATGACATTATCTTTTCAAAGTTTGACAATGTTTCCCAAATTTTTTTCTTTGTAAAACATCCTGCTATTTCTGAAACAGGAAATTGTACCCTTCATTACTGCCCACCCATTCAAAGACATCAGGAATTTTGTGATTAATGGTTTTGAAATACTTTATTTTCTATGGTTTTAATAGATGAAATACATATACACATTTTAGCAGATTTCTCATAAGGATCAAGCTCGTCTATAAGATTGTACAAAAACGGACAAACCAGGGGAAATTTTCAATACAGACAGAAGAATATAGAAAAAAAGTCCGTCACGCAGGGGCTGCGTAAACTAAGCAGATTTCCCATGTGAAGTTTTACAATAGAGAAATCTGCATACTGGTAACACAACACCACCGTGATTAAATGCAAACGGTCATGAGAAATCTTTCAGTTAATTAAAATAAATTCCCAACTGAAACGGCTTCTGAATTGTAAGAATAATTTATATTTTAATAACTCAAATTTTAGTAGTCCAAGAACTAAAGAAAGGGGGGGGGGCGGATGAACAGAACGTATTTGCATAAATCTCACAAAGTAACAAAGGTAAGGTAAGGTTAGAAACGACAGGTAAGGTTAGAAGAAGCTTCCACCTGAGCCGAGCAGTTACGAAAACGGCCGACCTAATCCGAACTATGCCCGACCACGTGTCCCACAGACTTCATAAAAATGCAAATATCTCGGTTATTATTGAAGATAGAGAATAAATGTATAGAACAATATTTATAGTAAATGTAATTTGCAATAAGATTGGTTCCATACAAGTTTTCGATCCGATGCATAATAACAAGGATATTTCTAATTTTCGAAAATCCCCCCCTCCCTCTGGTCCGATTTCAGCCATTAACGAACTTGATCTGTCTTTTTACATAAAACGGTTAAATATCGAGTTTCGTAACGATCAAACAAAAATTGCGACCGCTAGAGCGTTAACAGACAAATATATATAATTTTGAACGACCTCATTTTCGTCATCTCCTGGGTAGGATCGATGAACATTTGAAGAAATTTTTCAAAATCGCATCATGAGTACGACCTCAATAGCTGATTTCCCTTCAGGGAAATTTGTTAAAAGTGCTGGGTAAGGAAATGGGTCATCGAATTAATTTGGGAACCAGTTCAACACTCATTAATGAGTTATGGTTGGAGGATGCACATCAGTTTCAACATTTTATTCTGATGTCTGAAGTGCAATTAGAACAACTATTAGATTTAGTAAAACATCAGATTATCAAGCAAGATACAAAATTGCGCGATGCAATTCCTGTTCATGACAGATTAATAGTCACAAATCGCAATTGAATTTTTTCGCCATTTCTTCATATCCACTAATTTTCAAATCTCGATTCCTGTATAATTCATGTTTAATATTCCACAAAAATTCTTTTTCCTCAAATAAATTGAAAATTTATTTGTCTGTCCACTGCCGTACACTCATTTTACCAAATGTAATAAACACAAAAGGGTGAAAGTGTATTTAGTCCCCCCCCCCTTGGTGGCGGACGATCACGAAGACGGCCATTTTGTTTTTCTAACTATCTTTTTTAACACTTTAAAATTTCCAAAATACACCATTTGGTAGCAATCTGCTAAGCAAGTCTCATCTGTTCCAACATTGCCGGAAGACTTGAGACTAGAAGCCGAGAGCAGGAATTAGCCTGTGACAAATCCTGTCTCAGAGACTAGCACTCTCCGCTCTCCGAGACCCCTCTCACACCCATATATATACATTTGAGAGTCAAGTCTCGAGACTGCTCTCCAGACTATTTTGTCTCAAGTGGACACTTACCTTAAATTGCAAATACTGTTTTCAAGAGATTTTTATTATGTGAGATACCTGCAAATTCGTTGTGTTGACGTCATCAATTAAGAACTGACGTTTGAAATGTTTATTTCATCTATACCATACACAATATTTAACCGTTTCAGTCAACACTAAAGTTTGTATTTGTTAGTGGTTGAAATCGGACTTGGAATATCTGGTTTTTGTGGGGGGGGGGGATATTCGAAAATTAAAAATATTTCCATTATAATGAGTTGGATCGTTAAATGCTGTTGAACCATTTTTGTTTGTTGTTTGACCATTGACGGTCTATAATTATTGTTCTAAGCATTTTTTCGTAACTCATATATTAAGGGAGTTTCACTTGAGGTAATTTTTGTACTATCGTTATCAAACTACATATGTATTTAATCGTTTTATGTAAAAAGATAGATCAAGATCGTTAATAGCTGAAATCGGACCAGTGGGTGGGGGGGGGGTTAGAGGGGAGGATTTTCGAAATATCTCCGTTACTATACGTCGGATCGAAAAATTGTATAGAACCAATCGTTTTGCAAATTAAATGGTCTATAAATATTGTTATATACATTTTTTCTCTATCTTGAATATTAACCGAGATGCTGGCAATTTTCAGCATTCAGCAAACTTCACTTCAACTCATGTTATATAAACAATATTCTGGTATATAATAAACCACATTATTCGAAGCTTAAATACCAAAAATTGTTTTCAAGAGACATTTATTAAACGAGATAACTGCAAATAGGTTCTGGTGACCCCCCCCCCCCGTCTTGAGTTTTTGGACTACTAAAATTTGATTGATTGAGATCAAAATTATTCTGATTCATTATAATTATCAGTACTAGAAGTATATAGTTTTCAATAAAATTAATACGTTATATTCAGATATATTAAAGTAATTGTTTTTCTGTTACTACTTTAGCTGTCATAATTTTTGTTTGATCATTACCAAGCAATATTTAAGTGTTTCTTGCAAAACTAAAGACCAGTTGGTTTACTCTGAAATCCAGAGGAGGGGGGTTTAGAGGGGCTAGTCGAAAATTCAAAAAAATCTCTGTTATTATAAGTTGGATCAAAAAATGATATAGAGCCAATCTTGTAAAAATTTATTTTCCTGAAGAAATGGTGTTTCATACATTATTTCTACTATCTGGAATATTAAGCGAGGTATTTGCATTTCTTTTTTCCAGATATCCCTCAAGGGAAATCAGCTTTTGAGGTTCTATTCCTAATGCGATTTTTGAAAAATTTCTTCTATAGAGATCTATTCTATATATATATATATATATATATATATATATATATATATATATATATAGGGGGAGAGAGAGAGAGAGAGATAGATATATCATCTGTTAAGGGATCTAAAAACTGTATAGACCCAATTTGGTTGCCAATTTCATTTCTTATAAATGTGTTATATACATTATTGAAAATTTTTATGTATGTAAAGGAGCAACCTTGTTAAACTAACGATGGTCTAAAATAGTTGTTTTATGCATTTTCTCGTATTTTATATATTAAGGGAGTACTTTCTTGTGTTAAGCCACCTTTTCTAATCATTGGTTTTCTAAATAGAAATAGAGAATATAAGGTGAGATGAGATCAGTCATTCCAGCATGTGGGAAACCTGCTTAGGTTATTGCAGCCCCTGCATGACTGACCTTTTCTTTTAGTTCATCACTCTGTGAACCCCCACACTTAATCATATCGTATCATCAATAAGCTTATATATCATGGAATGTCTTCCGTAATATATTAAAGAATCTTTTTGAGTTAATGAAAATTTATTGTTTCAGACATTACAGCAGAAGCCAAGGGTAGTTAAGAGAGGGGTGGACGATTTTGATATCCCAAAAGGTGAGTCTAAGCAAGTTGACCACCTTCTTCTTGTGGTACATGGAGTTGGCAAAGCATGCGATCTCAGGTTCAGATCCCTCATGGAAGTTGGTAAGCATTTCTTTGATAATTCTTATTTAATAGTTTTCAGTATATATATATATATATATATATATATATATATATATATATATAAATATGTACACATATACACACACACCGCAAACTTTATTAACAACATTATTAAAATGTAGTGTGTAGACAGACATCATTTTCAATTTTGATGCCATTGTTATTAGAAAGGTCTATAGCAGGTATGGGCAACCTTTGACATGTTGCGGACCAAACTTTAGTGTGCAAATACTTTCGCGGACCACTTTTAAATTTAAAAGTAGTGCATTTTAAAGTAGTGTTCATAATTTATAACGATAGATATCAGACATGAAATTATAACGACAATGGAATTATAATACAATTTATTAAAATAACAAAATGAAATAAATAGACACAATATTATGAGTAAATCGTAAAATTTGTAATTATTACAAACAACAAAAGTGAATTTATTGATCATTACCATGAATTTATTTAGTGACACCTAAATCAATGAACTTGAATTTGGGAAACTAATCCATCAATGTTTGGATTAATTCCACTCATACAAAGACGAAAAGAATTTTCCAAATTATCATCAGTCAGCCTTGTACGATGTTTGATTTATTAACTTTCATCCATGAAAAGAACTGTTCGTATTTAAAAGTACCGCCAAACGCACAAATCTCTTCTCATCTTCCTCATTTCGAGTATGTAGTGTATTATTTTTGTTTAATTGGGTTTTTCAAAATGTCTCGTGGGCCGGATCAAACCTTACCGCAGGCCAGTGATTGCCCACATATGGTCTAAAGCATGGATGAAATGAATTCCAGCTGAATTTAAATAGAATATCAGGCAAGCCTTAGAGTTTTGTATGTATAGATAGTTTTCTTAACTATTCTATTTGCAAAGCTCTTCTCCTGAGCCCTGCACTAATATTAGGTGTTCAACCATGTAAGTTGTTATGTGTGTGTGTGTGTGTGTGTGTATATATATATATATATATATATATATATATATATATATATATATATATATATATTGTGTACATTGAGTTATTGACTATAAATGTTAAGTTTCATGATGCTGGGGCGCTCCGGACCTTCCCCGTATAAGTTAAGTCATTGGTCTTAGTCTCACTTGGTTTAAACCTAGAGTCGTGAGTTCAATTCTAACCTGGGTAATATGAATTTATTTAGTGACAAACTCATTAAATAATAGCCTTAATAGCAGAAAGTGTACGTTGATAAATGATAATAAATATTTATATAAAATGTTTCTGTATTTCAGTGGATGATTTTCGCTCCATTTCACTCCAGCTAGTCCAGTCACACTTCCACAGCGGTGTACAGAACGGTAATGTTGGGAGAGTGGAGATCCTGCCTGTTGAATGGCACGGAGCATTGCATACAGAGACTATCAACGATCGCCTCTCAGCAATTACTCTGCCCAGCATACCTAGAGCGAGAGAATTCACTAACGAAACTCTCCTTGATATATTGTTCTACACTTCTCCTGTATTTTGTGAGGTACGTACACTCTTTTCACTTTTTGGATTTTAATTTAAACAGTTTGTTAACTTTTTTAGCAGACTTCCCTCGAGGGAAATCATCTATCGAGGTTGTACTCTTTTCTTCAAATATCCATCGTGCCCCGCCTATTATTGATGAAAATGATATATATATATCAGATTAGGTTTATCCGAAATTCAAGCATACATATGATATAAGGTCACTAGTGTGTAGCACATGGGGAATATCTTGTTGAAATATTACTCAAAAATAAGAGTTTTTAAAGTCCAAAAATGTTGAATAAATTGAATGCCCATTGTTTTCATTTTGATAAGCTTTGTAAATACCGGAGCTAATTTAACGTCATAGTATATTGCTCCAAAAATATGTTTCTTCTATTATTTTCCAGAAATCTTAATTAAAACATATCCTACCTAAAAACTTTGGAAGACTTCTGTAATGAACTGAGAAAACTTGTTAAATATAATTAATAGATTAGAACTAATTAAACATTTTATTTTAAATGTGGTTAAATGATTGAATATAAATTATAAATATATTCTGCTACATATATAGTTTCCATTTCAGAAAATCGTAAATGCTGTTGGAGCTGAATTGAATAGGGTGTACACATTGTACAAGACACGGAACCCTGGTTTCCGTGGGGAAGTATCTCTGAGCGGCCACTCCCTTGGCTCTCTCATCCTATTCGACATCCTTTGCCATCAGCAGCCGGTGAGGAAGCATCAGCTCTCTACACAAACATCTGTTACTGAAGAGGTTCGTATACCTACTTTATTTTTTTGTTCTAGCCTAATATAGTAAGACATAATTAACAATTATTTATTTATTCTTTTATCTAGAGTTTTGTCAAAGGTGATTTGCTCTGGAAAATATCACAGAAAAGAAATAACCAAATCAAACAAAATAACACTAAAACTTGTACACAGGTCAGAATTTATAGGAACACTATTTCTCCTTTATTCACTTTATTAAAATTCTACTTCTTTCGTGTTCTTCAACGCCTCTATCAGTAAAATCATTATTACTAAAAAACAGAGTTAGCCCATGGCCAAGAGAAGCATCCTTTCTCTAGACACTCTTTGTCTATACTGATAAGAAGAAATAACCTGATTCCAAAAGCTAACATAAATCAATACTTGTTACAATCATTATTGCTAAAATATACCTTTTGAATTGATGTTAGTATTATGCCAAATTCTCCGAAGAAGTAATGTTAAATTTCAAACAAATTTAACTATATATCAAAATGGTAAAATCTTTTTATTTGAGAAGGAGATTGAAAAAAATTACTGCTTAAATATGTAATCTCAGTATTTTTGCTTACTGCTTTTCCCCTGTTTTTATATATATTTATATTCTCTTTTATTTTTATTTTAGTTGTATTCCATTTTTTTTTTTTTTTTGAAGATTTTTACATTATCATTGGGGAATTTTTTATAATACTAATATTGATTCTAAAGGTAAATTTTAGCAATAAAGATTGTAATCATGCATTGATTAATGGTAACATTTAAAACCAAGTTGAGTCATATTATCAGTATAAATGAAGCTGGTCTAAAGAAAGGATGTCTCTCTTTGTCAAATATTAATTGAATTATTTGTAGTTTATTGTTTTCAGTCTTAAGTAAACCCCCACTTCTGCTCATAGGATTTTTATGTAGTAATATAGAGTATTTGGTGAGATGAGATCAGTAGTGTTTCATAGCAGCATGTGGGCAATTTGCTTAGTTTATGTAGGTCATTTATGATTATTATTACTATTATTATTTATTAACGTCCACATTTTTCTACTTTGGCTAATTGGGATGGGTTATCTACTGGTTACCACCCTTTCTAGCCAGGGTGGGACTAAGGATTTTATTTAATGAGTTTGTAACTAAATAAATTCCTATTGCCTAGATGGGAATCGAACTGGCCACTCTAGGTTTACCATTTGATATTAATAAAAGAGTCAATGTAAGAGTGAAGGTAGATGGATTAGGTGATTCTAATTTAGTTAATGTACAGGAGGATGAGACAGTGGAGGAGCTTGGGTGCCTGACGCAGAGGGCTCGTGCTAAGCTCAACAGGAGGATGAGCTACCTCACTATAGGCCCTGGGACTGGCCAGCCCTACACCATATATCCACAGCTACTCTTTCAGCCCAAGTCTTTCTTCGCTCTCGGATCGCCCATTGGTGAGTGAACATTTGAATTGATACACAACTCTGGTTTGTTATTGCATTTTAATTTACTTTTTTGCATTATTATAGATCAAATTACTGTAGGAGGAGGGGCCATTTGTCTCCCACATAAGTCAATGCATGTGTTCAAGCATTTTTTCATGGATGTGGCCTAGAGAAATGTTTTAATTAGTCAGTGCTTGAATTGGTAGTGTTAGCATACTTTCCCACTTAGTGGGAAAACTCAAGTTTGAGTTCTCATCAATTAAAACATATTTTCTCTAATATTAAAATAAATAATAAATTAGTTTTTGTTAAAGAAATAAATTAACATTTACCAAAATTGGTTTAGTTAAGCTTAGATCACCAAACAGCTTTGTCTCGTTGACCACTTGCCATGTTTTTCGGTTTTTGGTAGATCCCTGCTTAGCTAATATTGTGAATCAGCTTCATATGTGTTTCGACTGATGTCTAACTGTAGTGAAATGTAAAAGAAAAGAAACAATAAAAATACACATTAGTTTTTATATATTTATGGATGAAACAAAGCATGTTTGTGTACAAGTTTTTACAAGCTCTAAGTTTATTGCGACCCGATTATGCTAAGAATTTAGACAACATTATAAGATGAATAATTCACTGCTAATATTATAAAACTGTGAAAAGAAGTTTGTTTATAAATCCTACAATCAGAGATATGAATTATTTGATTTTAAATTTAAAATAAAATTTAATAATTTTAATTATTTAATTAATGTTCCAAAATGTAATTAAATATTCAAAATTAAAATTATGTCCTACTTAAATGAGTTCGACTATCATAGACCCCTTGTAGGTTGTCATTTATCCCTTGGGGTAGACATAGACCACTTTGGTATCACTGAGTTAACCGAATACAATATTATTGGCTTTTCAGGTTATCCCTACTTTTAGGTTAATATTACCCAATTTTTTCCCTCTCTAATTTTATTTTTTGTCTTCTTCTTTATAGGAATGTTTGTAACAGTCCGTGGATTAGAAACTCTCGGTGAGGATTTCAAGTTCCCTACGTGCCCTGCATTCTTCAATATATTCCACCCGAATGATCCAGTAGCTTATAGAATTGAAGCACTTATTAAACCAGATATGGCCACCATTCCAGCAGTTCTAATCCCCCATCATAAAGGTCGTAAAAGGATGCATCTTGGTAAGTATTCTCATATTAACTATGAACATGTTTTTTTTTTCTACTTTCAATGTATGGGATGGATTTATTACATATAAGTTGTTGTCTCACATCTATTCTCTATTTTTCCTGTAATAAGAAGCCTATATAATCAGAATTTCAAACTTAAGATGAAAATGCGATGTTTACTAATGCAGTTGCTTTAAGGAAAACCATATGACTAGAAATGGGAGTTAACTAAAGACTGAAAACTAAAAAATTCAGGGGTTGCATAAACCAAGCAGATATCCAATGATCTGGTGTATGACTCACTGCTTATATCAACTCACTTTCTATTCTCTATTTCTCCCGTTGTAAGAAGCCTATGTAAACAGGAATTGTTTGTTTGTTCCTTTGAGTTTTAGGACAAAAAACTCTACTAGTTTATCATCGCCCAGTAATAAATTGTAAACAGGAATTGAAATGCTAGCTGAATATGAGACTTTTGGGATTGGGATTAGGATTAATGGTTTGAGGTGCTCAACTACTATAGGTCATTAGCACTGTCTGCGCTAAGGATTTGATGAGCTATTTAGTGACGCCTTTACTCAAAGTGAAATTCAGAGAGTAGAAATGGGGGTTTACTGAAGACTGTATACTAAAAAATGAAAATGTATAGTACATAGTTAATATTTGAGATTCATAAAAAATGAATAGAACAATATTTATAGGAAATTAAATTTGTAACAAGATTGGTTATACACTTTTTTTCGATATGATTCATATTACAAATTTTATATTATTCTCCTCCCTAAACGACTCCCCCCCCCCATCGTCAGCCAGTCAATTCTCAAGGGCCGTCAGGTCAACATCCAGGACATTTGGACACTGATGATGATGCACTGCATCGAAAGTGCTCTGTCGTTTTAATAAATTGTTATAGTTGAAGCGTAGCCATTTCTTTCATTTACCTACATTAGAAGTCACTTCCACCTGCCAGAATACCAACTCATTTCTGAAACTTTCCACATTAACATAAACCCCAACAGCATAAATTACAAAACAGACAAATAATAAAAAATATCTCTCACACATCTTCAAAATATTACACACTCAATGACCTTCCTTTAGGTTTTCTTCAAACCCTTTCCACCCCTACATGCCCTTGTCCTATCCTCATTCAAGATGTATCTCTCACTGAGTGCATTCGTTTTTTTTTTTCTTCTCCCTGCTCCTCCTCTTCTACAATTGGTATGTACTTGTTGGTTTTTGTTCATTGTTAGCTCTAAAGAAGGGAACCCATGGTGCACGAAACTGTCAGCATAAAAAATAAATAAACTCCTCTATTTGAAGAATTTATAGCTGATACCCGACCATCCTCTACTATCATTCAATAACCAATGGCTAACCAACAACTGATAGCTTAAGTTTATTACTCCTGAAGAGGCACCATAGAATTTGGGAAACATTCAGAGGAAAATAAATCAGTGGAGATAGTTCACGTATTTTTCAACTATTGTCCTTCAGCCATTTCATCTTCAAGGAATATTTCACATAATAAAAGTACAATCAAATTAGTATCTTAAATTTAAGCTTGGAATAAAAAGCTGAAAGATATATCCACTTCTTATTAATATGAGGTGAGTAGAAGTGGGGGTTTATAAGTCTAAAAACTAAAAAATGCAAACACCTCCATTAATTTTTGAGAAATAAAAAATATAGACAGAACATCATTTAGAGGAAATCAATTTTGGAATAAGATTGGTTATGAACAATTTTTTTATCTTCCCCTAGTCCTTTTTCAGCCATTAACAATCTTGGTTTTTAGTCATGCATCAAAATTTCTGAAACATCGAATTTGATAATGATCAAACAAAAATTGTGGCCACTAGAGCATTTATATATAAACTGCTCAAAAATGAATAGGGATATTGGCTGTTTTGTGGTATGTATGGGGCCTAGCATATTTTTTTTTTTTTTATTATAAATATCATTAATATTTATTAGAAATTATTGTCTTTTTCCCCCATAAAAAAGAAATTTAATTAAGATCAATTTAATTAAAATTAATAGGATAAGAAAAAATAACCAATATCCCTATTCATTTTTGAGCAGTATATATATATATATATATATATATATATATATATATAATGATGAGTTTCTTGAACATGATGAGTATTCTAACAGAAATCTGAGGCTGAAGGAAAGAATGTAGACACCTAATTTCATGAAGTCATATAACTGCAAATGAAGTTGGTTCTTAAATCATATATTGATTGTTCTCTATAATTTTTGTTTTGGCTATTTTGAAACATATATTATCGTATACATATCTGTGATTTTATTTCTCAGAATTAAAGGAAACAATGGCACATGTTACTGCTGCGCTCAAACAGAAATTGGTTGATTCAATGAAGAATACATGGAACGCTGTTTACCAATTAGCTTTGTTCAGTAGAAAGGACAACGCCCTTCCGGGTGAAGTTAGCAAGGTATTTGCCACTTCATATTTTTTACATGTATTATATATTTTTATCATAGCAAATTTCCCTTAAGGGTATTCAGGTAATGAGGTTATCGGCATGGGCCAATTTCTGAAATATATCTTAAGTGTCAACCAATTTTATCTGGGAGGAGAAAACGAGGTCTGTACAAATTTATGCATTTTTGTGCGTGTGTAATGTTCGAGTAAAAGAACAATGTGATATGGGCACCACATGAATCCAATTTTTGTTTCATGGGTACAAACTCAATAGCTGATTTCCTTATGGCAAAATCTGAACCACCAACTTGTTCCCTATGTGATAGACTACTAACTATAAAACACTTACTTACTGACTGCAAAAGATCACAACTTAGACTTACCTTACAATTTACACCAACTTCTAAACAACGAAAGTACATATCTAGACACTTTATCATATTTAAAACCAGTACACATTTACAAACTTATATAGTACCCAACCTCTTCTTATTTCCAGTGAAGTATAGCCATAAAGGTTTAATTCAACTCTATGTAATACCAAATGTAATGCAAAATTACATTTTTTGCTACCTTGTGTGTACATCCGTATGTGTGGGTGAGTGCGTGCGTATACGTGTGTATGAAATTGCTTCTGTAAGATTTTACAAACTTTTAAATAAATCCTTGTTTATTTATTATAAATTATTACTAATTATAGTTTTATTAACTTTTATAAAATATTTTTGTTTAACATTACGCTTTTGTTTCATTTTTGTTTTTTTTCTTTTATCAATTATTCATGTTCTGTTTCTATTTCCTTTTCATGACTTTCCCCGTTCAATAATTTTTTCCGTTTTTAGTTTTTATTTCATTAGTTTTTAATACCTATTTTCTTTTCTACCAGTGTTATTGCCCAGCAGCAACTATGAATTTATATTTACTATATTCAATAATTAGGAGTAATTTTTGGCTTTGTATGATAAAGGATGTAAATCGCTACAAATTATGTGGCACCAAACAAACAAATAGTGGATTTTATTATTTTGTTGTAAGTGTCAATCCTGAAGTGTTTTTTAAAGTAAATGCTGTGATCATGATTATTTTCATTTATCCTTTTTTTAACCTTAATTTAATGGAATATTACGAATTACTATTCTAAAAAGGTTTTTGTATTATTGATTTGCAGGCTATCGAAGATGAAGTTTTACGGGATGGGTACTTGGACAGGGACCCTCCCATTGGTGTCATCGGAGAAGAAGGTTCAGGTTCAGACGTAAAGGTTGGAAAGTTGAATGGAGGGGGAAGAATAGATTATGTACTTCAGGAAGCTCCTCTCGAAACATTCAACCAATACATTTCTGCAATTAGGAGCCATCTTGTTTACTGGTAAGGTTTTATTTCGCTCTGTATAATTACTTATGTTTTTTTATTATTATGGGGGAGTTTTATTCTCAAAAAAGCCCTGCGAAAACTAAGCAGATTTCCTACATGTTGATGTAACACACTAGTGATCTCATTTCACCTCTCTTATTTCCAAATAAAAATCCGACAAGTGTGAATATTAGAGTTACAAAAAAAATTACATAGAACCAATCTTGATATTTAAATTTAATTTTCTACAAATGTTGTTCTATACACTTTTTTTCTATCTTGTATTAATCGAGAATTTACTTCAGTAATCTTACACTTTTAGTCATTACACTTTCAAAAAATCAGTCACAGGGGCAGTGTAGGAAAAACAAGGAAGTATGAATAACTTGATTAGTATTTAAGGTGTAAAAAATGCAAAGAACAACAATTGTAGAGCATCAATATTTGAACTAGATTGGTTTTATGATTCAAGTTATATTAACAGATATATTTTGAATTTTCGAATCCTTCCCTTTTTAAACCCCTTTTAATATGATCTTTAGTGTAGACAGAAAAGGTTAAACACTGAGTATGGTACAGATCAAATAAACATTTTTGAATTAAAATGTAAAATCTTAATTGATAATGACATCACACAACGAATTTGCTTGTATCTTGCTTAAGAAAGGGTTCTTGAAAACAATATTCGGTATATAACCTTAGAATAAAGTGGTACATGATGTAACATCTGATTGTTGATATAATATGAGTAGGAGTGGGGGTTTACTGAAGGCTGAAATCTAAAAAATCCAAATATCTCGTTTAATATACATGATAGAAAAAATATGTACATACAAATATTTAGAGGTAATTTTATTTGCAATAAGATTGGTTATGAACAATTTTTTGATCCGACTTACAGTAACAGAGATATTTCAATTTTTGAAATTCCCCCTCTTAAACTCTCCCTCCCAATTGTCGATTTCTGCTATTAATGATCTTGATCTTTCTTTTTACATAAAATGTTTAAATCTCCACTTTGGTAATGAAGAAACAAAAATTGCCACCACTAGAACCTTAACAGACAAATATATATATAATTTTGAATGGTCTTCATTTTCATTATCTCCTGAGTATTTGAGAAAATTTTTGAAGATTGTGTCATGAATACTACCTCAATAATTGATTTCCCTTAAGAGAAATCTGCTAATAAGCGATTATGCCATGAAACCTCTTATTCCAAGCTTAAATACCTCACAATATTTTCTACAAATATTTACTAGATGACATCATCAACTAAAATTGTATTGACTGACCACTTCTACTCGTATGGTGAGAAGCGTCAAACCATCACATGGGAAATCTGCTTAATTTACGCAGCCCCTGCGAGACAGATTTTTTTATGAGTAGATGTAAAGTTGAACTAAAAAAATGTATTTACTTGTTTCAGGGAGTCTCATGATACAGTGCTGATGATCCTGAAGGAGATATATGGAATAATGGGAATAGAACCTGACACTCAAGTCCCACAGCCAATATTGCCGTTTGACGTTGGCGGAGATAATGACACCTACTCAGAATACACTTACAGCATTGGAGCCACACCTACACAGTTTGTCAGAAAATAATTTATATCCACGGGGAATTTCAACAGTATTTTAGGCACATTGATGTTTTAAACAAATTATTTTTTTAAGTAACAAATAAAAATTGTGATGAAGTAAATAAGTGTTAATAAAACCATAATTATTTATTTAAGTGTTAAATACTGTTATTGGTTCAATTAAAATGTTTATATATTTTATGATGTTATTTATATTTCTGAAATAAATTTATTAGTTTTGTTATATCGTTTATTTTTTTAAATATTCCTTTTCTCTTCCTTAAGTTTTAACCTTTGTGCCTCAAAATGAAATTTGAGTGGAAGTAGTTCATACAAAAATAGCAGAGAACAAAAATGTCAGGGAAAGCAGTCAGTTACATTCAGAGTTAGTCAGGCAGAGTACTGTCAAAACTTGTTTGAGAAGATAACGAGACCAAGGATCACCTGGGAGAAAGATATAAAGGAAGCTTGGTAAATAAGACACAGTGGCTATGCCATATGGACATAAAATATCTGTCACAAAGGGGCTGGCTAAACAGCTGGTGAGCAGATTTCTCATGTATAGGAAATTAACAGGTAACATCATCTGTCCATTCTCTTCTTTATTTCTCCCCTTAATGGATCCGGTTAAAATACACAAGACTTTAAACTTTACCTGAATATTAAATATTTAGTGATAGTAGTGTAATATATAAAATCGAATTAGTAGGAGAAGGAGTCTACAAGAGCCCGAAAACACAAAAATTCATATAGCTCTTTAATATGGTGTTAGATTCTTTCGTTTGGAATTATTATTATTATTTATTAACGTCCACTTTTTGCAACTTAGGCTAACTAGGACGGGTTATCTACAGGTTACCACCCTTTACTAGCCAGGGTGGGATTTTAGGATGTTATTTAATGAATTTCGTCATTAAATAATTTCCTTTACCCAGGCAAGAATCGAACTCGCCACTCTAGGTTTACCATGTGAGATAAAGGTCAACGCTTTAACTCGCATGGCTAACCTAAGCCCCATAATTCGTTTGGAATTTATTATAGGTTTAAAACTCAGCTTAGCTCCAGCGGTGTTAATACAATATTATCTACAATAATATTGGTGTAAAATGCAATTATCGCAGAACATTACTTTGTTAATAAGGTTATTAATAAACACATTTTGCAATTCGTAAACAGAGATATATGCCATTACAAATTTCACCCCTTCTCTAAACTCCCTTTCCAATTTTGGTCTTTACTGAGATTGATCTTTAGTTTTACATGGAACCTATATGTATATATATATATATATATATATATATATATGGGACAGAGCGATCTGTTTCCATATTGGTTAAAGCATAGTTACACCTGCCATTGCTCTCAGCACACTTGATGGCAATAACAGATGCAGATTTGATCCCCACCAAGAAACAAAAATGATTCACAAGATCACTACCTGTCATACTACTGATACAGGGCTTGTGGAGTAGCAAAGTGTAGTGAGTAAATACATTTGACAGCCATGTTCGAAAAACTAAGGACCCACCAAAACCAATGCTAAAATTGCCATCAGTAGGTGAAAATTAAGTCATACTTTGTCCAAATTGACAGGTATAGTAAGATATTCAATTAAGGATGGACATGTAAAGATGGATTTGCTTTCTGCTCTCCACCATTACGGATTTCACGCTTGTCTCCATACAGATTATACCTCCTTAAAATATCATAAGTTCTTTGTTATTTATTCTAAGTCTGGAGATTCCATGCTTTTTACAGTGTGATGTAAGTGCCAACACATTTTCATGGGTTTATGATACTGTTACGTTTATTACAAAAATAATAAACTTGTTTATTAGAGTTCTTTTGGATTGCAAAATTAAACACACACACACACAAGCTTTAGAGTTTTTATAACTGCACAATTTATTTAACAATGCACTATACACTTGGTGTATAGAAGTTAATTATCCTTAACTTGAGGTAAGAAGAAGTTAATTATCCTTAACTTTTACTCACAGTATGCACTGATAGCTTCACTGTTCTTCTTATTGCACGTTCCAATAACTTACTCACGATCACTGAAGTTCACAAAAACACGGCACTGCACTGATCTCAAAGATAACGGTACTGCACTGTCCCTTTACTTTTTCACGGCACTACACTGTTCTTTACATAAAAACTGCACAACATAGTTCTTCATATAAAACACTATACCACACTGTTCACTAAAGCCACACTGTTGACCACTTGATGAGAGCTGAGAACAAACAAACTCTCGGTGTGGCTGGTTACCATTTATAGCTCGTTGGCTTACATCAAAGGAGACTTGTCCAGACACGTATCTAGACCATCCGTTGGCTCCTTGATCTACTTCCTACTTCTTAAATATGTGATTAACTCTGGTTCATTTTTCATATACATAGTTTTCGCAACAATACTCCAATAATAATAATCATCCATCAATAATTTGTATTTCAAATACGCCTTGATATGAAATGTATGCCATGCAGAGGCTGTGTAATCTAAGCAGATTTCCCACATGTGAACACTATTGATCTGCCAACGTCTATTCTCCATTTTTCCTTTAGTAAGTAGCCTATGTAAACAGGAGCCCTCCAGGTCCAAGTTCGGTTATAAATGGACTTGATCTTACTTTTTACATGAAACGCTTAAATGTCCAGTTTTGTAATGATAAAAGAAAAATTAAGACTGCTAGAGGAGCAACAGACAAATTTTTACATACGTATACAAATATATATATATATATATATATATATATATATAACACAAATAATTTTGAGGGAACTTTTCTCTTAAGGGAATCTGCTAAACAAATCCAGAAGTAAATAATAAAAAATTGCTTAAAAAGCAAAATAAAATAGTTTAAATTAGGTTGCTTAATGACATAACCAATGTATCTCTCTATTTGAGTTCCTACTACCACTGGTTGTGCGAATGTTACTTAATTTTGGTTAGTTTGATTAGTCGTTACATATACATACATAAATGTATATATATATAATAATAACTTATTTAATGGAAGATTTTAATCTTTGTATGGAGTGTGTTGACTTTTTACTTAAAGTGAACTTTTGTGATGAAGGAAGTGAAGGATAAGCTGCTTTAATAAAATAAGTGGATAAGACTTTTATTAAACCAAGTGTTAGATTTTGGATTGTAAAATAGTTAATGAATTAGTGTGACTGTGAGTTGTGTTGACAAGCATAAGGGAATCCTGCTTTTGAGAGCAAGAGGAATTAGTATGTCTGTTTGCATGCCTGTAATTCAATAGCTCTCATAGTAATCAAAAAGAAAAGTTTTCATACCCTCCACAAATATTTATTCATCAAAGAAGATAAAGCTGCTATTGAAGGCATGCTTCATCAGTGCCCAATGACACACAAGTAAAACAAACCATGCCAAACAAGGGGGAAAATAAGAAATAACTACATACAATAACACAGAAATAAAACAAGTTAAATATCAGGGAAATCAGCTAAAGCAAACAAAAAAATAATAAAACGAATACAGAAAAGTTAATATTCGAGTTGGTTAAAAATATGTATATCACCAATTGTAGTAATTATTTTTTTAAAATAATTTTGGTTAAACAACTGTTTTTGAGCACACCCCTAATATATTCATGATTTTGAAACTTACTCTTTCTCTTATCCCTCTCTCCTTCTGGCCTGCTTACGCCCATTAATAGATGTTATCAGTAATTTTATATTAATCTGTTAAATATTCAGTACGGTAATGATTAAGAAAGATTTAGACCCCTAGAGCACAAAATGTTCATTGAAATCACTTCCAACATTCATGCATGTGTCTTACATAGTAAAGAATCAATGAAAACAATATTGAACTTTGAGTAAAATGTTTCATGATTCACTGGCCTATCGCTAATATGAGGTGAGTAAAATTGGAGATTTATGCAGTAGCTTCCCAAATAACCAAGAATTATAATTTAAGCTGGACATGAGAAGTTCAGTGAGTCAGTTAATCTAAGTGGAAATTATATGAGCAGAAGAGTGAGTTTACTGAAGACTGAAAATCATAAATGCAAATGCATTCGATTAATATTCAAGATACAGAAAAAAAAATGCATTGATTTATAAGAAATTCAATTTGCAATTAGACTGGCAAAATATAATTTTACAATCCGTAGACAAACATCTACACAAATATTTAAATTTGTATAGATATGATTTTCGTCAAACTTTATTTCCCTAAAGGGTCAACTACTAAAAATACATTTTACTCTTGTGACAGATCTCAGCTTCACTATTTATACAATTTTGTATATTAGAAAATAAATTGTTGGAACTCAAGATTAGACCAGCGTAACTCAGTTGCATGCAAACCTGAAACCTGAGTTCAATTCTATATATGAAATCAACACTTGTATCTTTAATATTAAAAAAAATAATAATATATAATCCCGCCTTTTAAAATTGTGTTCCCCATATAAGGCTTGTTCATTTATTTGCTTTAATTATAAGGTACAGTATTGTATTCTACTCTGATATAAGAGTAATTTTCAGTTTCTTATTTAATATTAAGGATCCTAAATAATCTTTCTTTTTCTTTATAGGCAATGGCATTTCATCAATATTGAAACAAAAGTGACTTCACAAAAAAAAAAAAAAATAATAAAAACCTCAAATACCTATCATATCTGCATTTATTTTTGTAAATATGTTCTATAAGACTAGTTGTATAATTATTACAAAATTAACAAAATAGTAAACAATTCATTTCTCAATACAGCTTATTTCATATAACTGAGAACACTTTACAATTTATTTTCAATAAAAATATTTGTTCTTATAAAATGTTCAATAAATTTGGTAAAATTTAAAAACAATTAACATTCACTTTTCAAATTCTTTACATTTTTCCAGATACTGCTCATGACTCAGTAAGTTATCCCGGTACTGCTGAACAGTGGGAATTTCTGGTAGAACTATGGCAATATGACCTTTTCCTTGAGGTTCCTGGATTAATAGCTTTGGGTTATCCAGAAGTTGTTGATTTACTTCAAGGAGTTTTCCAGATATACCGCAAACTATGTTGTACTTTTGACCATCCTTGCAGCTGACAACTGCCAGGGGAGACTGCGGCTGGAGTCTCTGGGCTCCATGCTTCCATTTACCGGAAACTTTGTTTTTCAGTCTATTCACATCTTCTGACACTTGGAAACTGATACTGACTAAATCTTTCTGCTTGAATAAATAGTGTGAGGGGGCTAAGGTTACAAGACAAACCCTATTTGAATGTATCAAAATACAATAATCATCCCTAGGCTGGGTAATGTTCATACAGTATCTTGGAGAATAGTACCGTTCTACAACAGATGTGTAATTATTGGAGCCATTGAAATCATCTTCAATAGGCAATGTGCTGAAGTCCATAATTTACTAAGAGGAAAAAAACGGACTCAATACGCATAAGATTTCGTGATCACTGAAACTGTAATTAATCATTAAAACAGACTAAAAAACTGCACTTTATAATAAAAATTCAACAAATAAAAAATAAATAATTCATAAATGGGCTCCTAGAGCCAAATAAGCACGTGCTTTACCATTCACGAATGCTCCGTTCAATTCCCATATAGAAGTAGGAACATATTGGATAAATTCCAGATATAATGTTGGGATATGTACTTGATGTATCTTAACTCCATGGAACATTTATGGGCCTTATTGGAGTTAAAAATCTGTAAACCTAGATATAATTCATGCTTATCAATTGTTTATTAAGTGTATGAATAATATTTTTGCCTTGAAAAATTAGAATTAAAATCATTAAAAAAGTTGTATTTGATTCTAATTTTAATTAATGAATAAAATTAATGAGGAATGTTGCGTATTTATATCAATTTATAAAAAAATAATGGGGTGAGTAAAAATAACTAAATAACCGTATTATAGGAAAAAAACAAAATTATTTTTCTTCTACTTACAAGGTTTTTAATAATCATTATAAAATGCACTATAAATATGTTATATACATTTATGCTATATATTTAATGTTAACGGAGATATTTGCATTTCTTAGTTTTCACCCTACATTCATATTAGCAATAAGCTGTTATATCATGAGCCACTTTATTTCAAGCTTAAATACCATTTGCTGTTTTCACTGAATGTTACTAAGTTATATACAAAAGGATATATATATATATATATAGTGTTTTGCGGTCGTGAACCAAAAATATTTATTTATTTTATACCATACTTAACTGCTTCATTCAACTGTAATGTTCATATTTGTTATTGAAGGATTTCGGACTTGAAATAGTATGGGTTTAGAGTCGGGAAATTAGAAAACTCAATAACTTTCCATTACAATCACTTATTTTGTAGGGACTAAGATCGTCTTATTTATCTTGATGCATAATAAATTTCAAGTTTTAAACTTGTTTCCTGTTAAGTTGTCACTTGATATAATCCAATTATGAATAGATGGGCTGGTCTTTTAATTGAACGACTCACCTCACTTCTACATGCTTCAATTATTTAGAATCCTTTTTCAAGAGTTACGTCATCCAATCACACACACAAACTACCTTCCGTTCAGAAATTCACAAAGGATCTATCACCATTAAGGAGTCAAAAAGTTATATAGTGAATGACAATAAAGAATTATTCTAGATCAGAATAGATTACGGCATGATTTACTTGTCATGGTCCTCTATGGCAGTCACTTCGTGCAACAGTTGCTTTTTTTATCTATATCTGTTTGTTTGTAACCTTATCAAAACAAACAGTCAATTGTTCTATTTGTAACAGCACTGCGTCCTAAAGAATAAGTTTCCCAAAGTTTTTTTTGTGACATTAGATTAGCGGACATAGGTTTTTGCCCAGGAATAAGATGGCTATGAATAAATTTATGCATCCTAGAAATCCTTATCGGAAGCGGCCAGATTTCAAACAGTTGGCCATTGAATTCCCGGAATTTAGAAAATTTGCTAAACAGGTATGTGATAATCAAGGTTCACAATGCAACTATACCCGTTTTTTTTTTTTTAATGATAAGCGTCAATATTTTATATGTATTTGGATGACATAATTTAACTTCTTGGATAAAATATTTATAATTGCGAATAAACGTTTTGAATTGGGTCTAATTTGTCACTTTTATGTCAAGTTGAACATTGTCATATCTTCAAACCTAATGCTATGCATTGGTGCTGTTTGGGACTTAATTTATGAGTAATTAGGCTATTCACCACAAGTGTATATAGTTATTTTATTAGCTTGCTTTAAATTTGTAAATGGGGCTACTAGAAAATTTGATTGAATAATTGTGTAAAACAGTTATATCAATAAAAGTTACAAATTTAATTTTCTACAAATGTTATTCTATTCACTTTCTCTCTATCTTGAATATTAACCGAGATATTGGCTTTTTTTAGTATTCAGTCTCAGTAAACCCTGACTTTTAGATTTTGTACGTTAACAATGAGTAAATATATCATAAAACCTCTAATTAAAAGCATAAATGCCAAATATTGTTTTCATTCTGATTTTACTTTAAGTAACCGAGTCACTGAAAATCTCATTTCCAGCATACATTTTAATTTCTGGTTACATCGTCTTCTTATTATGGAAAAAATAAGAATGACCGGTGTGTCTACTCAGTTTACACAGCTCTGTGTCACACTCTTTTTTAATGGCCTATTTGCAGATGATAAAGAACATGCTCAATTTGTAGCCTCATTGCGTGTTACATATTACACTTTTATATTTGTTCAAAAAAAAAAAACAAATGCATTTTTCAATTTCAACAAATTTTTAATTCTTCAATTGGGTTCAGGTTGACCGTGTGAGTTAAGGTATTGGTTTTAATCTCACGTGGTAAACCTAGAGTGGTGAGTTTGATTCCCTCCCTGGGCAATAGGAATTTATTTAGTGACGGACTCATTAAATGGATTCCTTATTTCCACCCTGGCTAGAAAAGGGTAGTAACCTGTAGACAACCCGTCCTAATTAGCCATAGTAGTATAAAGTGGACATAAAAAAAAATAATAATAATTCATAAATATGAGCCAGTATTTTTTGATTTGGCATTGTCAGGACATTAAAAATAATAAATTATTTTACAAATTATAGGCTTTATTGATATTAAGTATATCACTCTTAATAAATGTCCAAAAATACATCTTATAGTAAATCACATTTCTTTACTCTTTTATTACCTCTTGCAGATTTATCTAATAAAATATCTTTCAAACTTATTCCATGCCGACATTGTTATTCTTTCAGTTTGTCAGTTTTCTGTTATAATTGAAATTTTATTTTATTTCTTCTTAGGACCTGTCTGGAAAAATTCAGTTCAACTTTAAAGACCAAGGAGCTGTGTGGGCTCTTACAAAATGTTTACTGAAACGTGATTTTGATTTGAATGTTGAAATTTTACCCGACCGTTTGGTACCAACTTTACCTCTGAGAATGAATTACTTGCTTTGGATTGAGGATCTCTTGGGAATATACAAACCTAAAACAGTCATTGGAATAGACATTGGTAAGAACATTTATTAGAATAACATAAACATTTGTTGGTCCAGCAGCCCACAAAGGTCCTCTGGGCATCTGGTCCAGAGGCTTATTTGAAAAGTTTTGGTTGGAAGTCAAGTGGTCTGCTTGATGTCCCATACTCTACTTGTGATGGGAACGAAGACTATCAACACCTTTTCTATTATTCCAATAGCTCCTCAATTGCCTCTATTTGCTGAGTGAACAGAAATCCAACCTTTTAGGCCAGTAGCCCCAAAGCCCACAAGAATCAAGTTTGCACTTAAATTCACACTCATGATTGTGAGGTCACCACTTGAATAGAGATCCACTGAAGCCATGCTTGATTTTTCATGTGCTGTTGAGTCAACGATTTTCATTTTCTGAAATCAGAATATCTTTTTGTTTGCATTAATACTTTAATACTGTGGTCGGCAAACTTTTTAGCCAAATATGAACATTACAACAATTTCAAAAAAATTGGGAGCCAAATCTGCTTGTTTAGTAAACTTTTATTACACTAAATAAGTAGTACACTAAATAAAACTAAATTTCATACTTAATAAATATTTATTAATGCGAACAATGTGCTTGCATCTCCTTGGAAAGATTGAGTAAGTAAGGTTTATATGTTGTTTTTAATTTTAGGGACGATTCCAAATTCTCATCAATAAGACAAGTTCTCAGTTTACTTTTGATAATATTCATGCTTGAAAAAGATTGTTCCCATATATATGTAGAGCCGAAAAGGGAAGGAACAGCAAAACGAGGCCAGAGCTGCACTTAGAGTCAAAGAGCTAAATGCAGCTCTGGAGCTGCACTTTGCCGACCACTGCTTTAATACATTGGGGTTGTTCATCTAAAATTCAGATTGCTTGATAACACATTTAGTACAAGTTGAATGAATATTCCTATTATCTGAAATACCCGAATATGGATTAGGTAGTATGACGGTGCCTGAAGTCATATTAATTAACAATTTAAAATATCTCCCATATTTGAAAGTTAACAATTTCAAAACACTATTAAGTTAATATTTTAAAATTAACCTGGAATACTTTTCACAGATGTGAATTAAAAAGGTCTTATTCTTTCATTCTACAGCAGAGAGCATTTGCTCGGCTTATTTGTTGATACCCGTGTGCTACTTCCTTCACCATTCAACACCTCAGATGGAGTAGCACTTATAATTCTGAAAATTATTCTCTAATTCTTTATTATACTAATAGTGATAATATTCACTTAGTTTTTTATTGACAGATACATGTTTTTAATACGAAGAACCATCTTTTTAGATAAAACCTATAAAATGTGTTTTAAACTTTTATTTCACTGAGTGCAAAAGGAGGAACAGTGGAGTTTTTAAAATGAAACGTGGGTAGAGCAGTTTAGAGGTCTAATAACAATCTATATATATATATAAAATTGTAACCTCTGTCTGTACATTGATTTTTTTCGCGAAATTTCACGATAACTTTTCGTTTCACATGTCATAGACACCATAACTGCATTTTGTTTCTTTCGTGTCTCTTTGTTTGTTTATTTGTTACCTTTTCACGCACAAACGGCTGAACCGAATTTTATGAAAATTGGTATGTATATTACTACTAGCCCAACTTAGGCTTTAACATATTAATATTCTCTAAGACGAACAGGAGTGGGGGTTATAAGGGAGGCCTAAAATTAAAAATAGCGATATTTCGTTTCCTATTGCTTTTTCAGCAAGTATGCACATAACAAAAGTTGTTTATTTTGTAATTTAGAGTAACTTTTGTTATATGCACTTTTGCCGTATACGGAAGTATAAATGAGTTACACGCTAAAAACTATTGCGGGAGTCCACAATTTTATTTGGCACAAAAGACTCAACCGAACTAAACCAAACTCGCTATGTGAATTAGTACTAACGCCTTCCTTATAACAAACCATACTAACATTTCTAGGGACGGGCAGGAGTGGGGGTTATAAGGGAGGCCTGAAATTAAAAATAGCGATATTTCGTTTCCTATTGGATTTTCGGCAAATATGAACATAACAAAAGTTGATTATTTTGTTATTTAGAGTAACTTTTGTAATACACACTTTTTTCGTATACCGAATTATAAACGAGATATACGCTAAAACCTATAGCGGAAGTGAACAATTTTATTAGGGACAAAAGACCCAACCGAACTAAACCATACTCGGTATGTGAATTAGCACTAACGCTTTTCTTATAACAAGCCATACTAACATTTCTAGGGAAGGGCAGGAGTGGGGGTTATAAGGGAGGCCTGAAATTAAATATAGTGATATTTCGTTTCCTATTGCTTTTTCTGCAAATATGCACATAACAAAAGTTGTTCATGTTGTTATTTAGAGTAACTTTTGTTATATGCACTTTTGCCGTATACGGAAGTATAAATGAGTTATACGCTAAAAACTATAGCGGGAGTCCACAATTTTATTTGGCACAAAAGACTCAACCGAACTAAATAAAATTCGGTATGTGTATCAGCACTAACACCTTCCTTATAATAAGCCATACTAACATTTCTAGGGACGGGCAGGAGTGGGGGTTATAAGGGAGGTCTGAAATTAAAAATAGTGATTTCCTATGGGGGTTTCGGCAAATATGCACATAACAAAAGTTGTTTATTTTGTTATTTAGAGAAGTTTGCTCAACACGGGGGCTCAACGGGAAATATGACAATATCCAGGACAGTGAAGTCTTACATAAAAAAATAATTTTGTTATTAACAAATCCACAGAAACGACGTGTTTTAACCCTAAACACTGGGACGGGTAAATGTCAAAATATTGTGCAAAGTAAAGCCTTGCCAAAAATATACCATCACCATTCAGCCTCAAATGAATTCCCGAGCGAAGCCGGGTATCTGAGCTATATATATATAAAATTGTAACCTCTGTCTGTGCATTGATTTTTTCCCCGAAATTGCACGATAACTTTTCGTTTCACATGTCATAGACACCGTAACTGCATTTTGTTTCTTTGGTGTCTGTTTGTTTGTTTATTTGTTGGTTTGTTTGTTACCTTTTCACGCATAAACGGCTGAACCGAATTTTACGAAACTTGGTATGTATATTACTACTAACCCAACTTAGACTTTAGGCTATATTAAAATTCTCTGAGAAGAACAGGAGTGGGGGTTATAAGGAAAGCCAGAAATTAAAAATAGTGATATTTCGTTTCCTATTAGTTTTTGGGCAAATATGAACATAACAAAAGTTGTTTATTTTGTTATTTAGAGTAACTTTTGTTATATACACTTTTTTCGTATACCGAATTATAGACGAGATAAACGCTAAAACCTATAGCGGAAGTGAACAATTTTATTTGGGACAAAAGATCCAACCGAAATAAATAAAACTCGGTATATGTATTATCACTAAAACTTTAATTATAACAAGCCATACCAACATTTCTAGGGACGGGTAGGAGTGGGGGTTATGAGGGATGCCAGAAATTAAAAATAGCGATATTTCGTTTCCTATTGGTTTTTTGGCAAATATGAACATAACAAAAGTTGTTTATTTTGTTAATTAGAGTAACTTTTGTTATTGCACTTTTGCCGTATACTGAAGTATAAATGAGTTATACGCTAAAAACTATAGGGGGAGTCCACAATTTTATTTGGCACAAAAGACTCAACCGAACTAAACCAAACTCGCTATGTGAATTAATACTAACGATTTCCTTATAATAAGCCATACTAACATTTCTAGGGACGGGCAGGAGTGGGGGTTATAAGGGAGGCCTGAAATTAATAATAATGATTTCCTATTGGGGTTTCGGCAAACATGCACATAACAAATGTTGTTTATTTTGTTATTTAAGGAAATTTGCTCAACACTTCTTTTCAATATGAACTACCAGGTACCTCACCTGAAAAAATTAATTCAAATGTATGTCAATATTTTCTCTTTAATAATTCAAATCTATGCATAATGCACAGAAGACTGGAAATATGACAATATGCAGGACAGTGAAGTCTTACATAAAAAAATAATTTTATTATTAACATATGCCAATAACGGGTATTAACCCTAAACACTGGGACGGGTAAATGTCAAAATATTGTGCAAACTAAAGCCTTGCCAAAAATATACCATCACCATTCTGCCTCAAATGAATTCCCGAGCGAAGCCGGGTATCTGAGCTAGTAAATTAATAAAAATCAAATATTACACAATAATAATTACAAATAAATTATATCATTGTATTTTAGTAGATCATATCTTAATATAGAATATACTAAATATTTAAATTTTTAATAGGAACTGGAGCAAGCTGTATATATCCTCTTCTTGCAGCTAAGCACTTTTCTTGGAAGATGCTTGGCACAGAAATAGATATTGCGAGCATCAAATGCGCTATTGCTAATGTTGAGAATAATTATCTCAGTGAAAAAATTACAGGTACCAAAAATTGAACTTCCATTCTTAGTTTATTATTTGGGGTATTTCCCCCCGCTAATTTGTTATTAGAGAGTGTATGAGTTTTTGGTCATGAGTCTGTTAAAACAATATCTTTCAAATGGAATAACCATTAGCCTTGAAAACATTTTTCTGGTATTTGTAGATCTAAGCAAAATTACTCGAGAAGAGGGAGGAAAATAGAAATACCTAATTTCTGTATATCGTTCATAGGAATATGTTTATAATTTAACCTAAGCAACATCTGCCCTTTACTGAAAGTTCTTGACATATAGGTAACTGACTAAGTCTGGAAATGCAAATTTTATTTATTATGCTAAGTCTAAAATTGATTGAATGTCAACTTGGAAAAAGACTCATTATTCTGTACAGATAGTTGTATTTTTTATAACCTGTCCATCGAGATCCTAGTTGAATGTCTGTTTTCATTAGACTAGGTTATCATAATGACTAAAAATTGTATTTTTTAATTTTGTGCCTTTTGTTGAATGCTAATGATACAACTGTTCCGTCTAAATAAATTATTATTTTTAGAAATTAATAATAAAATATATTACAAATGTCTAGTTTCAATTACAAACCTTGAAATATAAAAAACAATATGTGCGTATAAAACAATATGGTTTATTAGAATAACGTAAAATCAAAATAAATTTAATTTCTGCCTCATTAGTTGTTAGAAAGGCCATCAACAAAAAATATCTAAAATTTATTTGAAAATAAATAAAATAATAAAAACAAATTTATGTTGTGTTGAAATTTGCGCTTACTAACTTGGTAGTATTTCATTGTAGATCTCGATCAGGCGGCATTGAAGGATATTTTCTCTTATACCTGTAAATTCTCACAATAGAAAACAACAATATATTATCTAATTTTTCCCGTATTAGTAAAGGACTGAAATAACGTTTGAAATAAGATTGGTTCTATACAATTTTTTGAACTATCATACAACCTGATATATCTGGAAATTAACCCCCTCTCCACTGGTCTGATTTCAGGCATTAACAGATGTCAACTTTCATTTTACATATAATTTTTAAATATTGAGGTTGGTAACAATCAAACAAAAATTGCGACAGCTAATGTGTTAACAGGCAAATGTATATAATATTGAATGGATTTCATTTTATTCATCTTCTAGGTAGGATTGATGGACATTTGAAGATATTATTCAAAAATCACGTCATTGTACAAACTCAATAACTGATTTTCCTTAAGGGAAATGTTGCTAAAAATGTTTAATCATCAACATTATTTCTTTTATTATTATAGATATCAACAGAATGACTCTTCATGTATGTATTTAAATTCATTATTTTACGAAAAATTCAATCCTATTACTTTTATAAACTGGTTTGTTTTGGTTTAGTAAAGGCAGTTAGTGAAGAAGTTGTACTGGATGGCGCCCTAGATGATGAGACAATTTATGACTTTTGCATGTGCAACCCTCCTTTTTTTTCCGACTCGGAGGAACTTAGAATGGAGAGTAAATCAAGGAATCCATCGAGAAAGGCTCCAAGTAATGCACCTTCAGGCGTCCCTGCCGAGCTCCTCACTCCTGGTGGAGAACTAGTCTTTATTGCTCGAATTATTGCTGATAGTGAAAAGCTCAAGGAGAGAATAAGGTATACTTGTAAATCTTATAAATCTAAAGATAAGTCTACAGTCTGATATGTTGGGGCTCAGATAAGCCATGTGAGTTAAGGTGTCAGTCTTAATCTCATTTGGTATATCTAGAGCCGTGAGTTTAATTCTCACTTGAACAATAAGAACTTATTAAGTAATGAACTCAGAGTGTTAACCTGTAGATGACCTGTCCTAATTAGTGTTAATAGCACAAAGTGGATGTTAATAAATAACATGATAAAAAGTTTCTCTAAGGTTTTATTAACCTGATTAAATTAATTTAAGTGCCTATTCAAAAAAGTCCGTCACGCAGGGGCTGCGTTAACTAAGCAGATTTCCCACAGGCGCCATGCATTTGCATTTATCTTGAAACTTAAAAGTTCAATGAGAACAATATTTGGTATTTAAGCTTCAAAGAAAGTGCTTCATAACATAATGGAATATTGAAAATATGAGATGAGTAAGAGTGGGGCTTTACTGAAGACCGAAAACTAAAAAATTCAAATATCTCAGTAAATAATCAAGATAGTGAAAAAATGTACATGACAACATTTATAGAACATTACATTTGCAATAAGATTGGTTCTATACAATTTTTCGATCCGACGTATAATAACGGAGGTATTAAGAATTTTCGACATTCTCCCCCTTTAAACCCCCCCTCCCCCTGGTCCCATTTCAGCCATTAACGAACTTGATCTTTCTTTTGGTATAAAACGATTATATATCAAGTTTGGTAACGATAAGACAAAAATTGCGATCACTAGAGCGGTAACAGACAAATATATATATATATATAAAAAGCGTTCTGTAGATGGGTTATTAATAAAAGCAAAAAAGAGTCATGGAAAAACTATGTCTCAAATATAACCCAAAACACACCAGCAGTTGAAGTTTGGAGAAAAATCCGAGCAATAAGTGGGAAAAACAAATTCAAACCCATCTTTATCAACATTCAAAATAAACTCTGCTTAGAAAAATCTAAGATTGCAGAAGAGTTTGCAAAGGTCTTCAGCCTAGAAGACTTCCAGTTTGATCAAGAATTCTTACGATACAAAGAAGAGAAAGAAAAGCAAACTCTAGACTTCTCTGACGAAAGCAATGAAACTGCAGACTACAATCGACCATTCACATTGATTGAACTCAGATCTGCACTGAACTGCACAAAAGGAAAATCTCCAGGACCTGATGAAATAACGTATGATATGATTAAAGCCCTGTCTGACAAGATGTTGACAAACCTCCTATGCTTGTACAACATAATTTGGAGAAATGGAACTTTGCCTTCTGCTTGGAGAAAATCTATAATCGTACCCATCCCCAAGGCAGGAAAATCTAGCCAGGCTGCTACTAACTATCGGCCTGTATCTCTCACAAATTGTTTATGCAAAATTCTTGAACGCATGATTAACAGACGCCTCACGTGGACACTAGAGCATTTAAGTCTACTAAATAACTGGCAGTGTGGGTTCCGGAAAAAGCGGTCTACAATAGATCACCTGGCCAGATTAGAAGCGGAAATTCTAAATGCATTTGCTAACAAACAGCACGCAATTGGAATATTTTTTGATATTCATAAAGCATTTGACACAGCATGGCGCTTTTATATCTTAAATCAACTACATCAATGGGGTTATAGAGGCAACATGCCCATACTCATCCAGGAATTCCTAAAGGAAAGGTATTTCCAAGTGGCAGTTGGAAATACACTGTCCAAAGAAAGAACAATGAAATCAGGTGTCCCACAGGGAAGTATTTTGAGTACAAATCTTTTTTTGATTGCAGTGAACGAAATAACGAAATGTCTTACCAACAATGTAAAAGGCTTCCTGTTCGTTGATGACTTTGCCATTATTTGCCGATCGCAAAGCTTGGCATATATCAAAAGACAACTACAAGCTGTGACTCTTAGATTAATAGAATGTTCGAAAAAAACAGGTTTTTTGTTTTCCCCCGAAAAAACGAAGTGCATAATATTCTCAAGGCGCAGAAATTTAAATGATTTGCCACATCTCTATCGTAAGAACACCCTAATAGAATATGTCAACCATGCTAAATTCCTAGGTATGTCTCTCGACAGCAAACTGACATGGAATGTACATATAGACAAACTAAAAAAACGCGCATCTGAAAGGCTTAAAATTCTTAAAGTACTTGCTAACACATCATGGGGAGCAGATAGGAATACCATGCTAACAATATACAAAGCTCTGGTATTGTCTAAATTGGACTATGGCAGTTTTATATACGGCTCAGCAAACTTCAATAAATTATGCAAACTAGATGTAATTCATAATGCTGGGCTACGTTTATAGGAGCCTTCCGCTCTAGCCCAGCAATAAGCTTGTGTGCTGAAACCGGAATCCCACCATTGACATTCAGAAGGCAAAAGCTGGCAGCTAAATACTTATCCAAACTAGTGACACAGAGTGGTCACCCGACATTTCAGAGTATATTCCACCCTCTCTACTCACGGCTATACGACCAAAACCCCACAACACCAAAACCTATTGGAATTAGGCTGAATAACATAACAGACAAACTATTACAAAACTCAAACAGTCTTGATGAATTCGACCCAACTCCACCTTGGACAATTCAAGAAATATCTATAGATACAGGAATCACCAAACTCATAAACAAATCGTCTCAAGAGATCAACTATTGGAAAATAAAGGAAGCTTTCATTAATAAAATAGAAAAATATCAACACCCAAAGATAATATACACTGATGGTTCGAAAATTACCGAGTCTTCCTCCTGCGCCTACTACGAAGAAAATGCCTGTCAAAAATTCAAACTCAACAAATTAACCAGCATCTATTCCGCCGAACTATTCGCAATTAAATTCGCTCTATATCACTGCATTTGCAACCACTCAACTCAAGAAAAATTCCTGATTTGCACTGACTCGTTGAGTGCCCTATTGAGTATCAAAGATGTATTCACAAACAACCCAATAGTAAAAAAAATACAAAATCAAATACAAATGCTCCGAGAACTAAAAAGGGCCGTCTACTTCATGTGGATTCCAAGCCACGTGGGAATAGATGGAAACGAAAAAGCAGATTTAGCAGCCAGAGAAGCCCATCAACTCGACTCCATCACCCCAACAACAATTACATCTGCAGAACTCTACCAACCACTCAAAGAAGAAATTAATAAAAACTGGCAACACATGTGGAATGAAACTCAGAACAATAAATTAAAAACTATTAAAACCTCCATCCGTCCATGGAAATATTCGACAAGAGACAACAGAAGAGATGAGGTTGTATTAGGAAGACTCCGAATTGGGCACACACGACTTACGCATGGCTATCTTATGACAAAAGGTCAACCCCCGATTTGTGAGAAATGTAACACAGAACTGACTATATATCACATATTAATGCAATGCCATAAGTATACAGATATTAGAAACAAATACAATATTTCCAATAGTATAGAAGTGGCCCTTGGAGATGACCCGAAAGAACTCGATAAATTGTTTAATTTTGTAAAAAACACGAGTTTATACAAAGAAATTTAAAGTGCAATTACTCGTATCCTCGTTTATATTGTTAAAATGGCGATATGGATGAGGATTCCAAAATGTGAATTATAAATATTACAGGGCGATGATAACCTGGTAGTTTTTCGCCCTTAAACCCTATACAACAAACAACAAACAAATATATATATATATATATATATATATATATATATATATATATATATATATATATATACAGTTTTGAACGGACCTCATTTTCGTCATCTCTTGGGTACGATCGATGGACATTTGAAGAAAAATTTGGAAAATCACATCATGAGTACAACCTCAATAGCTGATTTCCCTTAAGGGAAATCTGCTAATAACAATTATTTTAAACTGTTCTAAAAATGGCTATGGCAGAACAAGATTTATAGAAAGGCAAGAGACAATGGAGGGGGTCGAGGCTGTCCTGAGCCAATGAATGCAGGTGCACCTCAAAGAACACTTTCATTTATCTACTGTTTTTACTCTTTCTATGATTTAAAGTGAGTATTTAATCACAAAAACTTTTGGTTTCCACATTTTAACTGAATTATCCATTTGAAATTTCATATTTAGGACTGCTGCACCGTATAAGTTGTGTACCTCTTCTCTTGATCAAAATCGACAAAGGGAGGATGATTCCCCTTGAGGGGGGGATACAAATTACAAATTTCCTTGTACTTAATAGAGTTACAAAACATTTGTGTAGGACAATTTTTAGTTAACATGAAAAGATCAATAAATTATGTTCTATGACATTTTTTGATCCCGATTTTGGAATGGAAGTAATGTATATTATTTTCAAATGAAATAATTTTAAATGAAGAAGGGGGCTCAGGTTAGCCATTTGAGTTAAAGCGTTGACCTTAATCTCACATGGTAAACCTAGAGTGAATAAACTCCTTGGACCCAACCTGGCTAAAATAGGGTGGTAACCTGTAGATAACCCATCCCAATTAGCCTGAGTTGCAAAAAGTGGGCGTTAATAAATAATAATAATAATAAATGAAGAAGGAACCAAAACATATCAGGCAGACTCATACCAGTAGAGAGGTTAGGTTATCACTCTCACTGAGGATCTATGAAGGACAACAATTATTGCAATTATGAAAAATTATTTTTATTCATAAATATAAAACAATCAAATAACATGTATTTAAAAAAAAATATCAATTCTTAGAGTAATCAGTATTGTCATACTCAGATGATATGTTTCAGGATATTTACTGTTATGGTTGGAAAAAAATCAAATTTGAAACACTTGAAAGAGCTTGTGAGAGAATGTGAAGAGGTGAGCAGTGTAGCTACATCGGTGTTCTGTCAAGGGCGGACAACTAGATGGGGGCTGGCTTGGACATTCGTCCCAGGGCTAGATCTGAACAAGGCTCCTCATGCTTCGACAAAGAAGAAGGCACTTTCCTTCGCCCCTTTCTCTCACACCATCCCAATTACTGAAGTGGTCACCTTGGAGTCTGTCAAAGATAAACTCTTTGCATTATTCACTGAACTCAAGGTAATTTTTAATTAAATTATACATTTATTTTTTTGAGATTATCTTTTAAAATGAAAAGATCTACATTAATGAAATTATTTTGAATGTACGGGGTGTGGCTATTAAATAACGAGACTGACGCTGCTACAGAAGAAGTGCGCATGCATCAAACGCCAGCAACTAACAGCTATTATCGTGAAGCTTCCTCTTTCGAATATAGTGCCTCTCGCTTCTGTAAACAAATCAGTACAGCCGTAGCCTTCGTTCGCATTAGAGTTGTTTTTTTATTTCGCCGGAAAAATGTTAAGTGTAACAGTAGAGCAGCGAATTGTTGTGAAATTTCATGTGAAACTTGGAAAAACCGCTACTGAAACTTATAATTTATTGAAAGAAGTGTATGGCAATGAATGTTTATCGCGTGTACGTGTTTTTGAGTGGTTTAAGAGTTTTCAAGATGGCCGAGAAGACGTTCAAGATGATTCACGCCCGGGTCGCCCTTCCACGTCGAAAACGGATGACAATATCGAAAAAATCGGTAATCTGATTTGATCTGACCGTCGGTTAAGTATTCGTGCGATTGCTGAAACTGTACGAATTGATAAAGAATCCGTACGGCAAATATTACATAACAATTTTAACATGCAAAAAGTGTGTGCCAAAATGGTGCCTAAAATTCTCACATTTGAACAACTGGAAGCTCGCAAAAATGTTTGTACTGACACTTTGAATGCCATTGAAAATGACCCAAACTTACTGGAAAGGATAATAACATGTGACGAATCATGGTTTTTTATGTATGATCCTGAAACAAAGCGCCAATCCATGCACTGGAAGAGCCCATCTTCACCGAGAGCCAAAAAAGCTCGAATGAGCAAATCAAAATTCAAAGCAATGTTGATTGTTTTTTTCGATATTCATGGGATTGTGAACCTTCACTGGGTTCCTGAAGGTCAAACGATTAATCAACATTACTACCTTCACGTTCTTGCTGAACTCCGCGAAAGAATAAGGAAAAAACGACCTGAATTGTGGAAGGACAAGTCATGGGTTCTCCACCAAGACAATGCGCCGGCTCATTCCGCATTGTCTGTTAAGAGGTTTCTAGCCAAATTCAGCATCCCAGTGATAGACCATCCGCCTTATTCGCCAGATCTTGCGCCGTGCGACTTCTATATGTTTTGTAAGGTGAAATCTGCATAAAAAGGAACAAGATTTGAGTCTGTTGAAGCTGTGAAAGAGAAAGCGGCATGCGTCCTGAAGGAGCTGACAGAAAAAGACTTCCAGCACTGTTTCGAACAATGGAAGGTTCGCATGGAGCGTTGTAGGGATAAAGGAGGGGTGTATATTGAAGGTGATAATAAGTAAAAATGTATGAAATAAAAATAAAATGTTTTACAGCGTCAGTCTCGTTATTTAATAGCCACACCCTGTATACCTTGTTTTATGTCACTTAGTATTCTTTTTACTTGCTTGTACCAAGTAAAGGAAGTATTGTAATCACAAAACATTTTGTTTTTCATATTTCAATAGAATTATCCGTTTTGATAATTCCAGAATCTATTTTGACTAGTTTTGGTGTGAACATATTACTAAAGAATCCGTCATGCTAAGGCTGCGTTAATTAAGCATGTATTTGCAATTACCTCAAAACTTAAAAGTTCAATCAGAACAATATTTGATATTTAGACTTCAAATAATGTGCTTCATAATATAACACTTTACTGTCAATATGGCATGAGTAGGAGTGGGCGTTTACAGAAGACTGAAAACTAAAGAATGCAAATATCTCGGTTAATAATCAAGATAGAGCAAAAACGTATTTAACAACATTTATCGAGCATTACATTTGCAATAAGATTGATTCTATAAAATGTTTTGATCTAACGTATAGTAACAGAGATATTTTGAAATTCACCCCCTCCCACTAGTCTGATTTCAGCCATTAACAAACTTAATAATATTAAAATACCGAGTTTGGTAATGATTAAATAAGAATAAGAAAGACTGTTAGAGTGTTAACAGACAAAAATAAATAAATAAATAAATAAATATATATATATATATATATATATATATATATATATATATATATATATATATTAAAGGGACCTCATTTTCATCATCTCCTGGGTAGGATTGATGGACATTTGAAGAAATTTTACAAAATCACTTCATGAGCACGACCTCAATAGCTGATTTCCCTTGAGGGAAATCTGCTAAAAAATGTCTAGCCTTAGGACATTGAAATTTCATATTTAGGACTGTTGGAGCATCCAGTTCTGTACCTCAATCTCAGATAAGGGTAAATATGGAAAAATGCAAATTTCTCTGTACCTAAAAGAGATACAGAAGCATTGCCATAAGACTTTTTTGGTTAATCTCAGGAAAATCTATAATTTTTGTTCTGTAACATTTTTTGATCTGATGCTTTGGAACAGATATGTTGTTTTTTACTTTCAAATGATGTGCTGTAAAACATTTAGTCTATTTAATTTAATTGAAATACAAGGAAGTCATGTGGTATCTACATCAGATTTTTAGCTATTGAGGTAGTACTCATGATGCGATTTTCGAAAAATTTCTTCAAATTTCCATCGAGCCTACCTAGACAAAGTGAGGCTGTTCAAAAAACAAATATATATATATATATATATATATATATATATATATATATATATATATATATAAGTAAACAGATTCTGATGTAGAGACCACTTCCTTAAACTCATAGCAGATTCAATAAACTAAAATGTTTTATTCTACTTTGTTTAAAATCAATATAAAATAAAATCGTTCATACTTGGGTGATATGTATCTTTTGTAAAATTAATAATGTTTGGAGTAAAATGCCCATTATCTAACTCGACCTTTAGTTTTGCATGAAAATCTTATATATTGAGTTTGGTTTCGATCAAACAAGAATTGTGACCGCTAGACCTGGAACAGACAAGTTTGATATATATATATAGATATATATATATATATATATATATATATATATATATATATATATATCTTAATGCTTTTTTGGAGGAAAAATTGTATCATAAATTTATACAACTTCTAGTTATTTAACAACAAAATTAGGAAATTTAGGCAATTCTCTCAAAGTATTATATTTTTTTGTAGACTAAATAATCTGAAAATGACACTTTTGTGAGAATCATCTCCTTCTGGTGTGTATATTCTTTGAATTTTTGCCTCCTAGTCATTTTGCATTGTAATGTTGACATCTTTGTGGGTCATTGGATATAGATGGTTGTTATCATGCATTACATGTATGCTGTACAAAAGATAGACAAATACGATTCTTTAAGCATCATAAGAAGATTATAAGTTCTTGAAATGTTTTTGGTTATTTCATATCCAATCAACATCCTTTGTGGAAATAGTCTCATACCGTTTCACATTTTGATCGAATTCGTAGTACTATCACTTTCAATAAAAATCTGATGTGGGTGCCAGATTCATGACTTCCTTATACTATATTAAATTAATTTCATTTATAGATAAGAAGCTCAGGTTAGCTGTATGGGTTAAGGCGTTGGTCTTAATAAACTAGGTAAACCTAGAGTCATGGGGAATGTGTTTTTATTAATTTAGTCCTTACTAAATGAAATCCCTAGTCTCACCATGGCTAGAAAAGGCTGATAACTTGTAGATAACCTGTCCCGATTAGCCTCAGTAGCACAAAATAGATTTTAACAAATAACAATTTGAAAGTAATCATGATTTAGAATTATTCATATACTGTATTATCTATTTACTATTTTAAACCATACCTATATACTAGAGAAAAAATATCCTTTAATAAATTAATATGCTTTGTCAATTATTCCATGGAATACACTCATAGAAATAGATTATTAACACTGTGAAACTTATGTACAAGGTAAATTGTAGTTATGTGTACCAATGTTTCTAACATAATGTTTTACTCAGTACATCCGAGTGCCTATATAAAAATAAATGTTTTTTTTTTTTTTTTTTTTTTTTTTTTTAGTCTAATGCTTATTGGCAATTAGTTTCATAGCTTTAAATACTTTTAACAGTTGTTCTGGTTTGATGTCAAAAAAGAAGCTCCCAGCAGAGGTTTAATTACTGAAATGTCACAAACTTTTGTTACAGATTGACACTGATCACGAGGAATGTGAAGATACTATAATGATAACTCTAAAATCATATGAAAATACTTGGATTAACAGTAGAAAACGTCGCAGACAAGAGAGATTGATGCAGCAGAAAAAATCTGAAATAGCAAGTGGCTCTGAACAAGAGATGGATGTGGACATGGGAATAAATAACCGCAATAGACCTGAGCCACTAACTGAGGATACGGCCTCAGCAACTCATGAAACTCCTTCCAATAACAATACGCCTAATGAAGAAATGACTGAAGGAACAGACATTGCAACATCTGCAATTAGTCCCAAAAAAGACGAATTGAATCAGAACAAAGATGGTTTGACAAACGAAAACCAAACGACATCCAAAAAGAGACAAATAGATGAAGAACTGGTGGAAAATAATAATAAAAGAACTAAATTAGACACGGTGGAATCAAATCGCCCGGAATATTTAGTCGCTTCTTTAATATTGAAGGAGAACGATGAGTCAAACGAACTCAATATTGAAATGTATTTCATTGAAGGAACGGGTGGAAAAGATTCAGCCAATCAGCTGTTGACTTATTTGAAAAATCGTCTTAGAACACAATGAAATTTAAATTGTTATCTGTAAATATTGTAAATATGCTTGTACATTTTGTTCAATAAAGTTTTATCCTAAAGGCTGTGGTTGGTTTTATCAGCTGTTCTTTCTCCGTTTTCATGGCCGAATTCTCGCCCTGCGCGAGACTGCTCAGTTGAGGTAACGATTTTACCGTGGTTCTAGTGGAGTGGGTTTAGTTCTTGTGTGTGTGCATTGCCTCCAGATTTATTTGCGCTGCATTTTTTCCTTTTCAGCTGTTCTGGTGAGTAGTTTTTACGCTAATTTCTATCTGTAAGCTATCTAAAAGTCAATAATACTATTTACTTTGTAAAAATGGTGGGGCTTTAAGGTATTACCTACCTCTCATATCAATGGCAGTTGTTTTGGTTAGGGGATCGAATTTCGTTCTTTGATGTTATTTTTCTGTACTCAGCTCTCGTTATCATTCTTAGAGATTAATTGGCGTTATTTTCAGTAATGTAATCAGTTCCCCTTTGTAACAGCTACATTGTAACCTATTCTGTTTACCTTATTGTTAGCAAGTTGAATGTTCTATATGGTTTGAAAGTTTAATGAATCTTACCTTAGTTATTCCTTCACTTATTAAAAATAAATTGAACTTACAAAACTGTTCTATTGTCTATCCTTAAGATTATGCTGTTTGAAGTTTATTTATCCAGTGTGAAGTATTAACAGTTTTCATTATACAATTATCATAATCAGCATATCAGTTATTATGTTGATACATACATAAACACACGCGTAAATATTAGTTTTAAACTAAAATATTGAAATTATGTAAATTATTCTGCATTGTCTGATAGTGATTACTGTGTTACATCAATCTGTCATGGGAATTGTAGTAGCTATTTGTTTTTTTGTTTTCCTTTAGGTGTTTAAGTTCTATAAGTTAATGTTAAATAATTGTTGAAGATATGCCATCTTGAAACCTCATGTGGTTGTTATTTAGCCCTCAAGGGCACAGATCAATAAATATTCCTTCATGTCACCCTTCCTCCATTCAACTATTTCTGCTATGGCTTACAATATTATTTCTTTTATTTTAAGGCTAATATTTTGCTATAAAACTATTGAATATTATTGGCTTCCTAAAGTCAGGACATTTTAATTTGCTGAATAGATTTTTAAACTTATTTTTGTTAGTCCAGTGAGTCATATGTCCCCATTAATGATGCAATGACAGCTTTGCCTGATTTTGACAACTAATATTGCAATTAAGTCTTATTGATTTCCCAAACTTGTGTTAATTTATTAAGCTCAAAAGTTCCATTCATTTTCTTTTTGTATCCTTTAGATTTTATAAAGTACTTTTGTAGCAGATGTGAACATACTTGTGGAAGTGCTTATCTCCATTTAAAATATTTATCCTGTTACTTCTTGTTTTACTTCTATGAATTTTGTAATAAATCAAACATTTATTGCCACTTTTTGGGTATTCTTGAACCTGCAAATGTATTCTGAAATAATTCAATAATGTTTAAATTACTCCACTTGAGAAAATTATTACCTTTTAATTTTAGCATTCTCAAAAACATTCGTCAGAGGTTTTATTATGCTTCTCAAATGAATACATTTTCCTCCAAAGAAAGCCATAGAAAATTATTTCGAGTTACCATGAAATATTAACCTCAATGACAACTAAACTGCTTTGATTAGAATTTCCTTGGTCCTTTATAAAGATGCCTTCCTTGAAATTTTAGATGACATGTTTGTATTAATGTGGCATAAAACCAGGTAAATAACTGATATATAGCAAGTCATTATAAACCTTGAGGATAAAAAAGTGGACAACCCAAATATAGTTACTTATCAGAAAACCAGTTTTCATTTTTAATGCTTCTTTAAGAATTCTTTCTTTTCAGTCAATACTGTTACATTAATTTTCCTAATGATGTAGCAGACAAGTAAGACAGTGTCATTATTAAATATTTTACCACAAACGAAATAATTTGTTTACTCGTTTTACAAGTCTGATTTTTAAGTATAGATCAGGCCAGTATATTATTAAAAAGGAAAAATGTTTTATCTATTATTCTTGTCGGGTTTCTGTAATTAATAGTTCCTGTTGTTTAATCATCTGATTTGTATCATTAGGACTGGCAACAAACACCATATTTAATGTAAGTTCTCTATGGGTATTTTATCTATTTTGAAAAATACTTGATATTAAGTATTCAACATGTTTCGAGGTAGGCGCTAACAAAGCCTGGCTGATGATGGAGATTGGTTTGATTTACTAACAACATTTTCTAATTTACCATTAAATTATATATCCCTGGAAAAAAGTGACATTAGTTAGTGATATCAGGTCGAAGTTATTACATGCTGTTCCATCGTTCACGTGGCAAACGTGCAAATGTTTTTTATTGAATCTGTTATCACTAACTTTCAAAGCTCAGTCCTGCTCGTAGCTAATAGAATATTACTTCAATATACACCTTAGGGGTTGGTTTATAAGTACTATTATCCCTTAGTGGTTTCGATCCTTACCCTTTCTTGTATAAAATGTATTTATTTCCAGTAAATGTTAATATAATAGGATATATCAAATATTTATGTTTTCTTAAAAAGAATATTAATATTATGACAATTTCTTTGTATATTATTGATAAGCCTTTATTTTTATATAATACATAAAACTAGCTCATATTCCATGAGTAGATGATGTGATATTTTTTTTCTCCAACACGGTGTATACTGTATTAGATTATCAAATGATGTAGTCCTTCCTGTATTCCCCTTGTTTGAATTGTTACTGGAAGGATGCCACCAGAGTTAGACTTGGTGGTAGTACATGAACACTGTGGGTGACAATGCATTGTCATACCTATCTGCTGTCAAAAGAGGGGAGATGTAATAGAAGTTTAGTCCAGCTTTTCTGAAACCATTCAATTCTTTGCCCTCACACTATTGGTGATTGGAAAGGCCCCTTTAACCGATTTTGCATTCACAGGAAAAAATAAGACTGTTTGTTGTATTTTTGTTATTTGCCCTATTACAGTAAGTTTAAATAATTTATTATTGTGTAAATCAAAAGTACTTGTACGTTAAACACATTTGTTTCCAACAAGGATTAAAGTTTTCTAATTTAAACATCAGATATTGCTTGATGCTTTAAGTGACAAGGTTAATTTTTGTCAAATGAAACATAGGCCATTAAAATAATTGATCAATCTACTTATTTCAATTGATACAAAATATGACTAATTTCAAATCTGACATTTGATAATTGGTCTTATGTTTTCTAAAAGCTAAAATTTTATTTGTTTATATATATATATATATATATATATATATATATATATATATATATATATATAGAGAGAGAGAGAGAGAGAGAGAGAGAGGGAGAAAGTGAAAGAAAACAATGCATTCTTGAGTGGAATTCTCTTCACTTTTCTTGATGACTTGATAGTTGTATAGCTTAGTGCAGGAGACAGTGGGTAAATTGCATATCACTGTGACCTTCTTAACCCCTCATTAATTTCGATGAAATTTTGATTTATTTTGTGACATCGTATCATAATATGTAAATGTAGGGGTGAGGCTTCACTGCTGGCTGACAATGAAAATTGCAAAACTTCATTGATATTTGAATAACTGGTAAGTATATAAAATAAGGTATAAGCATATAATGAGGTTACGGTTGAGGTTGGGTACTGCATACTAAATTTGATTTAGTTGTCAGGTTACTGGGCTTCGAAGTGAGGATTCTATCCACTTCCCCAGTGGCCACTGAGTCATGAGTAGCAATTTGAATAAAATAGTATTAATTTTTACTTAATATGACAGGGTATGTAACAAGTTGAGGTGCCTTCTGCCAATGGAGCAAGGTCCCTGGCCCTTCATGGGCTCTTAGGCCAATAATTTTTCTATGAATGCATCTCATATTCATCATCTACTTAGGGTCGGTAGAAAGTTTTCAAAAAATTGTGTAATAAAAACAACCTGAATATTTGATTTAATTTTACAAGTAATTGCTCACAGTGTAATTGAACACAGATGTATCATTTAAATTATAGAGAGGAGAGGGCCATACTTCATTAGTTATTTAATCCTTGATATTGAAATACTAAAATCATTTTCAGACAGAAATGAGTTAATTACTTCACATTTTTTTTGGGGGGGGGCAGAAAGGGATAAAATTGTCAGTCCATATGATTTTGATATATAGCCAGTCAATTTTAATATGGTCATGAAGCAGGTGGTTTTGAAATCTGGTAATGGTAAGAGGTCATTTGTAAAACATTTCGGAATAGAGAGTTGCAGTGTGTCAGAGTGAAAACTTAGGTAGAGGACAGGAGCATCTAGTCAAAGTTCTCCAAGTACAGCCACAAACTGCCTATGCAGTAGAGAGAGGAGTAATGTCATAATGAAATTGCTTCTCTTTCGTCCACCTTAATGTATGTTTGAACCATAATAAATGTTGCAGGTAATCATAATCTACAATCTGAATCTTCCGTCCCTTTTTTCATGCCTTTGGGGTTTATTTGTTTGTAATGCTTCCACTTTTGTGGCCTTGTCAAATTGATATTGTTCTATTGTTGGCTTATATACTAAGAGGTCATGGCAGAAATCTAGGTTTGCCATAACTGACAACAAACTTCGAGAACTGAAACATACTTTGTGAATCCTCGAATATTTAGAAGAGAAATAGTAGTTTTAACGAGGTTAAGCATTGGCCATTCACGATTAACTAACACTGGAGAAGACGTACCCTACTGCCAACACAGTAGCTGTGGACTTCCTATGAAACATACTAACTGACTGTTACCTAACGGCTCACATAGATCTAACATACACTTTGACTGAATTACTACATGACCATTGTCAGTATATAGACCCGCGTATTACACTACTTGAAACATAGCATTTTCAAAAACTGAACATATCTGCAAAAATGAGCATACTTTCATAAAGTATCGTAAACTGATTATAAGAATTTAACCGATACTTCACTCGACCCCACCCCACAGTCACGAAGTGCGACTACTATAAGAATGAATAAATAAATTATAAACTAAAATATTGCAATCCAACTGATGGGATAAGTACAACAGTCAGCTCCCTGGAATGTCCGACATATATACCATCCGTCGAAAGAAAAGAATCCAGTTTTTTAATAGTGAATGGATAAGTTTAAGACATACTGTTTTGTTTGGTTTGATTTAAGTCCACTTTATGTTACTATGGCTTATCGGGACGGGTTATCTACAGGTTACCGTTATCGGGACGGGTTATCTAAAGGTTACCGACCTTTTTTAGCCAGGATGGGCCCAGGGAGTTTATTTAATGAGTCCGTCACCAAATAAATTTCTACTGCCCAGGGCGGGAATCGAACACGCCACTCTAGGTCTACCACGCGAGGTTAAGACCAACGCCTTAATTCATACGGCCAACCTGAGCCCCCGTTTATTGGTAAAACCCTTTATCAGGTTTCCCTTAGGGGGAAATAGCTATTAGGGTTGCATTCGTCCACAAGTGCGTAAACTTTCATCAAATGTCCATCGACCCTTCCCAGAAGCTGATGAAAATGAGAATATTTATTTATTTGTTTGTTTGTCTAGCGGTCGTAATTTTTGTTTAATCGTTACTAAAGTCGGTATTTAAACATGTCATGTAAAAATAAAGATCAAGTTCATTGATGACTGCAATCCGACCCAGTGGGAGGGGGATTTCGAAAATTCAAAACACCTGTTATTATGCGTCGGATTGAAAAATTACATAGAACCAATCTTATTCCAAACGTAATATCCTATAAATTCAGTAAACCCGCACTTCTACTCGGATTTCCATTTAGAAATGTTAATTATATGGGGTGGAGTGTCTGTCATATCACGCTGGAAGTCCGCGTCGGACTTATCGTTAGTGCAAACTAAATTATTTTACTGCTTCAAATATCCTTTTATATATTTAAAACACTAAAATAGATCTCAACGTAGCGCGCATTTCATCACGTAAAGGAATGTATAGGACGTGAGAAGATAGCGGAAGGGGAATATCAAAACAAGGGACATTGTTACCATCAGCACGGCACACACAGACAGACCAAGAACCGCCAAATCTGGCAAGGATAAAATTTGACGAATATGACTAAACCTCATTATTAGTAGAGTGGTAATGATACTATGTCGGACTTAATAACTAATCTATAAGTCCTGCTGGATAGTTCAACAAGCTTCTCCAGTGTAGATTTACCTGTTAGGATTAACCAGCGAAATATAGGGAGTATTCTAGCGAATGATAATTATGGTGGAATTAAAATTTTATGGAAAATTATTTTTAATATTTTTCCATCAATATTGCTCCTAGAACCACGAGATATTTAAGAAAAAGTCCGTCACGCAGAGGCTGCGTAAACTAAGCAGATTTCCCTCGTGAAGTTTAGTAATAGATATAATAAATATACATACTGGTAACACAACAAGACCGTGAATAAATACAAACGGAAATAAGAAATGTTTCATCCAATTTCAATAACCTGCCGACAGGACTAACGCTTCCGTTAGGTTAGAAATGTAAACAAACGGGTCTGCCCGCCTCACACCGGAAAGAAAAAGTCCGTCACGCAGGGGCTGCGTAAACTAAGCAGATTTCCCATGTGAAGTTTAGCAATAGAGAAATCTGCATACTGGTAACACAACACCACCATAAGTAAATACAAACGGTAATGTGAAATCTTTCAGTTAATTTTAATAAACTCCCAATTGAAACGGCTTCTGAATTGTAAGAATAATTTATATTTTAATAACTCAAATTTTAGTAGTCCAAGAACTAAAGAAGGGGGGGGGCGGATGAACAGAACGTATTTGCATAAATCTCACAAAGTAACGAAGGTTAGGTAAGGTTAGAAGCTTCCTTCCGCCAGAGGGAGACTTACGAAAACTGCCGAACAACACCCGACCACAGACTTCATAAAAATGCAAATATCTCGGTTAATATTCAAGATAGAGTATAAGTGTATATAACAATATTTATAGTAAATTTAATTTGCAATAAGATTGGTTCTATACAATTTTTCGATCCGATGCATAATAACGGAGATATTTCGAATTTTCGAAAATCCCCCCTCTAAACCCCCCTCCCTCTGGTACGATTTCAGCCATTAACGAACTTGATCTGTTTTTTTACATAAAACGGTTAAATATCGAGTTTCGTAACGATCAAACAAAAATTGCGACCGCTAGAGCGTTAACAGACAAATATATATATATATATATATATATATATATATATATATATATATATATATATATAATTTTGAACGGACCTCATTTTCGTCATCTCCTGGATAGGATCGATGGACATTTGAAGAAATTTTTCGAAAATCGCGTCATGAGTACGACCTCAATAGCTGATTTCCCTTAAGGGAAATCTGCTAAAATACAAGTGGAATGATATGCTGCGTTAAACTGTGGAAATATATTTCATAATTTTCGGGCTGGATTTACCCCACTTTTACGCACTATCTCTTTAAATCTAAATAGGGGGCTCGGGTTGGCCGTGCGAGTTAGGGCGTTGGTCCTAATCTCCCATGGCAGACTTAGAGTGGCGGGTTCGAATCCCGCCCTGGGCAGTGGACATTTATTTAATGACGGACTCATTAAATAAACTCCTTAGGCCCACCCTGACTAGAAAAGGATGGTAACCTGAAGATAGCTCGTCCCGATTAGCCTAGTTGCATAAAGTGGACGTAAAATAAAAATTAAAAAAAAAAAAAATTAAATAGAGTTATATAAGGACTCCTTTCACAACACGAGGTCTTTCAATGCAGATTTTATCTAATTTACAACTATGGTGTTGTTTGTTTAAGTGTCTGATGTTAGTAGCTAATATGGGTTTAGAGAGACGGGGACCGAAATTTAAAATGTCTTGTCTTAATATGAGTTGGATCGAAAATTATATAACCGATCCTATTACAGTTCTTTTCTATACATTTTCCCTCTTATCAACCAAGGTATTAATAATTTTAAGTTATATCACATTTATACAAGTCAATATATCACGAAACGTTATGTTTCGTGACAGGTTGTTTCGAAATGTTTTGGACTATCAGCAGATTTCCCTTAAGGGCCCTTAGCTATTGAGGTGGTATGCGATTTTCGAAAAATGTCTTCAAATGTCCATCGATTCTACCCAGCTCCTACGTGATGGACTGTATTTCGGCCAGAATTTTTACTTTGAGCAATCTGTTCATCTCATGTCGAGCTGACATTTTAATTTCGGGAGAAATAGAGAATAGATTGTGAGATGAGATTAACAGCAAGTGGGATATGTGGTTAGCTTTACGCATCCCCTGCTTTGACGGACTAGGTATAGGCTGCCGGTAGTAGAGTTAGAGCTGGAGGGAGGTGGCGTGAGTCATGGCTATAAGATGCAGGGGGAGTCCTTTGTCCCCAGCCTCCCCCACCTCACCGGCTATACACCTCTTCCTTTACCTCGCCGGCTAAGCCATTTATTTTGGCATACCTCTGTATATGTATTTTAGTTCGCCATCTTAATATAGAGCCTCATTTCACAATATTTACTCTACCCCTAATATCTGGTTATATGCCTCTCACTCTTCAAATAATATCTTTAGGTTCCAATGCCGGTTGACTAATAATATTCACCCTTCTCCCGTCCTACGCCTAATAGCTATCTATATTCCACACTTACCCCCCTTGAAAACAGCTCTTTAGGTTCCAGTGTGGGATGACTAATATTTGTGCAGTATGCATAACTCAATATAGCTATTACTATTATACATTCACAGTCTGCCATGAATGGCAATACAGCATTACATAATTTACTTACTAGCCATTGAGGTTTTACTTATAAAGCAAATCAAAAAAAAAAAATTAAATGTCCATCGATCCTACCCTGAAAATGGCAAAAGAGGCTGTCATGCAGGGCTGCGTAAACTAAGCGGATTTTTGTTATTGCTAGTAAGGTTCACTTGGCCCAGGTTATCCACCTTTTCTAGCCAGGGTAGAACTAAGGATTTTAATTAATGAGCTCCTAGTAAAATAAATTCCTATTATCCGGGTAAAAATCGAACTCGCGACTCTAACTTTATTAAGACCACCGCCTTAACTCACACGGCTAATCTGAGCCCCTGAGCAGATTTACTACGTGCTGGAATGACATTTTGATGTTTGTGATAAAATGTGTACCTCAAATAAACAGCCCATCACTGCTTAAACTAATCAGATTTCCCATGTGCTAGAATGACACACTGGTTATCTCTTTTCAACATCTATTCTGTATTTCTTCCACAGCCTTTGCAAACAGAAAGTGAAACGGTCGTTGGAAATGGAATTTAGAGGCTCACTTACTTACAAGTAAAATTTTTGTGAATATAACTGGGGGAGGGCTGAAAATAAAGTAATTCAAATATCTCGGTTTATATTCCAGATGGGGGGGGGGAGTGTATTAAACAACAATTGTAGAAAGTTAATTGTTTAACAAGATTGGTTCTATAACATTTTTCCATAAATTCTGATCAGGTCTCGCCCGTCAGTTTGGTGCGTTTACCTCCTAGTGGGAATCTACAATTAAGAAGGTGTAAGACTAGGATGTCCTTCGCCACCTTACCTGTCCAATATGCTCTTTCCATAGGAAATAATGAAAATGAAAGAAAAACCGAACGTATAGACCTTAATGATAAATCCGTTATGATCAGATTTTCAGGCGACTTTGTACTGATACAACGCCTGAAGTAGATATGAATAGAATACAGCAAGTCCTAGAGGATACCTTAGATCAGTTTAAATTCAAGATAAATACATATAAAACAAACATTTTGATAGTACAAAAGATGCAAAAGTATAAATTTTAGGGTCGGAAACATTGTACTTGAAAAAGTAAAGTGTTACCTAGGTTGGCATTATTGAAGACAATGATAGTAGATCTGAAGTTGATAAACGTCTTCCAAAGCAAACAGAGGATTTTATTTAACTAATAAGGATATAAACATGGATAAAAAGATATTTGCTATGTCTTTCGTTTCGAGAGTATTGCTTCACGAGAGCGAATGTTGGATTCTTCACAAGAGGGAATATAATCGATTGGAAGCAATGGAAATGTGGATTTGGCGCGGAATCACCGGAACACACAATTTGCACGAAAAGGCTTATCAAGGCCACGGAAAACGGAGGCTGAAACGTTTTGGGCATATGATGAGGCTCAACGAGTCATCACAAATATATTGTTATTATTATTGGAAATAGAGAAAGAGTCTAGAAAATCATTTTTTGAAGATCATCTTGTGGATCTTGTGGATGGGTATAGGACTATCGAAAGAGGAATTTCCATAAGAACCCAATAGTTGCGACTACTAGGCCAATGCCTTAGTTTGTGGGGGCATGCTCTTATCACTCCTTGAGTCCTGTGCTCTTCTGGAATTAACCAGAGATGAACTCCAAGAACCTTGTATCTGCGGGAAAGGGTGTAGCTGGATGATGGAAGAGAGAGTTGATTAGCCTTGATTGAGGGAACTAGAAGCGATCCTGTTCCTAATTATATTTATAATGAGATTATGAAAATGGTGTGAATGTTACCCATTGTGAGGAAGGATCTAGCGGCTGGCTCCTAGCCAAGTTTAATGGCGCCCTCCCTTCTCTAGACAATGCTTAGTTAATATATGTAGCTACAGTTTCCGGAACTAATTAATTTTACTTATTTTAGTCCTCTAAATATACCTTTGATCATATGATGGAGGCAGAAGGTAGTATGGCAATTAAAAACATTCGTCACGCAGGTGCTTTCTAAAATAAGCGGATTTTCCCACGTGCAATTCCAGAGATAAACAAACTATGCCGAAGTACTGTTACCTCACCGGAACAATTCAGTTGAGCTCCACAAATCGCTTTCAGGTCCCTGTTCCTATTCCAATGTTTACTGCGCTTGGAATTTAAGCTGGCTGTGGTGGTCCATTCGAGGTCTGCGCATTCCAAATTTTATTTATCTATATCATCACTGAGCTCGTCGGGGGCTGAGTAATTACTTCAATAAAGAGGTAGCTGTCTGTTTGATATGTAGTATCATCACAGTGCGGTAGGGAATGCGCCAAGCCTTGATACCTCCTCCACCTTGCATGGTTTTCGGATTTGTTAGGTTAATATGAGAATTGCTCGAGTAGTATTTGAACTTTATAGAAGGTAGAAAGGGAAACAAATATTAAAACAGTTCCGTTAGCTTTTAAAAGATTATTTGTTGGAACGCCTATGGAAAATATCACTTTAAAAAAAAAAATGGTTATGTTCCATTTTGCTTTCTTTGCTTTTCATGATCCGAGGTATTAATGGGTTTTGTGCATTTTGTTGAAGAAACCAAAGATTGCGCTTTTTTAAATTGTATTTAATCGCCAATGGGTTTTAAACACAAAATAGTACATTGCGCAGGCGCCGCGTAACCCAATAATTATACGTATTTAACATTTTTCGATCGTCTCAAATAAAACATATTTCCCCAGTGGATATTGGATATTTCTGATTTAGACCCCCCCCCCTTTTCCTCACCCGACTTTAGCTATTAACGAATTTGATCTTTTGTTTTACACGGGTAGCTTAATCGATTTTAATGATCAATCACAAAACCTTTTATAATATAGGCATATATAAATTTGAAGGGACCTTCTTTTTGCCATCCCGTAGATAGGAATCCTGGAGATTTTAAGAAGTGTTTGGCAAATCCCTTCTGGTAATGCGATAGAAGGTGTATCCTGTAAACCGAGCTGACAGTAGACTCCCATCCCGCCAATTCGTGAGATGGCGCATCAATGACTGACCGTTAGCCATAGCTGTCCTTGAGAGCTCAGCTTCCCGCTCTTTTGATAACTCACTATTTTATCACTAATATCAGTCGCCTAACGTTCCTGCTCTATCAACGGGACTCTCTCCTTATCCCTCTGCTGGTTTATTTTCCTTACAGCAACTCAGGTAGATCATTTCATATAGATATTGCTCCTCATATTAAAGGTGCTTTATATTTTTATACTCTTGCATGAAGTAATTTCAGATTTTAACGGAAATACAGTTTTGAGCCTCCCTGGGCCACCCATTTTGAATAGCTTCGGTGTGTCACTTAACTAGAAAAGGGCTTGCCTTATAATGTTAGTTTCATATTTGGGATTGCTATAACGTCTTGTTTTGCACCTCCCTTTTTGTTCAAAATCGACTCAATAGGAGAGTCTGGGAGGTAGAGGTGGACGAAAAAAAAACAACTGCTAATTCCACGGTATTTGTGAAAGAAGATTAGTATTTTTCGTTTATAATAAATACATCTATAAATTATGTTGTGTTGCATGCCATTTTTTGATCCTTTGCATAGGAACTGAGATATCATGTGTCACATTCAAACGATATAATTTTAAATGAAGTGTAGTATTTGTTTCTTAAGGAAGTCATGTGGTGTCCTCATCAAATTTGTTTTTCTTAAACACCGAGAGTAGTTAATAAATTACTATTATATTTGATGGCCATTTAAATAGTCCTAGTAAATTTTCAGGCTATAAGACAAATATTTTATAATTTGGCATCTTCCTGAGCTGATAATACATATGTGTTTGTTAAACCAATCTTTTTGATTATCATTTTGAATCATTTTTGGCACTAATCATGCTATTAACGTATGGGCAGTTTCACCAGCTGCTTCTAAGATTATTTTTAGTGATCCTCGTATTCTACGAAAATCCTTATAGTTTCAACCGCTTTGTAATAGCCCTCATATTCTTTAAATGAAATTTGGCATGCATTTTTAAAATCAATACATTGATAGTTTTTCGCACTCTTTCACGAAATATTTTTTTTAAATTTTCTCCTCTAATATCATTCCCTAGTGAATTTATTCTAATAGAGTTTTCGTGAAATGTATAGTTTTTGCTATGGTGAATTTTAAAATGCATCAACATGATTTAACACAACGGGTTTTGGAATATTTGTAATCTGAGTCCTTACAAAAAATTTGTTATACTAATCCGTCCATAATCCAATGAAAAAAAGTAATCAACTTATGAAATTTTAGAACATGGGCCTCCAAATTGAGTCCAATTGTACTCAATAATTGGACTATTTTTTAAAAACAATTAACTCTTTAATAGACGAATTTTATTATTTTGTACCAAGTTCGGAATGTGTCGTAGTTAAAAAAAACATGCCAAGGGAACTTTAGATTCCTATGAATGAGTAAATTGAGTCTCTAAGTAAATCTGTCAATAATCTCTGTTTATTTTAGAACCCTTGTAAAATGTAAAATTAATTTCAGTATGTTAGAAAGCTTATGAGGTGGCAGCTAAAGGCCAAGTCTTGTTCCCATTAAGACGGAAGTGTTTAGATTCACGAGAATGCCCTAGGAAAGAGGGTCACTCACAAAGTCATCCAGCGGTTTCTGCTTGTTAAGGCTACTTCTCAACAATGACTAAGTCCGTGTCAATGAAGCAAGTTGGTCTAGTGAACATTTTAACCTACCTACCTAACTTACGCTTTATATTATTGTGCTGAGTTGGTGGGGCCTAAACAAATTCGAAGACTCTACTCCAATTCTTTCTGCAACATTATCTCTTCAATAAAATATGGAGACCTGAAATATAGGGGTTATTTTTATATGTATTAGGAGAGTATAGGGAGAGGACTCACGCTTTCTATCTGGGATCGCTTCTGACAGCCTCCGGGAGACAATGCTGTACTTGGGCAATGCTGATCTAGATCTCCCATTGTCATATCTCAGGATTGCAAATGTAAGGTTTACTTATGTATGCTGGGCATGTGATGCTCGTGAAGGTGACTGGAGGGAGGTTGGGAACAGACTGGGAAGCAAAAACTGAACCTTCGACACATGACTGGTCTGCCGATGCAGCTCATGTAGATTGTAATGAAATTGAACTGGACATCTTTCCCATGGTGAACTCCCTGACATAGCTCAAGGGAGAAGTGGGGGTTTAGAAAAGAGGTAAAATATAAACTTAGGAGTACTATAATTTTGTAAATACGTTGTATAATTTCAGCTAGTGTGCTTTGAGTTTGGCCTTGCCTCCGTTTCCCGGTGCCCACTCAGCACCTTAAGTCGCTACTTGAATAAATATGTAGCCGTATTTGGCCTGTAAGTCGCCACGATAAGGCAGGGAATGCATCAAGCTAAACACCTGATTTTTATTCCGGACCATGCAGTATTTTTCTTCATGGACTCTTGAGGCTGAGATTATTATTTTTACATAATGATACCTTACTGGCTCTTCATGGGGTGGAGTCCTCCAAGAATAAGTCCATAGCTGAAGAGGGAAGTTTGGAGCACTTGTTGAATATAGTTATTTGTTGTAGAGAAAGTGTGTACCGGGGAGGCGTGGCGTTGGATCAGCTGATGACCCAGCTGCAAAACCTTGCCTTGCATAACAAGGACCGTTTGGCTCATACTGTGCAATCCTCTGTCCCACCTCCCTCAAGCATGTTTCCTCACATACTTTCGAGGGGAAGGACCGATAATACTCCTTACAAATCAATAAATATTCCCTTAACTGTATATTATATAATTTGGGCAGCTGGTAGGAGAATAACGAGTAATTACTGCCTGTGGATTTCCTCTGAACCAATTAATCAGTATCATTAAAAATGCCTTGTTCTCTAAAAGTACTTCAGTAAGCCCGACTACTTTGGTTCAGGTTGCACACCTCTAACCAGCTGGCTGATGATGGAGCTAGGTCTCTTTGGAAGTGCACTTTGAATATTAAAGTACTTGCAGAGTGCAAGACCTTTTTATTGATCTTGCTCAAATATTGAGTTATTAAAGTATATAAATATTACTTAATTAAATTAAATGATTTAAACAAATTTACGTGCGATATAACTTGCTTGACCTTCGTTAAGAGAAGACAAAGAGTGGATGTGGAGGGAAGGCATGTTCTGCTGTTAATATACATTGCTACTGTGTTATGTTTTCATTTTTTGAAATTAGTTGATAAGTCCATAGCGAGTTTGTATAATGGATTTATAAGTTTTTTTTATATTATAAGTAGGATTTTATTCTTAAGTATTGAGAGGAGAATTGTAGATATGTTGTTAAATAAGTAACATACGGGGTCATTATTGATATCTAAAGAAAATACCCCAAGCCCAGAAAGCAAGCTCAGTTAGCATAAAATAAAATTCAATACCCTTTGCTTGCTTGGAACTTAATACATATCTCATTAAGAGAAGTTCAAAGAATTGTGTTCCATGCTCCAGGTTCTTGGTTGCTATGTCGTTGGGTGTTTGTGTAAACTAGGATAAGCAATGAATAAATTGCACTGGTGCATTCCAGAGTCGATTGAATGTTTCTAAGAATGCAAGGTCTGCAGGTCGCTATTCTACTCGTTTTATGCACCGTATTGATGGGATTCCTCGCTGCCTACTCCTGATATCAGCGCCCTTCTTATCAATCTAGTGCTATCCGAATATTATTGAGTTCAAAAAAAGTTGATACCACTAATTCCTTATTTTGGGTTTATTGCTTCTAATCCCTATAATGCAAATACTTTTCCTAAGAATATTTTTCTACCATTGCCCCATTTTCCTCTAAGGAAAGGGATTTTCTTCTATGCATGACAGATTTTATGTTTTTTCCAGATATTTACGATCTTTAGTAAAATCTCATATAGACATTTTATAACTTCATTCTACTATTATTAAATAAAATAAACGAAAATGTTTAGATGCACTTAGTTTAAAATTATATCATTTTAAATTTGTAAACGATGCCTCCGTTCCATAGGATCAAAAAATATCATACAGCGTAATTTATAAAAAAAAAAAATTCAGAGACTGAAATTGTTTTGGCTAACCGTTTTATAGGATATGCGTACAGACATCACGCTGATACTAGTCTTATGGGTTTAGGGAGGTCCAACAACTATAAACTGTTGAAATCTGATATGCTAACGGATATGATTTGTTGAAATTTCATTCATGATAGAGAAGATTCATATGTAAATTTGTTATATCATATTCTTCAAGAAATAACGGACATATACATTGTTTCTGTAATTTTCTCCTCTCCAGCCATTAACTTGATTTTTAATTTTACTTGAAACGTTTAAAAATTGAGTTTAGCCATATAAGCGTTAAAACTCACACACTTTTCTATAGTGGCTGCAGATTTTGAGGCATTGAAACCAAACTTCATATTCAAGAAAGAATGTGCGTAGTGAATAACCACTAACAAAATGTGGTCTAGGACACTTTCCGAGTGGAAGTTGAATTTGCAACAACTGTTCATATGCACATTATCGATACGTTGCAGTTGCGGGCATTATTAGCGATTATGCCCTAGGAAAGGGGCGTTTGGGTTTAGTTACATAACAAAATTACAGAAACATTTGTTGAGTAGCGAATTTTGAAATGAAACTTAGTAGGCCTTAGTTGTAGAGAGTAGACATTCTAACCTCTTCCTGTTAATCTCCATCTCACTTAACTCTGGAATTTCTGATGGGAGGGCATATTTTTAATGACGTATTCTCGTAGAAAATCAAATTTAAAAACGATTTTCGTTTTTGTTTTCGATCTGACACATTCTAAAGGCGTAAATTTTTACAAACAACTCTACAACAATAGACCATATTTTTTCATACTACTTTTTAATTATCTTCAAAATGAACCACTTGAAAGTATCAAAAATACCTTGATAAATATTGAAGGTTAAAATGATGAGGCTCTGTTAAAACTTTTAAATATGAACATCCTTGTGAAAAATGGCAGTTTACTGCAGTTGATTGACTTACGATGTTTATAATTACACATATATTTAAAATATGATAATTATTTCATTGGAATTAAAGTGTTTGTAAATCCTATTTAATGCAATAAATCTTGTATGGGAAAGTGATAGATAATTACTGTGTAAGATTATGAGTTATATTTCATACGTAAACATTTTCGATTTGATTATTTTACGCCATACTTTTGCCCTGAAATATTATAGTTATAATTCATGTTTAAACTTGTTATATTTATTTATAGATTTAATAATTTCCTTTAGTATCCATACTCCTTCCTAGTCTCGAATGAAAAATCTCTAACGAGCAAATAAGATATTGTTGAATTTTTTTTTTTGATCTATTGTGCATTTTATACTTATATTTTTAGACTAAAGGGTTTTATTTCCGTATTAATTCTCTATATTTTTATTTTTTTTATGTGGTTTAAATCAGAATAGTAATAGTAAAATGTTAAGAGCTAAATGCCAGATTAAAATCTTTCATGCAGAGCTGGAATGCCCCTTTTGCGGAATTAATAATAATTGGAGTAGCGTGATACTTGGGCACGAACAGGCTAGTGTTCCTTCGTGCTTGGGAATGTGGAATTTAAGTAGGGATCACATTATTATAAATATTTCTATGCAAATTTGACCAAATTTGGACTTTCTCTGAACCATACTTTCAACACAACGCACTGTGTTCTGAATGGGTCTATTGTTCTCATGTCTTATCTAGATTCCTTATGGCAAGATGCAACCATTTCATTGTTCCTAGACATTGCGATATCCGTATCTGTATTGTTGAATGAGGTTGAACGATGATCTAAAACTACTGAATTTTTCTAACCGAGCTGCAGGTAGGAGTAAATATTTCCTTCATGCCTTTCGAATACGAAGTCTCGTTTCGAGAGGTACAAAAGTTGTCGACGATTGAAGATAGGCTGTACTCGTCTTTTAACGATGGTCGCAGGGTGATTTTGGGGGAAGAGTTTTTAGTTCCACAGGGAAAAATAAAAGAACAAGGTTGCATTCCTTCTCAGATCTATGATCCGCTTGCTTTAACATCCAGCACCTAAAGAATGGAGTTTTAGTGTGTTTTTGTTTATCCAACAGAAGAAGTTACTGCTGCTAAATCTTGATTGTTAGTATCTCTTGGCATATGGTGCCAACAGTCGCGTTATTTTCAGATAACTTTTGTTATTTTCTGTTTTCTATGGTTTCTACGTCTGGTGGTTTAGCTGTTCAGACGCCTTCGTTGCATGCCACGTCCGATTCGTTCAATGCTAGTATTATCTATCTAGAGGAGAGGGTCCCTGGACTTGGCTCGTCCCTATTTATAATTGATGGGGCTCCGTTGGCGCGAGGTCGAATGTGGGTGTGGATCGATCCTTCCTCCCAGACATCCTCTTCACCCGGTGATGTTGCCAAGGAAGCCCACCAAGTAGGTCCGAAGCTCTACAAGGCTCTTGCCTAACCAACCAATACAACAATACCTCAACAAATAAGTTACCTACTCACCTTATTAGCAAACCAATACTTTTCTAGTTAAGCATTAAGAAAGAACCCAGGAATATCCAAGGACTTGGGCCTTGGAATTGTCTCGGGTATGAGGGGTTTTCTGTTTGTGTGGAGGTGTTGGGTTTTCTATTTCCTGTTTATTGCAGTTGGTTTATTAGGACAAAAGATCTGGAGCCTTCCAACGAATGCTAGATTGGTTGGCAATAGTCATAAATCAATGGAAATGGTTTTAGATTTCCACAACCACACTAGCTGATCTCCCGTAAGATCGTCCATTCATCATTTGGGAACTGGCAATTTACAATAATGGCATTTTTATGATGTACGCATCAAGCTTGTCCCTGCATCTAACACATATAAAATCAAAGTTGGAGAAAAAGAACAATCTCGTGTATCACAAAATGAGCGATTATAATACGTTATGGATACTTTTCAGATTTCACGTGTACAAATATAATCAGGAATTGGTCAAAAGTAAGATGAGAGTTTTATTTTGAAATAGGAATTTTATTCATCATATGAGATGAACAACGAGAATATACTTGTGAGCTGGATAATATGCGAAATTCACAAAAACTCTAAATAAAAGTTTTGCTATGCCGAAACGTCCTTTCAAAGAACTGATTTCTATGTTACAATTTGTGCTTATCTCTTAAGGAGAAACTAATATTAAAAATCGTACTTCACTGGAAAGGCGAAGAAAATCGCAGGAGAATAAATGCGTTTTTTGTTTTCTTTATTTTGGAAAGATAACTAATTGCGGCGAAATCCCCCCCCCCAACTTTTATTGTATTACTCTCACCCTGAATAATTCTATAGGTTGCTTCGAAACATGATCCATCATTCAAAAAGTCCGTCACGCAGGGGCTGCGTAAACTAAGCAGATTTCCCACGTGAAGTTTTACAATTGAGACATCTGCCTAATAACAACTGTAGTAGTAAGTAACCTCTAAAACTATTCACGAGGGACGAATAGTTACAGAAAAGGCCGCCAGAGCTCTCGATGGAAAAGCCAAACATAGCCTACAAACACACGCAGAATACAAATGCAAATACTCGGTTAATATTCAAGATACAGAATAAATGTATAGAACAATATTTATAGTAAATTGAATTTGCAATAAGATTCATTCTATACATTTTTTCGATCCGACGCATAATAACGGAGATATTTCGACTTTACGAAAATCCTCCCCTCTAAACCCCTCCTCCCACTTGTCCGATTTCAGCCATTAACGAACTCGATCTTCCTTTTTACATGAAACAATTAAATTCCGAGTTTGGTAACGATCAAACAAAAATTGCGACCGCTAGAGCGGTAACAGACAAATATATATATATATACAGTTTTGAACAGACATCATTTTCGTCATCTACTAGGTAGGATCGATGGACATTTGAAGAAAACTTTCGAAAATTCCGTCATGAGTACAACCTCAATAGCTGATTTCCCTTAAGGGAAATCTGCTAATAAGGAGCAACATAACACCTTTTGTTCTTATCAGTGCATTGCATTTGAATTAAATGTAAAGTCTACTTCCCCAATATATTTTCATTATTATCCTTAGAGACAACTTCGTGTTCATTGAATACTATTACCATATCAATGCACGATAGAAAACTGCTGTTTCCTGAGACATCATTGCATTTTATATTAGAATAATATGTTTTTCAATGGTGGGAATCTAATTTACAGATAAGTTGATTGTTAGCGTGAGTGTAGTGTAAGATGGTCTGTGGTGTATTTTATTGGCTTAGGCCATCTATACACTGATATCTTCTGACAGCTACAATACTTGGGCCCGGAGCTTATCGTTTTTTTTAATACTTACCACAACCCTTTATATGTTATGGTCTCGTTATGCTCTTACCACAGCGCTTTATAGTTTATGGCCTTGTAAACCTATTGGGAAATAGTAATTTAGGATTTATTTTCTTCTAGTACTTGTATCTGTTGGGGACTGAGGCTACATCTACCTCAGGCTGGGCGCATACTATAGATTGAGCTTGTCGGAATGTGGTTGGGCTATAATTTTCCATTTAAATCCTTTGAAGATCGGCCCGGTTGTAACACAAGACATTCCTAATTAGTGATTGCATCGTCACTTTATTCACTCTTCCAACCAGTAGGCAGATTGTCTGATCTGTTTTATTCAAATTGAGATTTTCACAAGGTTGAATGTGATATGCTATTTTAAATCAATATTCTCACATTTTCGATTTTCTGACCATTTTTAATATTCAATACCATACATCTTCAGCGAGTTCCTTTGTTGCAGTTTTAGGTAGAATCTTTCATCATATTACAGCCTCCATTTCTCGTTAATATTAAGTTTATTGATTTTTATTCTTTAGGTGAAATTCATGAATTGATTTCTAAGTTATCTGAATTTTAATTGAAGGCAAGTGGTACGTGTATTGACTGAACTTACTTATATCTTATTTCTTCTATCGTCTTTCTTCGAAGACCTCCTTGCTCCAGGATTTTTTCCAAATATAGTCTGGTTTTTTTGTTGTCTAAGAATGAAATTAGGGTAATTCGATTAGGTGTAACGTTTTGGGTATTTGAATAAAAGATATATACATATTTCGATTCCTGGATGAACCTTACCTCACCTCGACCTCCTAAAATGGTTAGTTTTTTGCTTCCATGTGTGATTCTAATTTTGGTATGGCGTATGTACGGATCTTTCATAACTCAGAAATAACTAACTTTAGAATGTAGAAATTAGGGCTGATATTTTCAATCTATTGTAGTCGCGCACTCCCAGCTTTGATCGGGATCGACGAAAGGAGCGAAGGAATTCAGAGGGCGAATGGAGATATCTTATATCATTTTCAAATAAAATATTTTCAACGAAGTACAGCAAAACATTTAGTTAACTTAATCTAATCGGTATACAAGGCCCAGGAAGTATTTTGTGGTGTCAACATTACATTTATATTTAGACGAAGATCGTTGTAAATGGACCAGTTATCCAAATTTAAATAATTTTGCCTCGTGGGACCATTACAAACCAACGAGCATTGCCTAACTATGCAGAATCGGAATTGGGTAACGGACAGACGTCCAACTTCAGTGCTAAAAAAATCTAGACTACAATCCGTTGAATTTGGGATGCCATATAAACACTAAGTTGTTATATCCTGAGCTACTTTATTTGAAGCTTAAATACTAAATATTATTTTCCTTGAACTTTTCCTTAAAAGAGAAATTATGTAGTGAGAAGAGATCAGTAGTGTGTCATACTAGCATCTGGGAAATGTGCTTAGATTACGCAGCTCCTGCGTAACGGACTTTTTATTATTTTAATGATAATGCATAATATTTTCAGCTTTACCCGATTCGAAATAAATTATAGTATCAGATTGTATTATATGTTATGAAGACAAATGAATTAAATTAGTTAAGAGCGTGTAATTTTATACGGAAGAAGAAGATTTCTTGTATTATGTTGTGATGATGTTATCGGAGTATATTTCGTAACGGGGTTTCTCTTTGAGTCGATTCCCCCATTTGCCAGTGCATTATTCGCCATGTTTGCCCCAATGGAGCCTAATCAATATCTCATTGATAACGAGACACTAGAATGACCTTAGCCCCCTCCTCTTCCACTGATTCAGGTTTTTATTTCCATACAAGGTGACGTACATGTTTTCAGGGAAGAGGAGTGACATGTAGGAGCCGTGACGTCAGTTCTCGTCCCCTGCCAAAGCTTTTTTAAGTATGAGCCAACGTACTCGTCCTTGGTCCAATGTTATCGCTTGGCTTATTTATCCCGTGTATAACAATTAACTTCTTTTTAAACTGAATACTTCCATCTTTCTTTTATTTCCCATAAGAAAATCATCAATGGAGGCTGTTCTCGTGCCGTGGCTTTTCAAATATGTATTCTACCTAATAGTTGACCAACATTTTTTCACTATTTGTATATGCTTATTTCAATTATTCCTGAATTTAGCCACACTTTATATATTAGAAATCAAAAACTAATTCTAATTTTAGAGTATTTAAAAGTTAGTGAAAATATTAAGGAATCAATTATTGCTTATTGCTAATGTGTTTTGTGAATGCGTGCTGTGAGTATGTATGTAAATAGTTATATGTAGTATATATATGTGTGTGTGTGTGTGTGTGCGTGTGCGTGTGCGCGTGCGCGTGCGTGTGCGTATGTAGGTTAGCTTTGTCGGTCTGCCCTCTTAGCCTATGTTAGTGTGTTTTGAAGACTTATGAATACTGTGTATTTTTCCGACTTTTGGGACTTAAATAAATAGAACTGTTAATGATGATAATGATGATGCTTGTAGTTTAAATAGTACGTTTGAGATCGTTGTTTATGTAATTTAAAAACAATGTACTGTATTATTGTGCATCATTTATTGCATAATTATTGAGTCAGGGAAGGGAAAAAAAAATCTGAATTGGGAGGGAAATATTTGGTTTATAATCTATGCTATCAATATTATGACAGAAAGTCCAATAACAACACTATTTGAATGATTGTAGACCATTGTTTTTATGATTTTCTGTATGGAATATAATTTCAATTATTAACAACTTAATTATATTTTTTATGACTGAAAAATTGATCGTACCCGAGTCTTTTAACTATCTGAGCCACTTAATAAGCCATAAGTCTTATGGCTATTACTAGACTATTGTCTTACTCCTAAATTGAAAAAATGATTTACAATTTAGGAGTATTAGATGTTTGTTACCTGATCATATTTATGTTTTCATATTGTGTCTATTTGTTGATAAAAATCTACACTTTAAAGAGATTAACGGAAACTCTATGTTTATTTAGATAATTAAAACAAATTTTAAATTTTTTTTTATTTCCAGGTAAGTTGCTGTTGATAAACATTGATGCAGTTTGTGAGTTATTTTTTTTTTATTATTAATGACAATTATATCTTTGTTTTTGAAGCGTTCACGATTTTAGTTTTGAAACGCTACCTTAATCAATCGAATAGTATATCGCCAACCTAGTAACTATGTTTGTGATTTGTGAATTACCTCCATCTTTCATCAGTGTCATTCTAAACACCCTGCCTGCGTGATTCTTTCTTCGAATGGTTTGTATACTTCAACCATGACTATAGCGCGGGTCGTCACATACAAAAAAGCATACATATACTGTGTAAAAAAATGGCCACAAAACGAATGTCAATTTTGGGTAGGATCGTTGGGCATTTAATTAAATTGGTAAAAAATCGCCTCATAGTACTCTCAGTAACTTTTTTCTATTAAGGGCAATCTGCTAAAATGATTAATTATCATAATCATATTGATTAATGATAACTAATTATATCTTATTGAATGTGCATCCTGCCGAGCTCCAGGCAATAGCAACAGCACTCTACCTCGCCATAGACACCAATCATACACATTTTTTGGTGTGCACTGACTCCATGTCAGCTCTGCAAATCATACAGAACTCTAATATATCCGAACTAACAATAGATAAAATTAGGTACAACTGCAATAAATAAAATCGCTTGCAAATCCTGAAAAATGTAAAAAAAAAAAACTAATCAAACTGCTATGGATACCCGAACATTCCGGAATTGAAGGAAATAAGTCTGCTGATAAAGCAGCAAAAGGAGCAGCTCATATGGGAGAGACCCCCTCAACAACAATGCGAAATATGCCTTGTCCCACTCATAATACTCCATCTAATTGAAGAATATCAATCTCTGCAAAAAAGTTTCGAAGAATTTGAAATTCTTAGAAACATACAATTGGCCTCACAAGACACTTCACAAGCAGTAGATAGAATCATTTCGTTATTAAAGAAGCTATCTCTATGCAATAAAATTTAGGTATTATAATAGGATATAAGAATATTTATTTATGAAATTAAAAAAAATAAATAAATAAATGTTTATATGTGAACATGTGTGGTGTGCGCGTAAAAAGATAGATACTAGGAAAATAACTGTGTATGTGTGTGTGTATATATATATTATACACACAGAGATACAAAGTAACGAAATCAATACATTTTACATTTCCTAAAGGGCATAATAACCACGATGTTGATTGCCCAAACAAACAGCCTAGCTCCTAACTAAATGTGCATGGTTTCATAAATTCCTTAACATTTATTTCTCTGCTCTATCCATTAAATTACATCCGTCTTTTACCTGTACATTTTTAACAAAGCTTCTAAGAACCTATATTATCTCAAAACGGAGTCTTTATTGCCAGTAAGAATTTCTTGTGTGAGGTTCATCGTTAAAATCCGTCTTATTCGTTTGAATTTCAGCCAATGGTGCTGAATAACAGGTGTTCCACTGTAAGGGCATGATCTACATATTGGTTATTGATCGACCTAGGTTTATCAATAAAGCTTCGTAGTCGGACTTCTTCTTGTCTTAAACATTTGATTGTTACATGTAACGTTTTAGGGAATTTCCTTCGCATATTTGTCTCAAATCGTAATATCCGATTGTATCGTTGAAAATGTAATTATTTATTCAATTTCTATTCTATCCCCCCTCCCCTACTAAGAAATAATCAAATTTCTTGTTCGTAAATTTTAAGCCAATGCGGTGTCTCCGCGAAAGAAGTTTGCCAGAGTAGCAAATCAATTATGCAAAATTACACTCTGGGTCAATAAACTACAGTACTCTTACTTGTCACAATTCCATTCTATAAGATAAGACATTTACTTCCTCATCTTTTCCCAATTTTTTTTCTCTAAACACTGGCAATAAACTGTCGTTATAAACAGATACGAATCATGCTTTCACGCATGTTCAGCATGAACTGAGTAACAGTAATGAATGAGAGTAGTTTCTTTTTATATCTCTATTAAATCTCATTGCGAATGGCAATTTAGTCAAATGTGTTAATTGACTCTTATTTAGAACCCTATATAGTATGAAATTTTACGCTCTTGTCGGATAAGAGAAAATAATTGACAAAGTTTGATTTTCAATTCATTTTAGCCTGTTTCGAACATTTTGAAGAACTCCAGTTATTTATATAATTGAGCTTTCCCCCTTCTATTTACACTTAAAGCTATAACGTACTAAACAACCCTATCCAGCTTTATATATATTCTTGTTTATATTTTTGTGGCATTCCAGAATATCTGCTTACTTCCTGAAGACCCCTTTTAGGAATTCTGTTTGACATGAATCTTTCTGCCTAACAGGTGATTACTAAGGGCACTGCTGGGACTTATATAATGAGCGTGGACCAGTCTTAATTACTTCTGTGGCTTAGTACGCCACAATTACTCAATCAGCAGTATTTAATGATGGGAAATAGATCAATACCAAGCCTCTGATTACGTTACTAATTGTTTTTGTAGCTATAGTTGTATCATTATCTAGGTAGCAGTGCTACAATGCTTTGTTAAATCAATGAATTTAGAACAATATTCCTTAGGATTTCCTTATCATTTATAACTCGGAATGATCATTTTTAATATTGCAATTATTGACCTTATAGTAGATAAAACCGTACTCCAGTTATCTGTAATAAATAATAAATTAAAATGTTTGAAGTATGTATATCACATCTCTTGATGTTTTTAAAAGGAAAACAAAGAATTTATCGTCATTACAATTCAATTGGGGGGGGGGGTGCTAAAATAAATATGAAATATAAGAGATATTTAAAAAATTGTATAGGGAAAACAGTTTAACTTTAGGCTTTTATTTCCTTATTTTTTTTAAAAAAAGGGAAGAGAATAGATAGTTAATTACAATTTAATCCCATGCATATTCTAGTTAGTAATTATCCGCGTTATTAATTTTGGATTCGTTGTTAGATGCCCTAAATACTTATTGTTATATTGCACATCTATTCAATGATTTGAATTTGTATTATACAAGGGTATCAACCTAAAGGTAGTTGAATTTTGTTAAGGACCAAAATCTCATGGGCTTTTTCATATTTGTTTTCAACAAGAAGGACAAATTTCGGCGAGTATTCATTTTTTATCAAATGATATTATGTTTATTATTAAAAATCGCATAAACTGTTATTGTTGGTCATTCTCTAATGTGTATTTTCTACACTCGAATCGAGTTACACTCTTCAAAGGTTCTGCCGTATAGGTGTTGTATGGTCTAACATCTAGTCAGTCTTCACTAGGTCACATCAGATTATTTAGAGTTCATTCACATGACTGTTTGTGGGTTTTGATATTCTAGCTTTTGGAAACGACCGAAAAGTTTTTGGAAATCATCGGCCTTAAGGAAAGTATGGCAGTTAGTATGTACCTACTACTCGTTGCTCCATTACTCGTTATACTTGTAACACTAAAAAATTCTTCAACCGTAAAACCAGGTAGTCAAATCTAATATCGGGGTCAATATATATACTGGGTTGATGCAAAATTAATGCAGGTTTTTAATATTCATTGAAAATAGGCCATATCTTTACTTTAACTATATATATTTAATCAAAATAATTTCCATCTGAATCGATGCACTTTTCCCAACGTTCAACAAGTTTTCTTATTCCACCAGAAAAAAAAATCTGAATCCCTGGACTCAATGAAGTCACGAAACGAATTTTCAATTTCATCGTGGTTTTGAACATTTTTCTCCCTCAAAAAGTTATCCAGATGCCTGAGAAAGTGGAAGTCTGTAGGAGAGATGTCAGGTGAATAAGGTGGGTGTGGGAGAACTTCATAGCCCAACTCGTGCAGTCGTCGTAGCGTTGGTTGTGCGACGTGTGGTCTGGCGTTATCATGGAGAAGGATACGTCCCTTCCGATTCATCAATGCCTGGGCAAAGACATTGTAATTTTTGATTCATGTTGTCAATTTCTTTCCGTTTGCACAGCGCTGCGCCCTAATTTAAATTCATAAAAATAAATTTGACGAAAATCGTACTTCGACATTTTCGATTTAAGACCTTTGAACACACTGAACAAAACGATTTTACTGATCAAATTCATGGTGAAAGAGAGGGTATTAGATACGGTTTGTTTAGGTATAATAATGATCAATGTTAGGATTTGCTTTGTTTACACAATTGGAATTAAGATATCGCAATAGAGGAAACCTGCATTAATTTTGCATCAACCCAATATATATATTCTATTTTTGAGGCTGCATCGGTGGGGAGTATTATCATTGTGAGAACCTCGGCTGTCTGCTCCAGCGGTTGGAATTTTTGTTGTTCTGCAAATCTTCTATGGAAATGCGTCCATCCAATATTGCCTGACGAAGATGGACGCATTTCCATCGATAATTTGCAGAACAACAAAAATTCCAACCGCTGGAGTAGACAGCCGAGGTTCTCACAATGATATATATATATATATATATATATATATATATGAGCAGCAAGTACTTGCTTGAATATTCATTATACTAAATGTGGAAAAATGTCTCTTTGTCTAGTCCTGAATTCTTTCCTATTTGTTTAGTGTACTATTTAATTTATATTTTATGTATCCCCTGCATTTAGGAGAATATTATAGTATATTTTTAGCCTGATCGTTCTGCCAGGTTTCCTTCTAAACGGTTGAATTTACAATAATCAGTCTTTAGTATATGAACACAGAAATGATCGATGGTGGGTGAATATTGCAATGATTCCATTACTCCTTCTTGCCGCTTTGTATTTATCCCATTTGCATGTGTTAGTGCTAATGTACCTTGTCTGAGTGTGGGGTTTGGAGGTCGTTAGTTGGAGAAAGTGAAAGGGCTCGGCCTGGCCAAGGAATGGCGAGTTATACACGACTGTCCGTAGCTCTCTTTCAGTCGGCAAACAGGCTCTATTTCTCTCCAATAATGGGATCGTGATGTTTCCTTACAGAGAAATTCCGATTGGAACACTCCCATAAACAACAATTCAAACAAGCATCATTTTCAAACATATTTAATTTACCAGCTGGGGCTCAGGTTAGCCATGCGAGTTAAGACGTTAGTTTTAATCTCACTTACTAAACCTGGAGTGGTGGCAATAGGAATTTATTTAGTGATGTGCTCAATAAAATACGTAGCCCAACTCTGGCTAGAAAAGAGCGTTAAACCGCAAATAATTCATTCCAATTAGCCATAGTAACATCCGCCACACAGAGGTTTCGTAAACTAAGCAGATTTCTCACGTGCTGGTATGACTCACTAGTGATTTCATCTCGCACATTCGGACTGAAAAACAGAAAGTATGAATTACTCCCTTAATATTTGTTATTAGTTACGAGAAAATGCATTGAGAAAAAATTGTAGAGAATCAATATTTTAACTGCCAATAACAAATATGATCTTTCGTGTTGACTGAAACGGTTAAATATCGGGTTTGGTATAGATCAAATGAACATTTTTTAGATAATGATGTAAAACCTTAAAATCGCACAACGAATTTGCATGTATTTCGCAAGTAGTATAGTCTCTTGAAAACGATATTTGATATTTAAGCTGAGAATAATTTGGTACATGATATAACAGCTTGTTGTTGAGATGAAATAAGTATAGTGGGTAATGAGGGAGGGGGGGGGGTTACTAAAAACTAAACTAAAAACACCAAATATCTCCTTAAATATTCATATTATTATTTATTAACGCCCACTTTTTGCAGATCAGGCTAATTGGGACGGGTTATCTACAGGTTACCACCCTTTTCTAGCCAGGGTGGGACTTAGGACGTTATTCAATGAATTCCGTCACTAAATAATTTCCTTTGCCCAGGCAAGAATCGAATTCGCTACTCTAGGTTTACCATGTGAGATTAAAGTCAACGCTTTAACTCACATGGCTAACCTGAGCCCCGAAATATTAGAGAAATTTCGTATTTAACATCATTTATAGACTATTAAATTAGCAGTAAGATTGGTTCTATTCAATTTTCCGATCCTACTTATAATAACGGATGTTTTTATTATAATTTTCTGAATTACGAGTACAACTTGAATTGCTTATTTCTTTTCAGAGAAATCTGCTAAAAGTGGAGGTTATTAAATAACTTAAGTAAAAACAATTTGCCAGATGTGATATTCATTTTATAGTTTCTAGTAGGCCATGAGTGATGGGGGGGGGGGTCACATTAGATACGAGAGTTAAGGCCCTACCGATAACCAGTCTGAATTAGCCGTAATAGCACAAAGTGGACGTTAAAAGTTAACTTTTAGTAGGTATTGTTATAGCTGACACTTATTTCTTGAGGTATATGCCAAGTGTCGCACAGAAAATCTCTCGATTCTAACACATTGATAGAAATTGTAGCTTCCTAAAAGTTGTGATAAATGTCGAACCCTTTACACACATACTCATTAGTATCTTAAATTTTCTTTCATTCTTACTCCTATGAATGGATCAGTTCTCAAATTAGCCTCCAGTGCCATTCTTCTAAAAGTATCAGGAAGGTACTTACTTATACTTTATCCGAGAATGAATCTTGTGACGGGGAGAAATCAGTGCCTACATCCCTGAGCCCAATATCGAGGGTCCAGCGTAGCTTTGCTTGTAACATTTAGAATCCGAATGTACCTTGTAATTTCTGCTGGCATACTTAATCTGCCATTTCTGTTAGAGCTTTATGTTTCCTCATTTTGTCTTGCTTGTCACATCGCTTAGCTCTGTTTTACTCCGTATTTGTAAATATTAATAAATTCTTCCAGTAGACGAACAGCCAACCTCAACGATATCTGTTGGATGAGTTCGAACTTTCAAATAATCAATTAGGTATGATGAAACGTACCTTTATTGAGTCTTGTCCATTAGATATTGCTTAGTTAATTATTTTCGCTCAAGGATACAAGCTTGGAACCTCCTCTCGATTTAAGTTAATCTACAGCCTTATTCTGTAATGTTCCTTTAAACTAAAGTGTAAATTAGATTCCAGAAATTTTTCTTTTTACAGCTATGGAACCACCACATTTACTATCTCGATGGAATGTTACTTCATCAATTTAATAAGGAAATTAGTTTTCAATACCACTTTCGCCCGTCCGTAAACATCCGCCATTTTGTTGAGCAGATTCATTGTCGAAGAGTACTCAACGATAACGTTCCATCGATGCATTACAGTATGCTTGTCATCGACAATACCTTTCCTAGCTCCTGATATTCAGCCCTCCCGAATAGGAACAGAAGGGAGGACATTACAGACGTGACTAGTGGCAATGATGAACCAGGGAATGGTACAATTGGAAAGCTAAATTTTGACACAGCAAATAGGAACTAGTCTGCAAATAGGTTTCATTAATTCAAAATTTAGACCGATATTCGCCATTCGAAGTGCAACGCGCAAAAACTTAGAATTCTGCGGATGAAACTCGGTATTTAAACTTTTTGAATGAATTCTAAAGTATAACCAACTTTTTGATGATATGGAATAGCTCTTCCTTGTACGAGTTGTAAGGTAGGCTAGTTACAAAATCGTAATAATTCCCTTTCGTGTGCATAGGATAAAACGGTTTTATACGTCTTAATTTGTATTTTTTTTTTAATTCTTAAAATTCATTATGAGAATAAATGGTTTTCTTATGTGTGTGTAGGGTGCAGAGGATGAAGGGCTTCTATTTCAGGAGTGTAAAAGTGAATAGTTCAAATCCTTGTATTGTTATATTAGTGCATATTTTCAACTGTTGTCATATTTAGAGCTGAATGAAGAGGCATGTTTGAGGTGAGCTGGTGAGCACATCTCTTAGTCGCCCACCAACTCTTCCGCTAATCTTGCAAGCTATGAAGATGACATCAAGAGCTACTGAAGATGTTCAATCCAGCAAATTAATTAAAGAAAAGGGGCTTTTTACTTCTACTCTCTTGGAAAAGAGTTCTGTTTCTCTTTTCCGTCTACCTAATACGAGAGGAGGAATAGGGGTTGTTGTGGCTACTGTGCATCGAGGTATTGGTGGAAAGAAATAGGTAGATAACAAATTGGCAGCGACAGTAGGCTACACCCATGAAGATGTGCTATTTATGCTATATTTCTTCAGAGATTCTCAACTTCAATCGGAATGGGAAACGCATTGGCAGCAGTATTTCAAGGCCAATGCAACAATGATTTTTCCGAGCAGTAAGAGAGAGGAAAACTCCTAAGACCTATGACTAATCTATTGTAGACCCAATGATTACGTAATATTTGACGAACCGGGACTTCGCGGCGGAGATGAGTCGTATGAAAAACCTGACTGTCCCTGCAGAAAACTGCTAATAAGAATTTGTATGGTAATATTTAGTTTTCAATTTATTTTCTTTGCTAATTTTTTAGCTGTTATTTCGTGCAAATAAGCTCTCCTTAATTACATTTACATATTTTACTTTTGCCTTGGAGAGCTGCTACCAGTACAAGGCGATGTAAAAATAAATAAAGATCAATAAGGTGCAAATCTAAATCTGTGTATCGACTCTAGTCTCGTGTGGAAATATCTCCACTCTCCCGATTATTGTTGGATAGTGTCAACCAGGAGGCAAAGGGACACCATTTTGTTGTAGTGACACTTTTCTTTCATTAGTTTGTTGTCGTCGAAATCGGGGCTTCCTGTTCTCGGTGTCTAGCCTGTAAACGAGGGATACATATATACAGTTGGACGAAAAGTGTTAACGCCATCTAGATAGTTTATAGAGAAAATCTATTTTACGGGTCGGACCCAAAAAACCATGTGGTCATCTTATCATGTGACGTACGATAATGTTGTAATTCTCTAATTAACGTACGTTCATTATGGTGGCAATGTACTAGTCTCCTGAGTGACTCACCACGCTTTGCCTCCATCATTGACCATTTCTCAAAGTTGCCAAACTGCCTTCTCCAATACGGATGCCTACCTTCGCATGTCCTCCTCCAGTTTATTAAGCAACTTGGTTCTCTTTTCCTACTTCTTCCTGTTGATCCATAAGTGGGCAGCTTACGTGGTTCCACACTTTCTGATATCACAGATTCGCAATACAAATGACAGAGATGTCGTACCTTAAAATGCTTGGCAGTTTTGCGTATTCACCAGAGGTTGCTTATTTTAGATCCGTGTACTCAGGATATTGCTAGGAATGAGCTAGGTTTAAATTCACTATACGACTTTTGGTTTTGCTGATACCTTTATATTTTCCTTTCTAAACACAATTGCATTTAGCTGTGGTCATTTTTTAAGAAAAAAACACAGCTATTTAATTGAATCCATAGCAGTTACTTATTCATTTTAATGAATTGTCATTTTAATGAAATTCATTTTAATGAACTTATGCATTGTACTGAACCTGTCCAAAATAGATTTGAATTTTTTCTTTAGCATCATCATTTTGTTCGGCATATTTTGACTAGGTTTACCCACAAACAAGCTCCAAGAAATAATGTTATTCTACTTCACGTTCAATTTCATTAAACTAAATAGTAGCTTCTTCGCGCCTGCTCTCCCATGATTCTTGTTTCAGAAATATTTTAATTTGACTAATAATTGATGGAGCATGTTCGAGTGTTACCAAAACTATCTCTGGTAACCTACAAAATACTCCTATTGGTAATTTACAAGTCCGATATAAGTTATGTTAATAAATAACAACTAATATTTTTCCTTTTGTTCCATGTGCGATCATATGCAGCAATAATATAACAGTCTTGCAGGAAATGTGTAGATAGGAGCAAAAAATGGAGGGAAGAGATAAGGGTGGAGCGTAAACAACCTTGGTAGAGTTTAAACAACGGGCCCAGGGGATAGGTATAACACGGAGATAGGAAGACAACCCGAGCTTTGTTCGTATAGTTACATGCTATAGTGTCCTTTGATGCTCTCACAGCTCCTTCTTAGTTCTGCCAAATGAAAAATATTGAAAGGGCTCAAGTGTAGTTAAAAAAAGTATTTGATTCTTTTTAACTTCATTCATCTGATCCGACTACATGACCCACTAACCCATAAAATAAGAGGAGAAGTAATTTCATTAAAACGCAATAATGTTTACATATATCTGCAATGGGTCAAGGTTCATGCAGCCATAGAAGAAAATGAAGTAGCTGTTGTTCTTGGTCAGTTTCTGATAACCAATCTATACTTATAATATATGGGAGACCTTCACATATGCATACCAAACCATACTTGAGGGGAACCATAGTGGAGATCGAAGGAAAATATCAGCTGGTTGTGGAATAGTACAAATAAAGGACGACACGTATACACGTTCATACCTGACATACTTCAGGAAACGACATAAATAACACATACTTTCCGAATTTTAACCGAACATGCCAAAAACATTTTATATTTATACAGATTCAGCTTTCAGGACACAACTTGCTGTCCATGTTATGCCTACGCATACTCACTTACTGCTTGAAACGCGACTTGCTCAAGACTAAAGGTGTCAGACTCCGATGGCCACTGTCTGGCAACTCTAAAACTATTGTATAATAAATATAGAAGAGATCTCATAAATTGTGCTAGAAACTTTCTGAAAATGAAAGAATTCTCTATGCTTAAAAGCATCGTTTATTGGTATATTATATATGCACATTTTAATCTTCATTTACTTGATTTATATTTTTTTCATTTGTTATATATTCTTAGTTTATTCATTTTTCTTTCATTTATTTATTTATTATTCATAATTGAATTCCAATGTTAATTACTCGTGTATATTGGTTTTACATATATTCTATTATACATGTTATACTCAAAAAGAGTGGAACATTTAAAGAAAATAAACCACCTTAATCTAGGATACTAGATCATGGAAAACATAAGAAATATTCATATGAATTTTCAAGGTTCCAAAGCCGTTGTTTAATAATTTATTTTTGAAAAATACAAAACAATATATTTAGAGTAAGGTATTTTTTTTTTTTTTAAAAAAGTTGTTTTATTTCGAAAATGAATGACAGGAAAAGGGTTTGTTAAAAGGAAGGCGACCATACATTAATGAGTCAAATATGCATGCAGTTTACAGAGATGAGTCGGTGCCAAGAAGAGATTGGCGTTGGTTGGAGGCTGTTTAAATCAGCTACCAGGTGTGCTGTGACTCACTGCATTTCTGCATTTAGGAGTCACTCTCTTTCCACAACTGGTAAAACTATGTTATGTAGGGTTAACTACAACTGCTAGACACTCAGTAATAAACAAATCACAGCTTTAAAATTATGACCTTGACTGTCTCGTTTTGATGGAACTGGGTTTTGTGGATGTCGACATCTTATTATGAAATTGGTGTCATCTTTTGCAAACTGGTCGCTCTCTTTCCTCATAGTACCAAACAAATATTTTTTTAGCGGTATTTGTTTTGGGAACATTTTTTAAATCCTATGTAAAAAAATATTTACTAATGATGAGGTGCTATTACGAGTACATTTAATGGATTAAGTGAAAATTATGTGATTAGGATTGAGACTTAATAGAAGAAAATACTTGAAAAAAAATAACCAAGTTATTTTTTTAGTTAGAGATAATTGTATAGAGCACCTGTAGTGCATAACTTATGCAGTTTTTACACGTCCCTGACAACGGGGTTATTTAAGAATTTACGTTTTACCACTTCTCTAAAACCCTACTCATCCTGGTTTAATTTTGGTCTTAAACGAACTTGATATTTAATTTTCTTTGAATTATCCTATCTTATATAGCCTTCTACATAATTTATGAAGTATATGCAATTGCTATCGATTTGTTCGACAGCTAGGCTGATTGAATATCGATTAGCTTAAAATTGTAGACCTCCACGGTCCTCGTGTCTTCTTCATGTTTCGGGACGACGTATAACTTGATATACTTCTATCTTCCTCAGGGCTCACTCTCAGACTGAGACCTATTCAGGTATAATGTATCTATCTTGCAAGGGCGGACACTCCTTTTACAGGTTAGTTGTCTTCCGATGCCCAATTGATCAATGTGACTGCCCTGTTATACTTCCGTAACTGAGTCACAAGTTTATGGATTTATCGAAATTTTTGATTAGATTTTTTTTTTTTTTTTGTAGATGATGATTGCTGTCACTATTCGTCAATGGCTAAACCAGGTAGAGGGGTGGGGTAGATTCAGTTTGAGCAGCGCCTATGTGGCGTACTTTTATAATTCATCGACGACGAGCTCTCAACGGGTACTCTACAAATATACCAGTGTCTGGCCGGCAAAATAATAAAAGAACTAAGACAATTCTTTTTTAACATCTGCAGGTGATGACACGTTAGCCAATTTAAGAGGACAAACAACAGTTGTAGGGGGTCCTGTCTCATTTCCATCGGTGCTTCTTCTATACATTAGAATGTGCTTCTAGTATTGCCTGTTAGGGTTCTAAACTGCACTGTTATTGGAGATTGTTAGTGAGGTTGAGGTATGCCAGCAGGTTATGCTAATAGGTGCTACGTAGGCGTAGGCAGAAACTGGTGGGTCCAGTTAGGTGTCTTGTCTTGACATTCCTCTCTGACATGTTTATTGAAAAATTGCATATATTTACACATACATCATCTAGTCAAATAAATAAGGAATGTTTCCACTTGTGTTTAGATTGCTTTATTTATTCAATAGAATTGATACAGTTCTTTTTTTTCATTCTGGAGTTGAAAAAAAAAAAAAAAAAAATTCCTTTGGCAGATTCTGAGTGAACTAAGAGGGAATTCCCACGTCCAATGCAAGACTTAGTCGAAATGCTGTTCCGTCACTGGAATAACAGACTAGTTTCGCCATTAGTAAAAGTATGTTAAAGGAATTCATTAAAATCTATTTAAACTGGGCATAATGCAGCCTATGGTATATTGGGCTATTCAAAAAATCGCGTGCATTGGAATGGAGTTAACTATAGACAACTATTTTCAACCATTATATACTTTACTTTCTGATTATCAAAATAATTGAAATCATTTTTAGGCACCGAATTTAATCAGAAATAATTTAAATTTTTCTAATATTAAAGCAATATTTTGATGTTATTTTATTTTAATACTAACAGCGTAGTATATGCTATTAATGTAGATATACATGGAGTGAAGAGGTGGTCTCTGCTAGGCGTGGGAACTAGGCAACTACGACTTAGATGTTACCGCCTTTGGCTCAGTCTGAAAAACATTGTTTCCTGACTCCCATCTCCTTGCCTTCCCATTGTTGGAATTAAATTTTAAGTTGAAAAAGGTTACTTATATATGTTTTATTCATAAATCTCAAAGATTCGTCTGAAATCATATTTAAATTAAATCGGTGGGGGTATATTTGTTTCACTTCTCAGGTTTTTCTAGGACCAACATTACTCAGATCTTAAAAACTTAAAATGGTTTCAGTGAACTATTATATTTACCATATACGAGTATGTGATTTTTCAAGTAAAAGTGGGTTTACTTCCATGCCAAAACATATATTCCTCTATATTTTCGTTAACACTAGATTATGTGAATTTCAAAGTTTCCAAATAAAATTGAGTTACATGGAAATGCTTTACTTCTATTGAGTCATTATTTATAACGTACGTTAAGAACGGAATGAAAGTTGTTAACATGTGCTATTTATTTCATACTTTACTAACATTCGCACGAATGGTTCGTTCTTGGAATTAGAAAACTTTTGTCATTAACAACATTATATTTATTTTATTGATGTAAAATGTAAAGTAGATTGTATTAAAAAATTTTTCAGTATTATACGTTACTACTTATTACTGTATCATGAAATTCAAAATGTCTGGACAGAATTTTATGGTTTATTTTTTTCATTATTTTTTCTAAGACGATCTAGTCTTTATCATCTTAATTAGGAACGATATTTATTACAAACCGTGAACCAGTTTAAATTTTACTATATTCCTTAATTGTTAAACGACATTTCCAGCTTGCCATGAAAATGAGCGGCTTATTTTTAGTGCCTTAGTTAATCCAATATTTCTATTTCGATGAGAACCACTTTTAAACTGTTGCACAGTTATTGAAGACATAAATTCTTAAATATTTGTCCAATGGCCACTTTTACATCACGCTTATGATAAGTGAGTGGTTGAACAGAAAGGACGTTTGTGTAATGTGATGAAGAGATTATTTAATGCATAACCTGATGATCTAACCGTTTCATTTCCACGGGACACTGTTTCTATTTGAGCCGACAGTGGCGGGTATCACAGGTGTAAAGATAGACCAGCTCAGTTATTTCACTGTGGGCATTTGGGGTAGGTTAGGAGTGAGGAGATAAGCGTTATCTGAAAGCCCTTGCGTGTGAAGTGCGGCTAGAAAATAACATCATTATCTGTAGTAGAAAGGAACCTCTGCTTCTCAGCTCGTGTTTCTCAAAGACATTCCTAAATCCTAAAATATATTTTCATATTTTTAGCTGATTTCCCTTAAGGGGAATTTGTGCACTTGTTGGGTTATACATGCAAGTAGGTAGTGTGATGGCGTCACTTATTTAGATTTTGCCATGTCAACTGGAAAACTTTTGTTTCATCTGTACTATACTCTATATTTAACTACGACTATCACTATACCCGATATTTAAATGTTTCATTCTGCCCTAGAGAATGCATTAGTTAACGGCTGAAATCGGGCCTTGAATAGGGGAGGATTCTAAATATCTCCGTTATTATGAGTCGAATCTGAAAATGTTATACAGGGTGTAAAAAACTTAAGTGCGGAAACTTTGAGATGTGATTCTAGACTCAATTTACAACAAAACATTTCTATATATGGTCTGGTTCGATTTATAGTTCGTTTGTGGATATTTTGATTTTTCAAATTGGACAAGACTCAAACAGCAGGACAATATTTCAAACAAGCCGAAAAGACTCTTGAATTATTACAATATCGAAAATCTGTGTTTTTATTCGAAAGAACAATATTTTCCCCTTAATATGATGCTTCAAGCATTATCACCAACCATTGTAAAGGAAGAACTAAGGGGGTTTAATGAGAATACGTAAGTACATTTTCTTTGCCTTTAAACTTTCTTCTTTTATTGCACTACTGCCTGAAGAATAGATTTTAACACTCAAATTTCAGAAAAAAACTGCTACATTTTGTTAGCTGCAAATCTCTCCTTTTCGTTTTCAAGTTCCAACAATATTCTTCACCGCAAAGAATATTCTAAAATGCAAAAACGGATTTTATTTCAGTACTGCTGTAGTTGAGCTTTTTTTGGAAATTGTGTCCAGAATCATCTCTCAAAATTTGCGCACTAAAGTCACTATATAACCTGTCTTGTTAAAACGATTGATCCCCTGCAATTTTTGTTCTATACATTTTTTGGTTACTCCAAAATTTAAAATTAAGCTTAGCTATTCATACTTTCTTGTTTTCAGCCTTCAGAAAACTTCCACTTATACTCGTTGGATTTTTTTGCATAGTTATGATATTACTGGTCTCTATTGGGAAATCTGCTTAGTTTACGTGATCCCTGTTTGGCGGACATTTTTCAATGAGTTTAGATACGCCGTCTCTATTAGCCGATCTAACTTAAATGGGACGTAAATTTATTAAAACTACAACCATTTTTTTTTTCTATTCGTCATAAATTAATTTCCTCTAGAATGATTACTTAGTCATCTGTATAAAAAATTGTTTGTATTTTGATATTGTTATATTAGAATTAAATGAAAGGCTTAGGAGGGCAGTGGGCAAAGGCCCCTCGTATGGTAGGAGAGAGGGTGGAATGCTGGGCAATCTATGCAAATACTAGCCGTACCGTTAGCCTGCGAGGTTACCTCTAATGTGGGAACCTCCTTGTCTCATATCTCCTTGTACACAATGCATTATACTCACTAGCGCCATCTTCATGTCAGCCTCATTATCTACTAGTGCATTTCATTTATAAAGAATGGGAAATAAATATCACTTGGTTGCATATTTATAGGACGATTTCCTCATTTCATGAATATAAATAAATGAAGAAAAGATAATCATACACTTTACAACTCCTACATTTATTTCCATGTAGAGTACCAATAGTTAAACAAGATTGGTTTTATAACATTTTTCTATCCTAGTCACAATGGCGGAGATATTTTGAATTTTCGTATTCCCTTTCTCTAACCCAACTCCTCGCCCCTATAAGTGGTAAAATGTGTACATACAGTTCTAAACATTTTTTCGTAAATCAAATATTAAGCGAGTTATTTGTTTTCATTCTTTAGTAAATCCCCACTTCTATTCATCGGATGTTTATTAAGAAATAAAAAATATACTTACTTTCAGAGTCATCACTTCATCGTCAGTGTCTACTGATTAGAGCAGTGTTGCCTGGACCAGAACGGTTGGGCGACTCCAGCCGGTTGCGCTGACTCTGAAAATGCACTTTACGAGGACAAAGCCTTTTTATTCATCCAAAACAGGATTGAGTGATACCATCACGTGGGGAATCTGATTACTTTACGCATCCTCTGCATGACAGACTTTTTTATTTTTAAAATTATTTATTATCTATTTACGCCCACTTTGAACAACTACGGCTAAGTGTTACCCTTATCTAGCCGGGGGGGGGGGCGGGCGACTAACGATTTTATTTAATGGATCCGTCCCAGTGAACGAAAAATATAAACATTCAATAGATACAAGAGCCTCTGTCCGATAGGAACGAAATCCGATCGGAAGCAAAGTTAGGCTTCCCTGGAAGCCCTTACTCCTTCCAACTCTCATTCACCTCAGTTATGTCTTACCCACTGCGCGTGCATTATCTAATATTTTGACTTTCTTCGTTCCTCCTCTCCCACCTCAGAAAGGCTAATAACTATTTACTTAAAATATTCAAATAAATTTCGAATGATATACGCTACTTACCATTATGTTTGGAAATTTGATATATTCAGAGTTAATTAAAGTTTTGAATGTTTTTTTTTTTTTTTTTTTTATTTTATTTTTTTTTTTTTACTACTTACCAATGCTAAAACACAAAAGAAAAGAACTTGCTATCTTTGGTATGATTATCTAGTTATTTTTCATCAATGTTTCTTATTATTTGCAATTAATTTGTAGTTTTACTAAGTATGCCAAAAATTAAATAAATATGAATATATATATATTTTTATTAGAATTCCTTTTCATTGCAATTTGAGAACATCAAGCTATATATTGAAACACCTAATGTAATATCAAAATAGGTTTTGCCGTGCCCAAAATTAATAGCTTCTCATTTGCAATATTGTTTTCTAAATATGTACACTCAAGTGGAGTGAGAGCTGCCGAAGGGAAAGGTAACGGGCCCCCAAACCATTTTCCGTCTTTTATTAGCAGATTACCCTTAAAGGAAATAATCTATTATTCCTATTAGGGATTACAAGGGCTTGGGTGACCGATGTCTACAGCAGGCCATTAGAGGCTTAACGGGCAAGGGCTGCCCTGGAAATCCACCACATTACTTACAGGGAACATTTATTTTATTTATTTTTTATGACTGAGATGATATAAATGGCAACGTAGGGGCCCCTGGGCACCATATACCCCCCAGAATTTGGTTCTATCTGTTACACCGAAATGCGCTCTGTAGTGGGTTAAATTCCTGTAGTCCTGGGGGTATCGAACTTGCCATTCTAGGTTTACCTTGTAAGATTAAAACCAACGCCTTAACTCACATTATTTTTTTTAATTAATGTTGCATATAAGAGCATTTGAGCGGATGTTGTCCTAAAGGAATGGGGGAGAAAGTGTGTAGCTGTACCTTTCACTCGTCAGAGGGCCTAGCCTTTCCGGTTCCAGGCTGTCTGGGAGGCTTGTCAGAGTTGCTCTGCTGGTGATAAGTCTGAGAGCTCTCATCTACAGATACTTTCCACATAGACTATCGCTTATTAGAATATCCTCTAGTTTCGCCTGGCTAGGGAATCAAACTCCTTCTTTTAACAGATTTACCTGAAGTAATTCAGCTGTTGAGGACGCAATTTCGAAAAATCTCTTCAAATGAGGTTCGTTTAATATTTATATATATATATATATATATATATATATATATATATATATATATATAAACACGTTCCTCTTACCGCCCTAGAGGTCGCATTTCTTCTTTTATCGTTACCAATATTAAAGCGTTTCTTGTAAAATGAAAGATAAAGTTCGTTTACGGGTGAAATCAGAGTAGTGGGAGGGTGGTGGGGTTTAGAGGGGATTTCGAAAATGCGAAATATCTCAGTTATAATTTGTCGGATCGAAAAATGTTATAGGAACCACTCGTATTGTAAAATTAATGTCCTATGAATATTGTCATTTACATTTATTCTCTATTTTGTATATTAATCGGGATGCAACTTTCAGTACACCCCCCCCCTCCCCCATTCCTACTCATATTATTGTAAAAATAAGCTGCATTATCATGAACCAATTTATTCCACGAATAAAAGTTCGAAATATTTCAGTTAAAGAGTTACTTTACCATAGACCTGTATATCGTGAATCGTCTTTTTCCACCTTAAATTCGAAGTATTGTTTGTTCATCAGATAAGAAGACAGAGTAAAATCAATAAAAGCTTCCTCATTATTAGTGCAAAAATTTCATGAACAATGTTTTGCAAATTTATTTTTCACCAAGTACTTATTCCTTTTCTCTAACTCGTCATTTTAATTAGTTTTCAGTCTTCTACAACCACCGCCTCTTGCTGTAGCGATTTTCACTTCGGGAACCTTAATTCCAGTTTTACATAGACTTTATTTTTTTTTTTTTTTACCAAAAAAATGGAGAACAGTTTGTGGCAGATGAGTAGCGTGTCTAGCCTGTGGGAAGTCTGCTAATACAGCGAGTTATGCACAACAGACATTTTTCTTCATTAAGGGCAATTACTTGAGGTTGGTGCTACTGTAAGGAGCTTGTTGGCTGCCAGTTGATCTCGTAAGAGTATACTTTCTTTCGGTTAGGAAGAGAAACACGAGAAGGAGTGTCATCACCATTTGACGTACCGTGTGAAAGTAACTTGAGATATTCGCCACTTTTTTAGGTCAAGAGTCTTATCCCAAGGTTGCGCTTTTTTGCTATGCATTCCGTGCCTTGTACTTATCTTAAAAGTGTCATTCTACGGTAACTTATAGAGCCGTAAGTTCTAGCTAGCTATAAGGGAATTAAAAAGCCCGTCTAACATATTTCCCACTTGCTGGAATTGTTCGCTGGAATGTTGTCCTCTCAAATTCTACCTACAATTAATCCATTAATAAAAAGCCTATGTAACCGCAGCATGTTAGTTGGGAATTAGATGATTACTGGTACAATTGCCGAAAAGTGAAAATCCCTATTTATGCTACAGTATTTTGGGTTGTAATGTTGACTTATTACACATTTTTCTTCAGGGAAATTAGCTGTTGAGGTTGTACTAATGGCGTTATTTTCGAAAGCATTCTTAAAATCCCCATTGATCCTACCTAGATGCAAATAAGGTCTGTTCTAATATATATATGTGTGGTAAGGTAGTATTTTGAGGCTTGTGCTCAATGTTTATGAATGAAGCTTTAGTCTAGACCAATATTTCTAGAAATTTATTTTTTCATCCGCGGGGCAGGCACTATATTATATATATTGCAAGATTGTTTTTGTTAAATACAGTGTGGTGTATGCTATTTATATTTACCATGCCAGCCAGCCTTACATATTTACTGTGACAAAACAAGTTTAAGGAATGTTTCCTTTGCGTTAGCATAAGTGCGATCATAGATGTATTTTAGTATTTGAGTCATTCTTGTCTTAGTAACTACAAATAACATATTCCTCACTGTAACACTGTATTTAACAATAGTAATGTACAAAATATATATATATATATATATATATATATATATATATATATATAATGTAGCACTTATTTTCAGCCCAGAGAATAGAAAATAAAATAGAAAATAAAATTCTCGAAATATTGGCCTAGAGCTTCTTTCAAAAACAAGCCTCCACAAACAACCACACCATCACATATATATACACATCTAATTTAAATTTTATAAAAGAAGAAACTCCTATTAGAAGAATACGAAAAAGCAACATGTGGGGGAAAAAAAAGAATCATTTTGAACAAAAACGCAACAAAATGTTAAATAAAAATGATCAAACAGAACATTATTAAACAAAACTCTGAACACAACCAAAAAACAACAATACCAAATACAATTAAAAGTATTAAATACAAGATAAAAGAGTTTTAAAACATATTAAATTATGTAGTTTTCGGTATTTAAAAAATTAAATTAATACATAAATTAAAACACATTTGTGCATTACAAATTATAAAAAAATCTATCACACACATCCACACGGGCACATACGAACGCGCATATGTATGGAATTGTAAAATTATTCAATTTTTTAATAATGCAAATTTAAAGTTATAACTTATTACAGCTAAATTTTTATGTATGTGCTTGTGTTTTTTACGTACTGAATAATTTGGGTATTTGTACCTACCTTCAATCATTACGTTTCTGTAAATGTTCACGTTTTCTGCAGTCTGTAAGTATATGGTTTATTGAAAGAGTAGATGTGCGAATGATCAGTGGTTTTTGTCTTGTACGCTTTTCACCACATTTGCTAAATTATTTGCTTGTTAAAAATCTATTTACACAAGGTGTATTAAGCGCATTACATTTTAAAATAAATTTTAGACAAATAATGCGCCTTCTATATTTTAATGGATGTTCTCCAGCACATAGGCTTTCTACAGGACTAGTTATGTACGCCCCAGTTGCTATTCTCAGTCCTGTATGGTGTATTGTGTCTAATATTTTAAGAATTTCAAAGCTGGCCTATGAAAATGCAATACATCCATCATCCAGTAAAGGTCTGGTGTAAGAACGATAAAATTTAGTATTAACCCCAAGATATTCCCATTTTTTAGTTAAGTTTGTAGCTATCAGTAAACCCTTACCCCTTCTTAGATCATTCTAATAATAACATGCTGAATCATGAACCTATAGCATTTAAAGCTTAAATGCTAAATATTGTTTTCAGTGAACTTTTCCTGTGCGAGACATGTGCTAATATTTATTATCTTTACTGGATTAGCATTAGATACGTTCTGTGTTGATATCGGCAATTCAGATTTTATTCCTTGACTTGAAAATCTTCGTGTGATCTAAGCCATCCATACTCGATAGACCATAGAAGGGGTTTAGAGCAGGGAATTTATTAAATTAAATTATTTATTAACGTCCACTTTTTGCAACTAAGGTTAATTGGGGCGGGTCACCTACAGGTTACTACCCATTTCTAGCCATGGTGGAACTAAGGATTTTATTTATTGAATTCCGTCACTAAATAAATTCCTATTGCCCAGGCGGGAATGGAACTCGCCACTCTAGGCTTGCCATGTGAGATTAAAGTCAACGCTTTAACTCGCATGGCTAGCCTGAGCCCCGTGAATTTATTATTATCTCATTATTATGAGTCTGCTCGAAAACAATCTTGTTAATCTATTGGTGCTGTACAATTGTCGTTCTATAAATTTTCTTGTAACTCAAATATTAAGCGAGTTATTCGTATGAACATTTAGTAAACTTCTATTTCTACTCATCTGATTTTTAAATGGTAGAGAATAATATGGTGGTATCATCAGTGTGACATCCAGCGTGTAGGAAATCCGCTTAGATTACGCAACCCCTTGCGTGACGGAGCTGCAACTCTGGTTTCGTGTTGGCTACTGGCTACTGAAGTGTTTGGTATTTTAAGTTTGTTATGGGATAGAGACATGGCTATAAATGTCACAGGTAATTTAGTGACCTTTCACGGTGCTGGTGGTTCCTCTTCCGATAGGTCAGCTCGGCCATCTTGCACTCCTACCGCCCACCCCCACGCTCATTCTTTCATTCTCAATAAAAGGGTACAATAATGAATTCTGCAATCTTCTTACAATTTTTAATGCTATGCACGAATGTGTTCAATATATTTAAAAATAAATTGATGTACTTCTTCATGTCTGAAGGATGTTTTATTCGCAAGATGAACCCTATTGAAAATGTTCAATTATTATATTATTATTATTTATTAACGTCCACTTTTTGCAACTAAGGCTAATCGGGACGGGTTATCTACAGGTTATCACCCTTTTCTAGCCAGGATGTAACTTAGGATGTTATTTAATGAATTCCGTCACTCAATAATTTCCTTTGCCCAGGCGGGAATGGAACACGCCACTCTAGCTTTACCATTTGAGATTAAAGTCAACTCTTTAACTCACATGGCTAACCTGAGCACCAGTTATATAAAACTGTTGTGTTGTTAGCCGTTGGATATAGCTAGCTAGTAGAGTAGGATTCAGAATGTAGTCTCCACCGAATGTAGTTTGTGCTCTCCCTCTATATGAAACTGCTGTGATGAAGGGGACAATGGTGCCCGAAACTGTAAGCACTTCCAATAAAATTCTCTTAAATAAGAATTAAGAAACCATTCTTTAGCCGACACCTAACAACTACTAAAATCCTCTACTAGAAAACTAGAAAATATTTGTCATAAAAATTGGTCAACATATAACATTGTTTATTAAAAATGGGCATCAATAAATTAAAAACTGCATGCTAAATATTTAGAGTGGTATTAAGATTGTTAACGAAATGAATTTATGAGATATAATTATTAAATTGACGGATTTTATGAAATGTATTCATGGGGTTTGAAATTTTATAACAAATGTATTATTTATGTTATAAGTGCTATTGAATAATATGTAAAGGAATTAATTGACATAATATTAGTATCTTTTTTATATAATATAAAAATATGTGCGTATCCTATACGTTATCTTAACATTTTGGATATGTATATTTACATGTCTATTAATAAAACCATTATTGCCTTGGAATTTATCAATATCAGTCAGTGTGGGACTCTTAGAAGCTAATATTTTTACTTTGATGATTTGAATTATATTTTATTTTTTCTTCAAACAACATCCTACAATATTATTTTAGTGAAGTACGAAATATTGGTCCGTACTATTATTTTAGTTATGTTCCTAATCAAGGGCGATTAGCATAACATAGACGGGCTTCATTATAAGACTTCAAACATTTATTGTTAGTATTAAAAATGGTTCTTTAAAAAAGTAAAGTTTTAGTAGCACTTTAGAATATGTAAAATTATGAAATGTTTTATTTCAAGCTTATATACACATATTGTTTCCAACAGATCTCTACTAGATGAGATACATACAAATCAGTACAATCAGTTGTGTGATGATGGGTGGGTCATCAAAATTTTATTGACCGCCCACTTCTACTCATCGAATTTTTATTTTGCAAGTAGTCAGTATATATGGTGAGATGAGGTCAGTAGTGTGTCATGCCATAATTTAAGAAATCTGCTTAGTGTATGCTGCCCCTCCGTGACGGACCTTTTTTAGCAGATTTTCCTTAAGGGAATTCAGCTATTGAGGTCGTACTCATCACGCGATTTTCGAAAAATGTCTTCAAATGTCCGTCGATGCTACCCGCAACTTTTGTTTAATCGTCACCAAACTCGATATTTAATAGTTTTATGTAAAAAGAAAGATCAAGTTCTTTAACGGCTGAAATCGGACCAATGGGAGGGGGGAATTTCGAAAATCCGTTACTATACGTCAGATCGAAAAATTGTATAAAATCAATCTTATTGAAAATTAAATTTACTATAAATATTGTTATATACATTTAGATATTTGCATTTTTATTAAGTGTGTACCGATAACGGACGAGATGAGATCGGCTAAAGTCGGTTCTATTCGTTTCCGCCGAAAGCTAATTAGGCCGTTTCCGTAACTGTTCGGCCCTCGTATGGAGATTTCTATTGTATAACTTCACGTGGGAAACCTGCTTCGTTTACGCAACTCCCTGCGTGACGGACTTTCAATTTTCAGACTTCTCCACTTTTAGTAATCCTCTTTAACAATTAGCGAACATACCATGAATCGCCTTATTTCATGCTTAATATGTCGTTTTGATGTTATTTTCATTAGAGAATGACCTGTACCGGTATTATGCATTAAGTTTGTGTTAAATTTAGACATTTTCCTTCTTCATATTCTGCCCCAAGCATTTCAGGAATGGAATTGATTGTTTGGAGTGGTAGTGCTGGACAGGTATTAATAAGTCTGTCTATGATCGATAAATGGCGTTTCCAATGCTCCTGTCTTATTTATAGCGGATCTGGGTAGCATTGCATTCATTCAGGGTCATTATATGTTACTTTCATTAATGACTAAAGAACTGCCTTGCGCTTTCAAAATTACCGACACTCACGCGCTGTTTTTTTCATTGTTGCCAAACTTGGTATTTTAAAATTCCATGTAAAACTTAAGATGAAGTTCGTGTAAATGTGTGCTTTATTATATATTACGCCATAAAGATTGCCCATATTTTTGTTACAGTTATGCCCTACTACTAGCGTTCTACAAATTATTTTTATCTAAATCGGTTGTTAATCGTGTATATTTTTTCGTTTTCATGCTCCTGTTAAGTCTCCTCACTAAATGATATTATATCGCTACTTTTCTCATGTCCAGTTTAAATTTCAGGTATTGTTTATTTCGGGGCCTTCTTAAGGAAAGTATACTTCAAAGGACAAACTTCATCTGTGAAATAGTGGTTTAAAATTGACAACTTTTGTAATTTATTGGATGAATGTTGCCTCTTCGGAAATCTGTAACTTTTTAATGTTTAATATCTGTTATTGAGGATTCCGATATATCTTCGTTTTGTTCGGTGCCTTTCTCTTGTTCTTTATTTTTACTATGTTCATATAACGTCAAAAACAAATGTCACTGTAGAAAATGAAAAGTTTTGGAACTATTTAAATATCAAATATTCAATTGGTTTCTAGTTGAAGCATAGAGGGGTAAACGTAATGCTGTTAAATATTTTTGAATATATTTATGTTTTTGATGTATGTAAAAATGTTGTTAATATATTGGGTACGGTCAGCTATTAATTTGGCCTTGTCGTTTGGTTTATCTTAAATTTTTCTTCGAAAGGATCAGTAAGTGTTTCACCACCAAATCTTAGTGGCATTGTCTACTAATTGGCCGATCAATTTGTAGGCTCCTGTAAGGTGCAATTTATTGTTCAAACGAAAGCAAATATCTTTGGCTCAACTGGCCATGGAGGATGAAAATTTAACTTTAGTGGGAAGTTGACGATCCAGTTTTGTGGTTATAGACCATAAATAGCTACTTCTTTATTTTTATGTAAAAATATAATTGATTGAAGATGGTTGTTAATATCAACAGAACGTAGAAATCCATCCTCGAAATCCGGTAACAAAGTTACTTAGTTAATAATTGACCAAGCCTCGTCTTGAGCCTTATATATATATACACACATACACAGTGGAGTACTTTTTTACTCTCTACACTACTGCTGCTTTTTTTTTCTTCTTTTTTTTTTTAAGAAAGTTTATATATGTTATATGTTGATTTAAGAATTTTATAAAATTAAATCTATTTACACGCTTTATTAGTTGATGATATTATGCAAGTCTTCCTCTGTGGTGTTTTCGGAGTCTAAGGCGTGACATTTAGTGTGTCACTTCCTTCTTAATACCATTAGTAAAAATGAATTTTACATAATATTCATAAACACATTTAAACTCTGAGCATAAAACCAGGGTGAGTCACACGCAGTTTAGGGAGGAAAGGTGGGAGACTACTCGAGATTTTTATATCTCTGCTGCATTGTGTGCAAATCACTTATAGCAAATGTAATTGCTTATTTCCGAGTTGGTTACGGACCACTGCAACATCCCAATCGTCTGCAATATATACATTTGATTATCTAGCCTTGGAACTAAGTGGCTCTTTATCTCAATGGGCACTTTGCTTAGATTAAAGTGAATCATTTATTGATTTGTTTGAATATAAGGGATTTATAGTTTAAAAGGATTTAAATGCATTCATGGAGATGGAAAGAAAATATGAAGGACCTGTACTGACAGTGGAGAAGAAAAGTCGATATTTGACCACAGGCACGATCAACTTAAATGTCTTCATAAATATTTTTTTCTGAAGTAAAGTACTCAACTACGTCCTTCTCTATCTGAATACCGTATTACAATATATGTATCAGTAGCAATGATGAATTCTTTTATCTCTGATGGGAGCCGCATTTAAGGACACTTCCTGTCTATGATGATGTTGATAGCGTTAAGATTCCCGTATTTGCCCTGGCGAGTGTGTTGCACACCTGAGGCAAATGCTTTATTTGATGAATGAAAAAGATCCATATCCTTGATATGAATGAAAAAGATTATTTTTTTCTTATTATTATGTCTTCATAATTCAACAGTTTCACACGCTTGGTTACTACTCAAGCTTTGAAGTTCACTGGCTACTGGATCCACTCGCATAGTTTTAGTACATTGGCGATGTCATCGGATTCTCACGAAAAAAGAAAGAGTCTGATGAATTCTTCATGTTTTAGCTAATTTATAACGAGTTGTCTTCTTCAAGAGCTAATTTATTATAGTTATACGATAAGAACTATAGTGGGAGTCAACAATTTTATAATTTGTTCGCTTTCCAAAGATACAAAAGAGTATTTTTAATAGTGATTAATACGTATATAAAACAGCTGCCATCCAAGTAGTGCTTTGGACCACTTTTGAGGAAATTGACGTTTATTCATAAATGGGTCGGAATGCAGAATGTTTACTATGATTATGAATAATATGGTTGGTTAATACGATAATCTATGATTATGGTATATATAAAAAAAGACACATTCACTGGAATCGGGTAATATAAAAATATTGTGTATTTTGTAGAATTAAGTGCATAACAAATGCTTTCATTATTAATATATCATTAGCACGCTGGACTCAGTTGTAAATCCTAGGCATTGAGACGGAAAATGTAAAAGTATTATAAAAAGTAAGGCCCAAAAAATACTATCATCATTCAGCCTCAAATGATTTCCCGGGCGAAGCCTTAGCTAGTGTTAAATAGAAATGATCCTAGGTGAAATGTAAGACAGCTGGAAATGGTAGTGGGAAAGGGAAAGACGCCGGTCCAAGAGGGCAAGGGCCGCCAGATCCAGTGTTAACATATGTTTGTAAGTTGATGCCCAAATCGCTACTGTTAGCGAAAAGGCTACACATTTATAATATGAACTTTGAAAAAATATAGGTTAACATATAATATATTGGAGCATGGAGGGATAGATTTGTATGGTGCGTAGGAGGCCGTGGTTAAGATGGGAATATAGAAGATAGAGATGAACAACAAAGAGTAGGATGTAGAGAGAAGGAGTAGGAATTCCAATCCCAGGCCCTCATTATAGTAGCTATCATCTCTCTCTGTCTCTGCTTGATTAGGAGTCTCTCACTCGCCATTGTATAGCTACATGCCTCTACTGATTGCGGATGCACCTACCTGTTTATTCAATAAGGCAAATAATAGCATTAGAGGGTATATACGGCAAGATTTGGCTATATTTGTATGGCTGCAGGAGTAGTATAGGAGGTGAGAAGCCTCAGAACTTCTTAAGGCCTTTACCGTCTTACTCGCTCCTTCATTCTTATATCACACTAGCAAATGGCCGACAAATAATTTACTTACGATTTATATTAACCGATCAATGGCGGAAGTTGAACAATAAAGTAAAAACATCAAATGATTTTTAAATCATTTTTATCTCTCAACTAGTACGCGTCCACTTGCAAGATAAAATAGAAGAATAAGATAACTAACTAAAATAGACAACAACTACAATTACATCGTTACATAGGACCTACCCTACTGGTTCTATGAGTCAGAGAATGGCTTACAATGTATGGGGGTCAAGTCAGCTGATATGGATCGATACTTTAAGAAATAAAAAATATCGATTATCCTCATTTAAATACTAAATACTAAAAGAGAAAATTACAATTGAACAAACATTACTTCAGTTTCTAATGATTTAAAATATATAATTCACATGTTATTTTTATTTTCTTATTGATCACCTTCTTCCTATTTTTTCCTAATATGCATATTCTCCTAATTATAGGCGTATTTAATAGCGTGGTTGGCTAGGAATGTTTCATTATCCTTATTATCAACGATTATCACGTGTTGTTTATTCTTCTTTTGAGTAATTGTGATGATTTCTAAATATACCTTTGTATTGCAATCCATATAGTTGATTTTGTACATATTATATTTGGTATCCTTTGATATCAATTTATCCTTTATATGGCTAAAGTCATTTTTCATTGTTTATATATTTCCATGTGATTGGACATGTCCAATATCTTTAAATATGGATGTGATCTTACTAAGGGATTATAATTCAATAGGTTTATATAGGTCATTTTTTCACAACAATTTCTAGTTATTTTTAATTTCTCTGAAAATAAATTACATATTCAGTATAATATGTAATACCATAGTAGTAACTTCTATACTCAAGACAAGAATGGTACTTTCTCTAATCTATCTGCAATGTTTCTATTAGGAGCTTCTTTATATGTTTCGAGGAAAACGCAAAATTGAGATGAATTCCTTAATATTTTGGAGCAATTTTGTCAGTGCTCCTTCTTTGTGAGCCCAATTGAAAAAGTTAGGGCGTTGTATAACTGGTTCTCTCCTTGAGTTTCGTGCTAAGTTTCGATTTCGATTTCAAAATTAATAATATATATATATATATATATATATATATATATATATATATATATATATATATATATATATAATATATATAGTTTTGAACGGGCCTCGTTTTCGTCATCTACTAGATAGGATCGATGGACATTTGAAGAAAAATTTCGAAAATTCCGTCATGAGTACAACCTCAATAGCTGATTTCCCTGAAGGGAAATCTGCTAAAATGAAGATTGGTACCACAGGCTGATTTGGGAATTTTAATTTTTCCCCGTTAGCGAATAAGTTATTTGTTGGATTAGATTGGATTCAGAGCCATATATCTATTCATTTTGTTGAAAAATGCAAACCTGATGATAAATTAAATTCATTTGTATATTTACTTGAATGAATATAAACTTGTTTATTCAATTTATTTTTTTAAGTTCGTTATTCAATAAAGGGGTTGTGGATAGGAGGTTTTAGACGGTGGAAATTCCCGGTAGGAAATTCACTCAATTTTTACTATACTTCTTTTTAATTTATTATTGGAAGTAAATTTTCTACAGAATAATGTCATGCATAGGAATGGAAATTTCTGATGAGTTGAGTAAAAAAATAATTTCTGACCTCCGTTACTACCCACGCTAAGGACAGACCCATGGTCAACAAACTACATACATTATATTCTTAAGGTCCCAACCAAGCCCTCTTTATTATTTTCAACTGGCAGACGTTTCTCCCCTGATTTGTTGACAAATTAGTTAGTACTCTTAGTTTCTACATAGATACCGTAATCTTTGGGAAGATTTTTTTTTTAATACCCCTCTTACTATAAAGATTTATTTTTACTACTGTTACCTCTTTTACTATAAAGATTTATTTTTTACTACTCTTACCCCTTTTGCTATAAAGATTTTTGTTTTACTACCGTTACCCCTCTTACTATAAAGATTTTTCTTTTACTACTGTTACCTCTTTTACTATAAAGATTTATTTTTACTACCGTTACCCCTCTTACTATAAAGATTTATTTTTACTACCGTTACCTCTTTTATTATAAAGATTTTTTTTTTACTACTGTTAACCCTCTTACTATAAAGATTTTTGTTTTACTACCGTTACCCCTCTTACTATAAAGATTTTTTTTTTTAATACCGTTACCCGTCTTACTATAAAGATTTTTTTTTTACTACTGTTAACCCTCTTACTATGAAGACTTTTGTTTTACTACCGTTACCCCTCTTACTATAAAGATTTATTTTTACTACCATTACCCCTCTTACTATTAAATTTTTTTTTTACAACTGTTACCCCTGTTGCTATAAAGGTTAGTTCTTTTTTTTTGTAATGATAGATGCGTTTCTTGCTTCAGTGTTTTCTTTTTGTAGGATTGTTAGCCTTCCTGGAACAAAGTTTTTCTGGGAGTCTCTGAGAGGCATTGGTCTGGGGGCATCTGTGTGGTGTGTGGCGGGGTAACAGGTGTTGTTAATAAGCAGCTGTGTATGCGGTGATGCAGGGCGACCTTGCTAGCAGGGCCACTCTACACTTTAGTCACTGGCTGACGTCTCCTCTTATCACCGTCTAGTCTGATAACAGCATGGCACGGCCCCATCCTCTCTTCTTTGTCCCTTGTACTTTTGGGCCATGACTCTCTAGCCAGATGTGCTCTGTCGATAGCTTATAGACTCATTATTTTATCACCTTCTTTTTTCCTCTTTCTTTTTTAGGGATCTTCCCGTAGGAAATCCCGCCAGTACGTGGATCGCTTTATATGACCTTTGCCAGAGGCCATGAACGTCAAATTAGCGTCAGTAGAAGTGAAGATTAAATCAAGACCTGTAAACAAAAACGACGAAATTATCATTATTCCAAGTTTGAATGGTTTTAAATAAGGTGACCGTTGAAACAGTTGTGGAGGTTCTCTGAAAGCGCAGCCAGGCTGTGAGCCATGTGAGTTATTTATTCAGTTGGAGCTAAACAGTTCTGTCTCTTGTTTTTCTGTAAACGTCTAAGAAATTAATCAAATTTGTAAGAATCCCGTTATGTTTTTAAGGTTTTATGCCATTAATTATAAGTTTGTTAGGCTGAATATTACTTGGGCGTTTTAGCAGATTTCCCTTAAGGGAAATCAGCTATTGATGTTGCACTCATGACGCGATTTTCGAAACATTTCTTCAAATGTCCCTCGATCCTACGTAGTGGATGAAGAAAATGAGGTCCGTTCAATATTGTGTGTGGATATATATATATATATATATATATATATATATATATATATATATATATATATATATTTGTCTGTTGCCGCTCTTTCGGTCGCAATTCTGGTTTTATTGCTACCAAACTTGATATTTAATCGCTTGATGTAAGAAGAAAGATCTAGTTCGTTATTGGCTGAAATCCGACCAGTGGGAGGGGGAAGGTTTAGAGGGGAGGAATTTCGAAAATTCTGTATATCTCCGTTATTATGTGCCGGATCCAACAATTGTATAGAACCAATCCTACTGCGAAAGTAATGGCCTATGAATCTCGTTATGTGCATTTTTTCACTATCTTGACAGGAATTGTGCTCGGTTTTGCCACTATATTTCGTTATACAGTAGACGTGGATCCGTCTTTTGGGGACTATGAGTATTTAAATTGTGATAAACAATACAATTTTTTTTAGCAGAATTCTAGTTGACCTGCATTATTTTTTTCAAATTTTCTGTTTTCTTTTAAAAAAAAATTATTTTCATAAATTCTCCTAATGAATGGGTATTCGCCCCGTATACTGCAGATATAAATGCATTGGGTTTTTTTAGGTATAACAAAATATCCATATTTATTTATATTATCAAATGATGACTAAATATGTTAACTAATAAGAACGTCAAATAAGAATACTACAATATTGCCTTCCACAGTTTGCCTGTAGTTTAAAGTTCTAAACCCGAGGCTAAAATACTTCTTCTGTCCATCTTCATATTACAATTTGCAAATTTCGTAGCTTCTGCGTATCGGACATTTATTAATCTAAATGTGTCTAATGTGAGATGAAATTAACAGACAATATCATAACATTAGTCTGTTTAGAAAGATGCTTAGACGAAGCATTTTCATCTGGTGACTATCAACCTTATTAATAGAACTGATAAGCAGTTAAACCAACCTGAGAGGATGTAATCTATCTTCATGATAGCTTTGCTAACCTCCCTGGCAGGGTATTAATTATTTCAGGTTGTATGAGCTCCATGGTAGCCAATGGAGAACAAACTATATTTCAGATTATTTTCTGTAGTATGAAGTGAACGACAAAAAAAAAATATAAATGGCCATTCTTAAAACCCAGTTCAATAATATTTAACCCGCAGTTAAAATAAACAAAGAATATATAAAAATGGCTCCTATTGAAAAACAAATTATGTGTGTGTGTGTGTGTGTGTGTGTGTATATTTGTAAAATGTCTGTACATGGATTATTTTTATTATTTTTTCAAAATTTCCCACCTTTTCCGTTTCACATGTTCAAAAATTATTCTGCACCAATTTATTGCATGTCAAATGTATTGAGGAAATTTGTTTTCTTTTTTTTATTCATAAAACATAATTTAAAAATATTTTTATAACAAGGGGCCGTCCCTATCTTCTATAATTTTGCAATTCAGTATTTTTGCCATTTTCAACGGACCTTATTTTCTTCATATCCTAGGTAGGATCGATGGACATTTGAGCGAATTTTTGAATATCGCGTCAGTAGCAGAACTTCAATAGTTTATGGGAAATCTGATAATACGTACCAGTTTATATTTTTCATGGATTTTATGTTAATGAAACATTTCATAAACGATTTGAACGCTACCTGTGGCTATGTATGAGTTATAGATAAGTATGGATTCTGCCTAAAATATAGATACAACGATGCTATATCGTTGCTTCTTTGAACCATATGTTCGGAATGGTCTTTATCAGCGGCAAACAGTCAGATCCTGATATCTTTTCTACAATTAGTAGGTGGATGTTTATAACCTGGTTATAAACCTGCGATAGCCTCTGCCAGCTTACTGTTTATCTCGTCTGCGTGATAAGATTATCACTCCCGCCCTAGGATTGCTACCTGCTTGACCTGTTGCTATTAGTGTCAGCTTCTCTACTAATCACACCCCTATCCCTCTCCCCTCCATCACAATTATTGTACCCTCTAGCTATGCCTTCCGTTCAATAATTATTATATTTATCTATACTAATGAGTATTTCTTTAGCTGAGAAATTGACGTATAAAGAATGTAAATTTCGCCTTTTGGAAGGAAATGGTGGCTAACATATGTTCGGCCAAGACAAGTTAATAACATTCTCTGGGTGTTAGTAACAGAGTCATCATAATATCACAAAGTGGGTTCCATATAGACATGTGAACAACATTTCAGGAGATAAACTAACTCCCCAAAATGCTGATAATAACTAATAGTTGACTGAAGGACTACATAAATACAGGAAATTTCAAAACACTAACTAGTAAAATTTTCGACTAGCTTGGAAATAATGCCCTCGCATCAAAAGCACTATGCTCCGTGTTACCGACGGTCAGACAGTATGGGTAGCGCCTACTGACAGGTAGGGCAATAATGTCAAAACATGTTTACACGGGATTTATTGCGTTTAATTAAGTGGTTCATACCGCTTAATATCTCTTCAATAATGATTACATTTTGGATTTTACTGCAATAAACAAGATAACTGTTATCGTCTGTAGATATGAATTGATGAGCAGTGTCCGTTGTTCGTACCACAATACTCTGGCATAAGTTCTTTAGCCTATGATTGTAATCTCATGACGCAGTTTTTCGAAAAATTTCTTCAGATGTCCTTTCCCAGGAGATGACGTATACGAGGTCCATTCATTAATATATATACATTCTCGATTAGAGTACTTCCTTTACTTCGTACTCGTGACTTGGAATAAAAGTGTGTTGCATCTTGTGTTTCCTGATCCTTTAGAATAATTCGTTTTGATTAGTTCGTCATTCAAACGTCTTTCAGCCCGAAACACAACAAAGTTCTTGTTGGAAGACAATTGGTTTTCCGTAACTTCCCAAAATATTGCTTAGGAACTCTGTTAAGGATTACACTATTTTTACCCGATTAGTTAGTACTATATACTAACAGTTTTAATCAAGAAGGGATTTACGAATGCCGTAACCAGGCTGATGGCCTTAGCTTACTGGATAGGCAATGTTCAGGACCGCCGAGTCGTGAGTTACGGAAGTATTTACATTGCCTATGTGGCTTTATTCACTCATATTTATCTTATTTAGTTTTGTTTATTTTTTATATTATACCAATTCTTCTATTAAGTCATTAGCTTTAGGTGGACGCATATTTCCTGGATCAAATGACTTTTCTTTAAGAAAGCCATAAGCTCTTTTATATGACGTCTTCATCGCTTCCAAGTTCTTCTTATATGCTTGATTTTAGACCCATCACTCCTCTTGGAGGACGCTCATATTTTTCACAATTTATCAACGATTAAGTAAATGGTATAGGAGTCGCAGGAGGGCGCGAAGAGGCCTTTCAATGGATAGCTATGGGTTAATGTGGCGTGCCCAATTCGAATTCGAGCAAGAATAACCTCCTATTTTTCTGCGTGCAGTATTCCAGGTCGCCGTAGTTTCTTGGGCCATTTAGAGTTCCACCTTTTAAAATATGAGTTTTTAAAGTTCAGACGACTGGAGACAAACAGGTTATTGTCATAAAATATTCATTTTTTTTAACGCTACGTGCTTTCAAATCCGCTATTTCATTACCTTGCAAGCCAAGATTTGAAGGAACCCAAACAAACGATATATTTTTCTTTGAGGTGTGCATTAGATCTCTTGCTAAGTTTGTGAAGTTACAGGGTGTCTTTGGGTTTGGCAAGACTTTGGTATGAGCTGTATGAATCAAATGATTCTTTTCTTAGTTGTGCGTATTAACCTTGTGGACGAGTCATGGAAAACATTTCTGGACAAGGTGTTGCTGAAGTGGGAATACTTATATAGAAGTGAGGTTAGTCCTTGTGGATATTTATCTCTTTGGGAGATTGCCTCCCAATATGGAGGAACCTCGCTGACGAGGTAGTCCGCTTTCACTATCGACTCTCTTAATTCCCACCTTTCATTCTGATGGAATGCAATAAAATTATAATGGCTATAAAATGAAGTATTTGTAGAGATTAAAACCATAGGTTTAGTGTCGTGACCCCTGCGCTCTCCAACGCTTTATTCTTCAATTTATCTTTTTCCAGCAAAACTGAATACCTTGAATTCCTTTTTTATTTCCGGTGGCATTGCATTCTCTATTTTTTCTCAATCTCTCGTGTACTCATTTATATTGTATATATTTTATATTTTATGCTTCTTTTTTGAATACTTTTAACTTACGTTAAAATAAAATACTTTTAATACCTTACGTTCATGTTTTGTTGGTTAGTTTGACTGCTTGTTTATCAGTTTTTATTTTTGGCTTGTTTTTTTATTATTTCTGTGTTATTTGATTTCTTTAAAAGAGCAATTTATCGTAATGTTCATAGATAATTAAATAAAATATTCAAGACAAGTGTTTCTAGATCGAATATGGGAATGCAGAAAATCTGCAGTATCTGCTGTTATTTGTATATAAAAATAATTCTATTTATTTTATAATATGACTTGTAGATTAGATGCATATGTATATACATTTTATTCCAATTTAAGACTACTTTTATGCATATTTTTAAATGAATATAATCCCCATTTCACTTTAATTTAAGTGAATATAAACGTATTGCTCTACATTTTGTAATTAAATGCATATTTGTTGTTATGCTTTTTGCACTGATGAAAGGCCTAGTGCAATAAAGTAATATCGACATTCTGGAAAGACTTTACTTCATCCCCTATCAGACCCTATATTGAAAAAAGACTTAAAGAGAAATGAACTGCTTATTATTTGTTGGTTTTATGTTAGTATTCTCCAGTCTTATAATGGTTTTAAAATTAAATGGGGGCCACTGATATTTTAAATTTATGGGGTCGAAGGTGTGCAATTCGCTAATCACCGGTTTCCATTTTAGCAGATTTCCCTTAAGGGAAATCAGCTATTAAGGTTGTACTCATGACGGAATTTTCGAAATTTTTCTTCAAATGTCCATCGATCCTACCTAGTAGATGACGAAAATGAAGTCCGTTCAAAACTGTATATATATATATATATATATATATATATATATATATATATATATATATATATATATATACATACATGCATACATACAGTATATATCTATCTATATATTTGTTTGTTACCGCTCTAGCGGCCGCAATTTTTGTTTGATCGGTACCAAACTCGATATTTAGTCGTTTTATGTAAACAGAAAGATCAAGTTAGTTAACGGCTGAAATCGGACAAGTGGGAGGAGGGGTTTAGAGGGGAGGATTTTCGAAAATTCGAAATAACTCCGTTACTATACGTCGGATCGAAAAATTGTACAGAATCAATCTTATTGCAAATTAAATTTACTATAAATATTGTTATATACATTTATTCTCTATCTTGAATATTAACCGAGATATTTGCATTTTTATGAAGTCTTTGGTCGGGTGTAGTTCGGCCATTTCCGCCAGTACTCGGCTCAGGTGGAAGCTTCTTCTAACCTTACCTGTCGTTTCTAACCTTACCTTACCTTTGTTACTTTGTGAAATTTATGCAAATACGTTCTGTTCATCCGCCCCCCCCCTTCTTTAGTTCTTGGACTACTAAAATTTGAGTTATTAAAATATAAATTATTCTTACAATTCAGAAGCCGTTTCAGTTGGGAATTTATTTTAATTAGCTGAAAGATTTTTCATTACCGTTTGTATTTAATCACGGTGGTATTGTGTTACCAGTGTGCAGATTTCTCTATTGTAAAACTTCACATGGGAAATCTGCTTAGTTTACGCAGCCCCTGCGTGACGGACTTTTTTGATTGGGTTTCGAACAGTATACCAGGGCATAATCATACTTGCAATAATCAAATAAACCTATTCGGGTATTAAACGTTCATTTAACACAAATGAAAATGATTTGGTATTGAAGTATTCTTTCTCATACTAACCGTTCTTAGATTACCTCCGATTAGGCAGTAGAAAGGTGTTTTGTCTGCAATTGACGTAACATTACCTAAGCTCCCTTTCTACGAGTTGGTTCCATCTGATAATTAACTTTACCCAAGTACTCCATTATTATCAGAAATACTTCCTGGAATTGTTTATTGAAAAGTTTTATTGCTGGTGGATGTTAACAGTTTTGGTATACCAACGCTAAATTAATTACTCTATCTGGAATTAAATTTGTATACTGATTAGTACGTTGAATTGAATTTTCTTTTAATTGTTTCATGACGGGCGTCATTCATTTTGAAAGTAACAACCTTTATGGTCCTTGTTTATGGCAATTTTATCGTACCAAATCATCGTGGAATGTTCTGAATTTTAAAATACTAATAAAATCTTGTTATATTTACTGAATTCTTGCTTTCCCATTTACTATGTTCTTCTAAAAATTAATTAATTATTTAATTGCATGAGCCGATTGTCCAGTTTGTCAAGTTTGCTTATCAGATGGCTGTCCTGTAGAAAACGATATACTTGTGTAGTCGCTATGTATTTATGGGTTCGGCCAATGCAGCTCTTCCGCTGCAGTAGTCCCTTATCTGCATTTATAGATTGTTTCCACAAAGGTCATGATTGTTTTTTAGCTATCGCTTAATCTATTCTTGACTCTTTGATACCGTCATATTATATTTCAAGTTAACAGATTTTCTATAAGTGAAATCAGCTATTGAGGTTGCACTCTTGATACGATTTTCGGAAAGTTAACCCTCTAACACTAGCAATTTTTGTTTGCTCGTTGACAAACCCGATATTTCAACGTTCCATGTAAAACAAAATCTATGTGCTAAAGATTTTTTCTTAATGCTTTTCGTAGGAAGTGAGGGATGCTTCAAAATGTCAACCTTGTCTCACTAATTTAAAATTTCATGAAATTGTATGTCTAAATGTTGTTATTTATAACTTTAACCGAGAAAATTGTTTGACTCGACTGGGCTTTTTACTACTTATTTTACCTGTAGGCCCTGATGTAATAAATCTTTCGTTAGCTGAGTACTGATATCTACTGCCTAATCGTAGAAGTGATTTTAATGTATTCGGAAACATTGCAATTCAAGGGTTATTTGGGTGACAGACGTTGAGTTGAAGACAAACTGTAGAAATGATCCTGTAGAAGTATGATATCGATCGTCGATATCATATTGATGATAAGTATTGGCCATAAGTATTTGGCAAAACATTATTACGATTATTTGAGTGATTATGTTTGGATGAATCCTTAAGTTTTGTGATTGCTATAAAATTATTAAGTTCCTCTTTGGATTGGCTGTTGAGATGTTTGCCTATGGGGCTTTCTGTGTCATCTTGACACAGGAGTAGGATATCCTGAGGATGCACCTCTCCCACCCTGATCGGGTGTCTTCCTCCTATTTCCTTTCACTACTCAGCTAATTCGTCGCCTCATTAATTTTCTTGTTTGACTTGTTGGTGTAATTACTCCCCTCTTATACAATATATTGTTTAGGGGCTCGAGTCAGCTATGTATTGCCGTTAATGCTGTTGCCAAACCAACAAGTCTTGGTTTATACTTCCTCTGGGCCAATCGGAATACATTTAATTAAATTGGTTAGTTATTTAAAGCAGAAAAGAGCAATAAGATTTATATTCAACTGAAAGTCCGTAGGCATAGTCAAAAACGATGACATGACTTTACCTTCAATATACAAGTACCAAACAATACTGTTTATGAAGTGAAACATGAACTTTTTTTACATATATATTATAGCGCATAATCTTAAAACAAGATAAAGATATATGCTTCAAACCTCCAACCAAAAATATAAATATTTCGATAAAAGGAGTACAATTTTCAGGAGTAAAATTCTTTAACGCTCTCTCTGAATCTATTAAAAAATATTCTTTATTTAAAAAATAAATAAAGAACATCATGACAATGATTTTTTATACACAAGATGAATACTATAAAAAATGTACATCACAATATTTCTCATAGAAATGAATTATAAACGCATTTATAAAAAGGGCCATTGTCTCTTTATGGTGGGACAAGTTTCTCTTCCTTTTTAAAAAGCTTGTCATTCTGTAATAAATTTGCATCTATCAATAAATTAAATAAATGCTTGTTATATTTTTAGGTTGGTATTAGGATTGTTGATGAAATTAATTTTGTTATATATAATTATTAAATTGATAGGTTTTATAAAATATATTCATGGAATTTGAGCTAATTATGTAACGAATGTAACATATAAATATAAATGCTATTTATGTATAGAAATTAATGATGTAATATTATTAATGTTTTTCTAGGAAACAATAATATTTGACGTGCCCTATTATAGTATTTTAAAATTTATTTGAAATAAATACATTTAATTTCATCATAATGAACTCTTTAATCCCATTTGGGTTAGACCAGAGGGGTAAACTGTAAATGACCAGTCTCGGTTAGCCTTAGTAACATAAAGTAGATGGACATTAATAAATATGTTGTATACCTTGAAATGATGACGTCTATAAGGTAATTAATTCTATATTGTGCCACTGTGTAATTTACTTTGACAAGGATTCTTAAGTTCCGCCAGTGCGTCCCTTTTATGTATTTAAAACGAATAAATGTTACACATCATTTAGCAAGAATGTATGCCTTGTATTGGACGATTATTACCTGTAGTGACTTCTGCTAAATTCTTAACCCTCTATTTGGGAGCCAATTTGTGTGGGAGTTTGGAAACATTTTGATCAAGATGAATCCCATACTAAAATAAAGTCAAGGTTGGAAAGGTCTCGTTGACTATTCTTCTAAAATACCGTCATTTGCTTTCCAAATTTCGCTACTCATGTGTATAAGCTGATGGCGAGGGAATAAAACACACAGTCTCATTGAATGAGTTTATTTTTGTTTGAACCTACCTCGCGGTGTATCACCAGGACTAATTACTGCAAGTTAAAATTGCATTTTATTGTCTGGCCATCAGCCAGTACTTGAGCGATGAGGTTTGAATTTGTGACCTGAAATTCTAAAGTGTTTTGGATGGACGGATACCCCAAGTAATATTATGGCCCACTCGCTACGGATGTTCGCCACTACTGCATATTTTTTTTTTTAAATCTCAGTTTAGTTTTAAGCATTTGCTAGAAAGACGTTAGAATTACTTTGTAGTTTCTCCATGTTTTTGGTCTATTTAGTTTTTTCGTTAAAGCACATTTGATACTAAACTAATTATCTAGTCAAGTGGCATTTCTCATTTTTTTTTTTTAAATTTATTATGAAACCATACGAAAATAAATGTTAGTTCATTGTAAGTTTCTTAAATAACAATTAACGAGTGCCTCCCATCCTCTCTAATTACTAACTACATTATGATAGGTGTCAACTGGAATTTAGAGTTTTTAAATATGCAATTTAAATAACTTTTTAATGGTGACAAATAGGGTCCTAGCAAGGTTTATTATCATTTACCTCTATGAATAAGGGAGTAATTGAGAAAAATATAATAAAATATTCTTCGACTTATTGGTCTTCTTCTCCTTGTGTTTACTTTCCAAAAGTTATGACGAGCTTCTTAGTTGTTTGGCAAATTTCACGTTTCGTGCCTTTTGATTTCATGCGTTTCGTAATACTTCAGTGCACTTTTGACTTTATTATATTCGCATTTCATTATTTAGACGATACATATTACACACATGTATATATATACATATATATTTTACTGTTATTATATGTATGCTGTTTTATGTAGTTTTGTTGATTGTATTTTTTTTTCTTTTTGCAGCGTGTGATGGGCAGAGCGGAGTGTTAAGAGGAGCGAAGGCTGGCCTGGGAGTACTAGTCAACAGCTATCACAGCTAGCGAGGACCATGAAAATGGTGCTATCTCAACGTCAGAGGGAGGAGCTGTAAGTACAAATAGTCATAATTAGTACAAAGGTTTAAAGGTTTAACCGGAGCATTTGGATACATGGAAAAATCCTCATAAAACCTAACTAGAAATGATAAAAATCAAAATGCAGTTTTTCTGGGTGAAAAGGAGATTACAAACTGTTCAAACACTGACTGCTAAGCAAGACTAACTGCTTTTTGGCATGGGCAAGAAAGACTAAAAGAAAGATGATGTGAGACGTGAGCTATCTGATAACTATCATAAACAGATTAGGATTACTGTCCCAAGAAACTATCCCGTGTCCAGCTTCTACCTTATCGCTCTGATTTATGCATTGCTTCGGCACCAATCAGCGTAAAACGTAGTTCTAATAAATAATTTGTTTAATTGAAATGCAATGAATTTGAACCATATAACGTTTTATACAGTTTTTAAACTTCTCCAAGTATTGCTCCCTATAGTAGCTGTATTGTGAACATTCCAATAAGAAATGTTTTAACCCTTCCGATATACATTCCTGACAGCAATCCCAAAATCAGAATTTATTATTTTAATTGTTTTATTTCGATTTTGCTTCACGTAATCATTGTTCGAAATTCTCAGTTAACTAATCTTAAGTTCTTCATATTCACTTTGAATTTGAGATACTCTTCAGGTTGGGGACTGATATAATAATAGACATTTCTATAAAAAGGATTGTATGTTTAATTATATACTCAATTGATGTCGGTAGATATTATGTGATTCGACGCTCGTTCTAAAATTGTATTTTTATTTTCTAGGTAATTTAATTCATTTGAAATAAAGCTGAAGAATTCATGAACATTATTTAAGTTTGCTATTGCTTTTATTTGTGAAATCTAATTATAATTAATATTTTGGCTACTGGCATCCAACGCTATTAGTCTATTGAAGCATTTCCTTGGTTATTCCATTACTCTGATCAATTCTTGCGTATAACAACAGGAGTCTTGGTAAGATGATGCCCTCAATTGGAACTTGGAAAAGATAATACCATTATCACTTTCAACCCCTGAAATGTTAGTTTCTGGTCTCTGTCGAGTTATCTTTAGAATTCATCATCATGAAATCATACACAACAAATGTCTCTATTCTGTTAAGGCATTTTCATGGAACTCAGATGAAGTTTTTGTTGCCTTGAAGTCATAACCTCAAAATTTATAAATGGTATTGTGTTTTAACAATGTACGTTATTCTAAACAAAAATTTTCTTTCTATTTTTTCACGATAAAATCAATATTAAAGAAGATATTGGCGAATACTTTTTTGGTAAACCTCCACTCCAGTTGGAAATTCGAATTCTCATCTAGCCAATGAAATATTTGGAATAACGGACTCACAAATATAAACCCCCCACAGAAATATTTTGAGCCATTTTTGAGGGTTGAGTAACGAACGGACCAACAGACAGACAACAGTTTCATTACGATGCCGTTGTTCTTAGAATGCTCTGAAACGAAATATATATATTTCCGCAAAATTTAAATAGAAAATCAGACAAACTTTAAAGTTGTATTTATGTAGATTGCATAGCAGGCCAGCATGTAATTTGACGAAATTTCTTGTGAATCAATTCCAATTCTAAGCATGAAAAGACGTAACTAGTTTACCAAATGTATAGTATGATCTTCCTTTGATTAATTTATATTATTCATTAAAAAGGTGTTAAAAAGAATATGTAGTAAAAGTTTAAACTAATCTTTATTAACTTTTATACATCCCACAACTTGTGATACTTCTCAATACAAAGACACATCTTATGGTCTAATGTCGTGCCAACTCTCTCTTAGGTTTAATCAACTCTCTATTTAATTTTTTTAATGTCAGGTATCACATGAATCAGTGTCGTAGCCTTCTATATCCCGTAATCGAAAAAAGAAGGCGCTAAATCCGAATGGACTTGCAAAGCTCTGGAAGTGATTACTATGCATCTCCTAATAATTCTAAACTAATAACTTAAGCCTTAGACAATTGGAGGTTGTGTGTGGATTCCAGCTTTCTCTTGGAGTTTTATTGGCAGAAACACATAATTGTAGACCAGTCTTCATGAAGTACTAACATTTCATTTAACTTATGCGGGCTTGCCATGAACCATAAAGGCCTGATTGTAAATGTCTTTGTACCGCAGAGAAAGCTTTTAAGAATGATTGGATTTGTATTTATGTATAATGCTAAAGGGTGTTATTTAGAGGTGTCCACTCATCCCCAGCGAGAGTGATATTAAGGATGTTACCTGATGATGAGTTCTTTGCTATATAAATACTCAAAGATATACGTCAGTATATCCTTGAGTATTTATTTAGCATTTATATAAGTCATTATATCCACGACTCTTGCTTTCAGAGCATTAACTGCTCATTGGCAGACCAGGCCTGTCTCGGAATGATTTTAAAAATTCTATTGGAGAATGTTTGTGTCATTTAATGACGAACTTCACTAGAGAATGAATGAATTTATCGGTTTTGTGTACTGCAAGTATTTTCAAGAAGTGTAAATGTCATCAATAGAACCTAAAATAATTGGTCACTCTGAGCCTTGAAATTTAGCCTCTCGTTATCAAATTGAGTTTAGTGGCAAGTTGGGGATTACAGCGAATTGACTAATAGTAGACGTGACTTTTGAATTATTGTTGATTATGCTTTAACAAGCAGGCTCATCTCATCATAACTATTCTCAAATAAACATAACAAATTATTATTATTTATTAACATCCACTTTTTGCAACTAAGGCTAATTGGGACGGGTTATCTACAGGTTACCACCCTATTCTAGCCAGGGTGGGACTAAGGATGTTATTTAATGAATTCCGTCACTAAATAATTTCCTTTGCCCCGGCGAGAATCGAACTCGCCACTCTAGGTTTACCATGTGAAATTAAGGTCAATGCTCACATGGCTAACCTGAGCCCATAACAAATTTAAAATTATTTCATTTGAACTTGATATAAAATATTCTGTTTCTATGCATCGGATGAAAAATGTCACAGAGCATAATTTATAGACCATAATAAACAAAAAAAAGCGACACAGATCAGCCAGCAGGTAGATGGAGCAGGAGTGGGGGTCGTGAGGGAGGCCTAAAATTAAAAATAGTCATATTTCGTTTCCTATTGGTTTTTCGGCAAACACGCACAGGGTAAGAGTTGTTTTTGTTGTTATTTGGAGTAACTTTTGTCGTATAACTAAGTATAAACGAGATATATACTAAGAAAGTAAAGTGGGAGCCAATAATTTTATTGGGCACTAACGATTGAACTGAACTTAACAAAACTCGGTATGTGAATTAGCATTAATTCTTCATTTAATTCATGATTAAAAGCTATATTATTTTTTTTAGGTTTGAACGGGAATGGGGGTTATAAGGGAGGCCTGAATAAAAAATTCGCGATATTTCATTTTCATTTGTTTTTAGGCAAACGTGCGCATAACAGAAGTTCTTTTTTATGTTATTAAAAGTAGCTTTTGTTTTAAACATAATATTATTAAGTTTAATCGCTTGAAATATCACGCAGCACAACGTCTGTCGGGTCCGCTAGTATGCTGTATAAAGCGTATGTTAGTCAGCTAAATAGTTCTATGATATATTAGCTATAGGAGTTCCATTGGGGTAGAGAAAGTGCATATCTGTTGATCCATGAAACTAGGCAAAAACCAAAGGTGCATCGTATGGAGGATATAATTATCGGCCTGTAATACATCCGCAGTCGGGGTGTTTAATAGCTTGCAGTTTCTCTTCTTGCCCCATCGCAGTTTACAAGCTGTTAGATGTTATCACTGATAACAATCTAGTTTCCTACATCTTCTTATAGCTAGGCGAAATTATGTGCATGTCTAGTAGTTTTGAAACTAGAGATTCCATCGAATTACATAGGAGAAAACTGGATCAGCGATTGAAACGTGTTTATCTCTTTGCAGAGTTCTTCATATATCTGATAGCCATTGAAGCGCTTCTCGTAGATTTTCATGGAGGGCTTTGAGGAGAAGATTTATTCCACTCTGCCGGATTTACAGTGTAAATAAATACAAATCAAGAGTAGGTTTGTAAAAGAGAGGTGTACTTGTAAAACAAAAAAATATTAGGAAACTCGAGCTTTTGGAGTCGTGGTATATTGTAGGTCGCAGACATTAGAACACAAGCAGGTAACTAATTACTCATCCAAATTATTTTACTCAGCATGGTTATGCTAATAACACCAAATTAGTACCTCTTACATTCGACACATTTTCATTCAGGGTAATCTGTTATTGAAGTATTTTCATGTCCAATATTCTGACCTTTATAGAAAAAAAGTCCGTCACGCAGGGGCTGCGTAAACTAAGCAGATTTCCCACGTGAAGTTTTACAATAGGGAAATCTGCCTAATAACAACTGTAGTAGTAAGAAACCTCTAAACCTAAAACATTATTTAGGGCGTAACAACCCAGTAGTTTCTAGCCCCAAAAAACAGTTAACCTAACCTCTAAACCTATTCACGAGGGGCGAAGTTATAGAAACGGCCGCCAGAGCTCTCGCCGGAAAGTTCGAACATAGCCTACTGGTGACCAGTATCACGCAAAATACAAATGCAAATATCTCGGTTAATATTCAAGATACAGAATAAATGAATAGAACAATATTTATAGTAAATTTAATTTGCAATAAGATTTATTCTATACATTTTTCGATCCGACGCATAATAACGGAGATATTTTGAATTTTCAAAAATCCCCCCCTCTAAACCCCCCCCCTCCCACTGGTCCGATTTCAGCCATTAACGAACTTAGTCTTTCTTTTTACATAAAACGATTAAATTCCGAGTTTGGTAAAGGTCAAACAAGAATTGCGACCGCAAGAGCGTTAACAGAGAAATATATATATATATATATATATATATATATATATATATATATATATAATTTTGAACGGACCTCATTTTCGTCATCTCCTGGGTAGGATCGATGGACATTTGAAGAAATTTTTCGAAACTCGCATCATGAGTACGACCTCAATAGCTGATTTCCCTTAAGGGAAATATACCACGACTCCAAAAGCTCGAGTTTCCTAATATTTTTTTTGTTTTACAAGTACACCTCTCTTTTATAAACCTACTCTTGATTTGTATTTATTTACACTGTAAATCCGGCAGAGTGGAATAAATCTTCTCCTCAAAGCCCTCCATGAAAATCTACGAGAAGCTCTCCAATGGCTATCAGATATATGAAGAAGTCTGCAAAGAGATAAACACGTTTCAATCGCTGATCCAGTTTTCTCCTATGTAATTCGATGGAATCTCTAGTTTCAAAACTACTAGACATGCACATAATTTCGCCAAGCTATAAGAAGATGTAGGAAACTAGATTGTTATCAGTGATAACATCTAACTGCTTGTAAACTGCGATGGGGCAAGAAGAGAAACTGCAAGCTATTAAACACCCCGACTGCGGATGTATTACAGGCCGATAATTATATCCTCTGCTAATAAAGCTATGATATATGTTATTTATCAACGTCTACGCTAATCAGGATAGGTTATCGTTCTTTTCTAGCAAGTTTGGAACTATTTTATTTAGTGATTTTTTTCCCCAAATAAATTCCTATTGTCCAAAAGGAATCGAATCCGCGGCTCAAGGCTTACCAAGTTTATTAAGACCAACGCCTAGAAAAGTAGAGCTTTACTAAAAAAAACTGCTGGAAGATTACAAAATAAAAAATAAATATATAATTGCTACTCTTTCAAACCACAAGTTTTATTTAGTTTAGGAAACTGAATATTGGGCCCTTTCACTTAAAACTCGAATTCGTTTCACTTAAAATAGTGGAATTCGTTCAGACTAGGAGTAGTAGGAGAGACATGCAAAGTAGGCGAGTAATTGCAAAGCCGTTGTGTCAAAATGTCATTTTTACTGTATTGTGAATAGAGTTATCCATATTTACTGTACTTTATTTTCACTTTGACTGAAACGCGGGCGTAGTTTTTTTTTTGTTTTCTTTTCGCCTCCAGCGTTTAGTAATCTTCTTAATTATGAGGGTTTTATTTAGTCGGTTCCTTTTTTTTCACTTAATTTGAAAGAGTGATACAAAAACTGATTTATAAGAATGTTAATATTACTCCTGTTTCCTGGTACTGGTCTAAATTTTCACTGATATCATGTCTGTGGGAATGACTGAAAATACACTACAGTTGTAGATTCCACCGGTAAGCTGTCCAAAGCAGATTTTAAATCAGCTTTGCATACTACTAAGTATAGAGCTCTGGTAGTTGAGCTTGTACCGAATTTCTTCATTTTGGTTTCGAATGGAGATTTCTTCTCGATTATTTTTTCTCTATGCTTTTATTGTTGGATAGTCACATGCAGGAACCGACAAAAAAGCTTGTCCTTGACTTCGGGAAAATACTAACAGGCTTAATCTGTGGATCAAAGAAAAGAAGTTTCCTGAAATAATAAAATGTCAGCTTTCACGACTATATTTTTAAGAGATTATTACCTATGGTTGACAAAGCGATGAACAGAATTTCGAGATTATTAAGACGTGATCGAATATCTTCTTTTTGTTTCAATATATTAATGACTAAACATGTAATCGCTAATAAAGATTAATTTTCCAGTCATTAGCATCATCAAGTTTCCAATTGATCGTAGGCCAGTAGTTAATATTTACCGTAGGCCTTTCATTCGTTATACTAATGAAGCCATGGATAATGGCACGTAATGAGTTGTTTGACAATTAAAGTACCAGTTATTAATTGGGTTATTTCTTCTCACTTTCATCCACTGGATACGCCATTATTTTTAGCCTCTATAAACTTTAGTCTGTTAGCAGATTTCCCATAAGGGATACTAGCTATTTATCATACCAGATTATTTTTTTCCTTTATAACTTTTAACGCCAATTTATTTTTCGCCTACCATCACTTTTTTTGTCAAGACATTGACTATGTATTTCAATTGTAGTGAAATGGTAAATATGTGTAATGGTGTTCTTTCTGTCTAATTAGGCGTATTTTATGGAAGGCCAAATAATCTTTTAATAAAATATCTTTGCAATTATTCGATTTGTTTGTACTTCCTCCCCATAGCCCACCATAGACAATATGGTCTTTATTACAGAGTGAAATAGTTGAAACTTTGTTGATAATGATACGTCATTTTCCCTGATAAATGTACGCCACGTGACATTTAATGCATACTTGGTCGGTATTGCTACTTACTATTAAAATGATTGGTTAATGATAGGCTAGGTGTTAAGGTGATTCCTAGATATTTGTATTAGGTCACTATTTCTATTTTGCTACCTCCAGCATACCACACTTGGATGTCTTTCCACCGTTCCTAAATACCAGCATTTTCGATTATTTGAGATTTACTTATAATTCCAAATCTGGTAGTAAGGTGAGAATCTATTGACCATCAGCTGCATGGATTTCCTACCATCCGCTCTGGAAGACTATGTCATCCGCGTACATTAAACAAGGAGCAAGGATATTATCTATTGTAATTTCAGCTCGGATGTATTCGGGTATATCATTAATGTATAAAGTGAACAGAAGAGTACTCAACTTATCATCTTGCCTCCATCCTGATAACACATCTATGAAGTGAGAGAAATGTCATATATATTTTTTCACTATCTCGATTATTAACCGAGATATTTGCACTTTTTAGTTTTCAACCTCCAGTAAACTCCCACTCCTACTCGTGTCATAAAACATATATATATATACACACACATATAAATGAATGTTATTATGTCCTTTATAGAATCGTAAACGGCTGAACCGAATTTTATGAAACTTGGTATGTATATTACTACTGAAACAGGTTAGGTTTCTGGTTATATTAATATTCTCTGAGACGAACAGGAGTGGGGGTTATAAGGGAGGCCTGAAATTAAAAATAGCGATATTTCGTCTCCTATTGTTTTTCGGCAAATATGCACATAGCAAATGTTTAATAGTTTGTTATTTAGAGTTACTTTTGTAATATACTCTTTTGTCGTATACCGAAGTAGAAATGAGTTATACGCTAAAAACAATAGTGGCAGTCAACAATTTTATATGACACAAAAGACTCAACCGAATTAAACGAAACTCCGTATGTGATTTGGTATTAACACCTCCCTGATTATAAGCTATATTAAAATTTCGAGGTACGAACAGGAGTGGGGGTTGTAAGGGAGGTCTGAAATTAAAAATAGCGATATTTCGTTTCCTATTGGTTTTTCGGCAATTATGCACATAACAAAAGTTGTTTATTTTAGCAGATTTCCCTTAAGGGAAATCAGCTATTGAGGTTGTACTCATGACGGAATTTTCGACATTTTTCTTCAAATGTCCATCGATCCTACCTAGTAGATGAAGAAAATGAGGTCCGTTCAAAACTGTATATATATATCTATATATATATATATATATATATATATATATATATATATATCTATCTATATATTTGTCTGTTACCGCTCTAGCGGTCGCAATTTTTGTTTAATCCTTACCAAACTTCATATTTAAGCGTTTTATGTAAAAAGAAAGATCAAGTTCGTTAACGGCTGAAATCGGACCAGTGGGAGGAGGGGGGTTTAGAGGGGAGGATTTTCGAAAATTCAAAATATCTCCGTTACTATACGTCGGATCGAAAAATTATACAGAATCAATCTTATTACAAATTAAATTTACTATAAATATTGTTCTATACATTTATTCTCTATCTTGAATATTAACCGAGATATTTGCATTTTTCAGTTTTCACCAAACCGCCACTTCTACTCATGTTACGTAAACAATACTCTGATACATAATAAATCACATTATTGGAAGTTTAAATACCAAAAATTGTATTCAAGAGACCTTTATTATACGAGATACATGCAAATATGCACTGGTGACCCCCCCCCCCCCCATCTTAAAGTTTTGGACTACTAAAATATTATTGATTGAGATAACAATTATTCTGACTCATTATTAATTACAGTACTAGATATACTAAATAGTTCTCAATAAAATTAATGTGTTATATTCTGATATATTTCAGTAATTGTTTTTCTTTCCGTTGTGAGGCGGGACTCGTTTGTTTACATTTCTAACCTAACGCTTCCTGTCGGCAGGCTATTGAAATTGGATGAAACATTTCTTATTTCCGTTTGTATTTATTCACGGTGTTGTGTTAGCAGTATGTATATTTATCTATTACTAAACTTTACGAGGGAAATCTGCTTAGTTTACGCAGCCCCTGCGTGACGGACTTTTGTTATTTAAAGTAACTTTTGATACATGGACTTTTTCCATATAACGAAGTATAAATGAGGTATACACGAAAAACTATGGAAGGTGTCGACAATATTATGGGTGGGACACGAAAAACTTAATCGAAATCAACGATACTCCGTATTTTTGACAATGATAATATGATGATCTCTGATTACGTTAAATATAAAAAAAGATACATGCACAGGAAAAGGGTAATATAAAAATATTGTGTATTTTGTAGAATTAAGCACATAACAAATGCTTTTATTATTAACATATCCCCAGCACTCCGGACTTGGGTGTAAATCCTAAGCATTAAGACTGGAAAATGTAAACATATTATACAAAGTAAAGCCCCCCAAAAAATACCATCATCACTCAGCCTCAAATGATTACCCGGGCAAATTATCTCCTTTATTATACGTAGGATCGAAAATTTGAACATAACCATTCTTATTAAACATTTTATTTTCTATAAATGTTATGTACATTTTGTCTCCATCTTGAATAATATCTGAGATATTTGCATTTTTTAGTTTTGAGCTTTCAGTAAACGCGCATTGGTACTAATATCATATTTACAACAATCCGTTATACCATGAACCGCTTAATTCTGAGGTGAAACGCCAAATATTGTTTTCAAGATACCTTTATTTAGTTTCCAGCCTTCGTTTTACACCCACTCCTACTCTTAAGGTTTACAATGAATACACCGAGTCAAATTTTGGCCATTTTATTGTGAGAGAATTAGAGACTAGGGTGTGGAATGATGTCACCAGCGTTGCATTGGAGTAGATGGGAATCTGCTAAATTTACGCAGGGGTTGTGTGAGGGGTTTTACTTGAGCTGATAGTGATTGCTGGAAATGCTGTAGTGCTGGAGGGATTGCCACGTCAGCCTGGGGCTGGAAGCTGACGTCAACTCCAGACCCTTGCCTCGCGATCAATACCCATGTCTAGCGTCCGCTCAATCCTCCACTCGCCAACCCCTTCCCTTATCACTAACCACTTATCCTTATCACATCTCAATAAAAAGCAAATTTTTAATCTTCTTAATCAGTAGCTTCATTATTTATTTTTATTAATTCAACATTCCTTTTTGGTCGGTCAATAAGATGTCGAAAGTAAGCTCGACACGCAGGTGCTGCACTAACTAAGCCTGCTGGAATGGCGCGCTCAAGATGTTATTAGTACATTTCCCTTAAGGGAAATCAGCTATAGATGTTGTACTCTTGACGCGACTTTCGATGTGTGTGTGTGTGTGTGTGTATATATATACATTTGACAGTCTACGCTGTAGCGGTCAAATTATTTTTCATCACAGAAGTAAAATAAAAATAGGTCACTCAGAGACTGCGTTAACTAAGCAGATTTCCCATCTGCGTCACATTTGCATTTACCTCAAAAGGTAAAAGTTCAATGGGGACTATATATGGTATTTAGGCTTCAAATAAAGTACTTCATAATATAACAGCTTATTGTAAATATGACTTGAGCAGGAGCGGGGGTTTACTGAAGTCCGAAAACTAAAAAATGCAAATATCTCGGTTAATAACTTAGTGAAAAAAACACATATAAAAATATTTAAAAAATAACATTCCATTTTTATTACGTTTGGTTCTATACAATTTTTCGATCCGACGTATAATAACGGAGATTTTATGAATTTTCGAAATTTACCCCTCCCACTGGTCGGAATTCTGCCATTAACGAATTTGATCTTTAGTTTTACCTGAAACTTTTAAATGTCGAGTTTGGTAACGATCCATCGAAAATTGCGACAGCTAGAGCGTTATATATATATATATAAATAAAATTTTGAATGGGCCTCATTTTTGTCATCTCCTAGGTTCGATTCATGGACATTTGAGGACAATTTTCGAAAATCGCGTCATGAGTACAACTTCAAAAACTGATTTCCCTTAAGGGAAATATACTAAAATCCCTCAGTAGAAGTGGGGGTTTAATAAAGGCTTAAAAAAAATGTATAAATAACTCATTTGATATTTGAGTTAGAAAAATTGTATATAACAACAATTGCAGAGCATCCATAGGCTAACAAGATTTGTTTTATATATTTTTCCATTCAACTCAGAATAACAGAAATATTATAAATTATTATTAATCCCCACCCCCCGCCTGTAACCACCCCCTCTCATTACTCCCACGGTTTCTGCCATTAACTAATATGACCCTTAGTGTTGATTAAAACACACATATATCGAGTATGGTATAGATCAAATTAACATTTTCGAGTTAACCTAAAATCATAAATGATGGCGTCACACTACATATTTGCATGTACCTCACACAGTAAAAGTCAAATAAATTAATATTTGGTTTTTAATTCTTGAATACAATTTTTCATCTTTCAACAACTTATTAATATGACAGTAGCAGGAGTGGGGTTCACTGATGGTTGAAAATTAAAAACAAATATCAAGGTTAATTTTCTAAATAGAGAAGGAGAGGTGTATAACAACGTTTATAGAACATTACAGTTGCAATAAACTGGTTCTATATAATTTTCCGTCGTAAAGTAACGAAGGTATTTCGAATTTTTGACCCCTCCCCCCTCCTTGATCGATTTCAGCCGTTAACGTACTTGATCTTTAGATTTACATAAAACACGTATGCATCGAGTTTGGTAACGATAAGACGAAAATTGTGATCGCTTCGTGGTCATTTTGCTTGTGCCTCATTTTCGTCGTCTAACTAGGATCGATGGACGTTTGAAGAAATTTCTCGTAAATCGCGTCATGAGTACAAGGAAATCTGCTAAAAGTGGATTGTAGCTCGTAAGGTAGTAGGGATCAGAAGCTCCTTCCTTTTGCAGATAGTTCTCCAATTTAAGAACCTCTCCTCTGAAAGCTAACTAATATAGTAGGATGAAATTAATTACCCATCATATTCTCCTGGTCTGCCCAAGGAAGGTTATTTCATGTATGTCACTTCAAGGTGTTTGTGTGTGTGCATGCTCCTGTGAGTGTGGGTGTAATTAAATCCTTATCTTTATATTTATTTCTTTATTGTTGTCATTGCTAAAATTGACTGAGGAGTGTCTAGGGAGACAAGTTCCAATTGAGACTTTTGAGGTCTATTGTTGAAACAGTCATCACCTGGGAGATATTGTTTTCTATGACAAAACTATGCAATCCTTATTTTGTAAAAACATTTTAAGCAAAATTAAAGATGTAATTATTTTTTTAATTTTTAAATTCTGATCATTCTTTCTAGCCATGGATAATGGCTCTTTAGATTCCCTTTAAAGCAATTTATTGCCCAGGAATTTCAATGTGTATATGAAGACATTATAAGACTATTAGACCCATATTTTTGACAGGATCATATCATATATAATCATTCTGATTTTATGTTTGATCTGCATTGTTTTAGGAACAAAGCAGTTGCTGACTACCTGAGCAGCAATGGATACCTGACGGCATTGGAGGGGTTAAAAAAAGATGCAGATATGCCAGGCGAAGTCGAGCGCAAGTATGGAGGGCTCCTGGAGAAGAAGTGGACCTCTGTCATCAGGCTCCAGAAAAAGGTAGCTATTGTCCCTCTTATCTTTAGGAGACAAAACATTATATTGTACCTTCATTAAGTATAGTTATCTCTTCATTAACTCTCAGGTAACTGTGGAACCTCAGATGTCCAATTTGTTTGTATAAAATGAAGAAGTTCTTTGCTGTTTAAAAAAAAAAAAATACACTAATTAAATGTTGCTTTCTTGTTTAAATAAACATTTGAGCCCTTAAATAAGTCTCTACAATTTATAATCCTTTGATATCCTTGCCCAAAATAAAGTAGACATGTGAGGTACCCCTACACGTTCAAGTAACTTTCAAACCATCCCACTTAAGGGTTAAACTATAAAATACTAAATTATATTTTTAAAAAAATAAGTAAAAAATAAGATGTAATAAGTTATCAATTATTTAAAATCTCACGCCTGAAAATCAAAATTAACATTAATAATGAATATTTATCAATCTTAAACCTAACATATAAATCATATAAAATTAATTTTTTGTTGAAAACCCCTAAAATACATTTACCTTTATTTTACTGATTTACTATAATTTATTTAAAACCTCAGCATAGGTGTTCAATTTTTTGTGCCAGTTTTAACATTAATTTCAAGCTCTAGGTCTCTAGGATATGTGCACACCATCTAGGATTTTTGATTTCTTTTTTAAAAATATATTTTGGTATATTTATTATTTATTTATGCGAACAGTCTATTATAGCTTAGCTCTAAATAGTGTTATGGAACCTACTTGGTTTTGGATTGGCTATTGTCATCAAATTACAACATTGTTTAAGACTTATAATCATAAGTTTTTATTCTCCTGTGGTGTTTTCAGGTTTATATTGACTTAAATAATTTTAAACTTAGGTTTCTACTTCAGTAATTTCTAGCAACTTTGTGAATTTCTTAATTATTAGTTGATAATAATCATTAATTTATTAATCATTTATTTATCATAATTATTTTTTTATTACTGTATTTTTAGCATTTTAAATGCCCAAGGAAGATGAAACATTTGCTTTAAAACGATTAAGACTGTTAGTGAGAGCTGAAGATCTTTTTTATTTCTTTAAATATTTTTATTGGTCCCCATAAGGATAAGGTGTAATTTATATTTGAATAAAAGTAAGTAATTTAGGTTTTGTAGTTAAATGTAGCAACAAAAGTGTCAGAAGTCGAAAAACAATGAATTCACATTAACTTAAATACATATCTTTGCATGTTTCACATCTCATATGAATTGTTCATATATATGAAGAGATCTGACCATACCACTGCCATGGTCATGCCTAGTTTAACAATATGGAGCATAGAAAATTTTGTGTGCCATAATAGGTCATATATTGAGGAAGATTAAGGCATAGTTAGTGAAAACCATAGAATGTTTTATCAGCTGAGTTGCTGAGAAAATATTTACTTACATCTTCAGTCTCACTGCACGGCTTTATATTAACATCGGCATTGTTAATGAAAAGTTCAATCTCCTTCTATGAATTAATTTATTCAAAGCCAGTTTACAAATGTGTGTTTCCTGTTAAGTCCTCAAAAAAAAAAAACAGAAGGCTTTAGGAGACCACTTCTATTTGTATTTTTCTTCTTCTTTATTTGTATTTTATACTCTATTTACAAAATATAATGAACACCTCTACCTTCATCTAAGAACAGATAAAGATATTGTTTTAAAAAAATAGGAATGCTGTAAATTTTGCAGATCATTTTGTCCTTAGTAATTATCTTAGATGAGAAACATAAACAGAACATAACAGGGATAACATAATTGCACAATTGCATGACTTTTTGAGTTGGTAAAAATTTATAGAGCATCAATTGTTGTACATAACATTATCAATAGGCTTGAGCACAACTTAAGTAGCTGATATTTCCTTTAGGGAAATATTAAATTATAACACTTTTTTAAAATTAAATTTAGGAATAATATTTATTGAAATACAATTTTTTGAATAATTGGTTTTTCTAGGTAATGGAACTTGAATCGAAACTGTCTGAAGCTGAGAAAGAGTTTATTGAAGGGGCTCCAACACGAGCTAAGAGATCACCATCAGATTGGATTCCTAGACCACCAGAAAAATTTTGCCTCAACGGACACCGGGCACCAGTAACAAAGGTAATAATATCCTTTTCTTCCTTGTTTATTTTAGCAAATCATTTATTATTATTGTATCTGGTTCTTGAGAAAGTCATGAAGCAGTTTCCTAATATATGGTTATAGTTCCCTCATGAAGAACTTCTGAATTTCACTCTTGCAAGCTTTTGAACCAGAGTCTTTTCATTCTTTTTTTTAATTTTTTTTTTTTTTTATCAGATGAAGGTTTGAAGATTCAAAACCAAATTTAGAACTTCAAAAATAATTTATTGTTTTACTTTTGCAAAGGAGATTGAGTGTGAAAGTAGTGGAAAATTATGTGAAGGTTACAGTGAAGATGTCCTAAAAGAACAACAATAAATATGGTTTGCAAAATTTGAAGAGGGTATTTTGATCTCAGAGTTGCTACTCGGCCACAGTGACCTTCTCATATTAATGGCAACCAAATATAGGAATTACATACTTCTAAGCTGTGTAATAGCTGTTTTTATTTTTTAGAAAAAGGAGATTGCTCATGAGACATGATTTCACAAAAATTTCTTCAAATCTTTGCGAACCATAGTAAATGAGTGCCAAGTACATCAGTATGAAATTTAAAATTTTATTTAGTTAACACAATTATTTTTATTATTTTTTTTGTAGGTCTCATTAGTCCTTTATTTGGTTTTATTGTTGTTATATTATATTTGTTTTTTACAAAAGTGCTTAATAGATTTTTTTTAGTAACTGTACTAGACACTAGAGTGTGCTTTTGTACATTCTTCACTGAATACAGCTATCAACAAAATTACAGGGTTCTGGTTTTATTTAATATTCTGATGGTTGTTTTTACACTTCCCAAAATCTTAAGATAGTCATATTTTATTTCAGGATGGTATCAGATCCTAAATACCAAATCAGAAAAAAATTTAAGTTTATGCAGCTCCTTCGTTGCAGATTTTTTTGTATATGTAACCCTTGGAGTTGATTCCAGTTTGTTTTATTTTTTTACTTAAATGTCCACTATTCAGGTGTGCATGAACACCCACTCAGTATACGTGAGTAAACATGATTCTTGGTCCTCCATTGAATCTCATATGACGTTACTCAAAAGCCTATGTGGTGACAAGTTTATCAAATCATCAAGAAATTGATCTTTTTCTGAAGTGATTGTCAACAGGCAGTGCTTTGTTTAAGATGTAGTATATGGTTTTGTTGAGATGATAAATTTTCCCAAGCATGAGCAAATCTTTATATTAGGAACATTATGGAATCAGTGTCTGAGCCGTATTTTTTGTACTGTTACTTTTGAATCCAATGATACATTCCTAAGTTTATTCTTGGTAATTGAGCCGTTTGAACTTCCAGAACCCATCATAACATGAAAAAGAGGACTTTATTATCTCCAATAACGCTAAACTACATCAGAAAGGACAGCTTCCTTGTACAAGCATGCAAATAACTACAAAACAAGAAAAACAAACTTCCCCAATCTAAACGTAAACTAGCGCTAGCCTACCAATGCAATGGACTATATAAAACTGGAGATTGTAGCGATATGGCAGAAGAAATCTGCAGTAGAAGCTGAAAAATAATAATTTCCACAACCAAACCCCTTACAAAGAAATTAAGGAAGGGAATTTCACTAACAATCAATGCTGATAAAATTTGAAGAAATATAAATTTATTTAAACTCGAATAATTATATAAATATCTTAAAACCTTTGAGCTTTATATTGGCATGACTCAAAAAAATAAAATCTAAGGCCATTTATAATTGGAAAATGTCATGCAATCTTAGATTAATTACAAGTTTTTATGCGAATGGTTGGTAGAACTTTGACAAAAAAAAATGGTGTCCTCACATTGAAGGTATGCACTAGTGATCAACTTATAATGTTGGCCTGTAACGATAAACAGTCATATATACATGTGGAAACCCATTACTTGAATACTATATTTTTATAGTTTACATTTTATTATTTTCCTCTTTAATGGTTTTACATTCGAATTACTTTATTTCAGGTTATATTCCACCCTGTGTTCAGCCTAGCAGTTTCTGCGAGCGAAGACGCAACGATCAAAGTATGGGACTTTGAAACAGGCGAATACGAAAGATCTTTAAAGGGTCATACTGACTCTGTTCAAGATATTGCACTTGATGCCACTGGGAAAATATTAGGTATCAAATAAAAAAAGAAGTTTCAATTTCTTTATAAAAACGGTTGATATCACTTATTATTTAACTATAAAGATAACTTCTGATTTTATTAATTTAATTTTTTGGGGGAGAGGGATTTAAGTATAAAACAGTATGTGATTGTTTGTAAAGAAATTTAGCAATGTTTTAATATGTGTTATATTATAACATATGTTATAAAACAAGCTGCTAGGCCAAATGTTATAGCATTTGCCCTATCAGCTTGTTTTATGATGTGTTGGTATTATTTATTAACCTCCACTTTCTGTTACTATTGAGATATCTACAGGTTACCTCCTTTTGCCAATGATGGAATTGAGCCTATTTCTGTAGGTTTACCAAGTTTATGACTGACATTGGTATCTTGAGCCCTGTTTTTTGGTGTGAAAACCTAGGATGAGAAACAATGCATCAAAAATGAGAAAATAATGCCCTATTTGTTTTTTGTATATTAACGAATAATTTAATTTATAGCCTGGTTATCTAGGGCCACTCATATTAAGATACAAATTCATGTGGCAACTAATTGAAGTAAGTCTGGGAAAAAAATTGCTATACCCATGAGTCTCGAGTTGGATTCGTCTGGGTCTAGGTTCCTCAGTGTTTTTCCATTTCTCCTGGATTAATTGCTGATCTTTTTGGGATACTGTGTCCACAATTTTCTGAATTTATAGCCATCTTCTCTATTAAAATTATTTGGATGTTTCTCAATTTCAATGACCTCTCTGATAATCCTTTCTTGATAGCACAGGTCGTTTCATTAGCCAAAACGTTTGACTTTTTCATATGTTTTCAATGGTTTGAACTATGGAAATGTTCTGCTACTGTAGATTTAATTACTTCTGATTTTTTAACAGATTTCAAGAGCTTATTAATCTTGTGCATATTAATATATAATATAACAAATATCCATTTGTCGAATGAATTCTTTTCACAAACTCACACACCATACGAGCTGCAGATATCACAGATGTTCTTAACTGTAGAGTGTCTTTGGCACTTGGTATTATCTAACTAATGTTCCTATCATTAGTGAAGAACGTCTTTATACTATACTATATATCTTGAAAAATATAGTATATTTCTCCTTTCTGTTTTTCCTTGTTTTTGTTCTTTCTGTTTTTCCTTTGCATAAGGAATAATGGTAGCTTTTCTGTTTTCTATTTCCTTGATCCCATCTTTCTTTGATGATTTTCCCTGCTTAAATTCATTGCCAAACTATTCTTCATTCTTCGGTTTACACTTTCAAAAGCTCTGATATTCTTAATACTTTCAAGGTTAATGTTCTTCTTACTGTATTTTCCTGAGTCAGATAATGCCACAAATTAGTATCTAGGTATCAGTTGGTGTGCATAGGTTTCTTTATATAGAATTGCCAAGTGTATGTGGCTCAACAACCACATCTAAAAATGACAATCGTTGTGAATGCTTGAAGATGGAAGAACTCGGCAACAGCAGCCATTCTGCGAGTCCAGACCACAATCGTGTCATCTCTGTGTCTAAACCAATAGTTTGGATTGAAATTCAGTCCGTAACTGGGAGTTATACTCGACTTAAATTTCTTATCCATGTATTGTGTCTTGTACTACCTAATCCAAAAATAACTTGAACTCATTGAAATCTGTATATTTATCAGGTATACTTATGAAAATATTCTTTTATAACTAATTTATTTATTTTGTATAGTGTCATGCAGTGCAGACATGTCCATCAAGCTCTGGGACTTCACGCAGAGCTACCAGTGTTTGAAAACACTTCACGGGCATGAGCACAATGTATCAGGAGTAACGTTTTTGCCAAATGGGGATTACATCATGTCCGCATCTAGGGATAAAACTATTAAAATGTGGGAGGTTTCAACTGGGTAAGTTTAGTTATTTCTTTATCTCATTGGCAATCATTAATATTTTTTTAAAAATGGCATAAAACTAAAAAAGTACTTGAAACACATGGTTTTGTCTTTTTAATGTTTTAGGTACTGTGTAAAGACACTTACAGGACATAGAGAGTGGGTTCGACAAGTTAAAGTGTCACCAGATGGAACATTGGTTGCATCCTGCTCCAATGATCAGACTGTCAGGGTTTGGGTAATAGCTACTAAGGAATGTAAGGTAAAGGATAATTTATCCCTCTCTATTCTTTATTTATTTTTATATTGACTCTACATCATGTTTATGGTAGTTACAATAGATAATGTAAAATGGCTTTATGCAAGTACCACTCGCTTCTAGCTTGAGGGAGGTGATAATGATTTTATTAGTTATTAAAGTATTGGTGTTAGCAAATGAAGTCCAAGAATGATGAAGCAATTTAACCGAGTGGAGAGAAGGAGAGTTAGTAAGAGAGACTTCTATTTTTGAAGCAAAGTGGTGCTGTATAACTGAACATACATATAGCTTGCTTATCAGTCAAAAGAATTTTATTATTTATGTTTATTGTAACATTTCAAAACAAAAGGAATTTAGTTAATGAGAGTTTTAAGAATATGAAAGAGCTATGAGATAATGGAATAATATTTAAGATTAAATAAACAGGACCCAAACAGACTGAATTTATCTTAAAATTTGTATGAGTGAATTATGCAAACTTTCACCCTAATGATAATAATGGTGTCTTTGAATCTAATTGGAATCTGAACCGCAACTAGATTATTTAATCAGCTATACATTTTTCATTTTTTTCTCAAATATGATTGGTAAAGTTGCCTTGCCGTACTTTGTAAATCTATCAATGTTGATGGATACTATATACTTCTAAATTTTTAACGCATTGACTGCCAAATATTATATTATTCCATTCACTAAGTCTAAGCAATCCATTTGGAAAGGATTTCTTTATCATAAATAAACTTGTTTCCACGGATCACATACAACTTGTGATTTCCACCTATCACATACTTCTTGTATGGAGTCCACTCATGCTAGGTTCCTCACATATTTCCTCCTCTTTCTTTATTAGAATAAGTATAGTGTGTATATTTCAAAAATTGATGTTATGTTTTTAATAGAATTTAGCTGAAAATTTAATATCTTTGTACAGGATCTCACAATTTATTAAATTACTCTGAACCTCTCTGAACAAATCGTTTTTATGTTAAAAATTTATTGATACAATTAATTTAAATTAAAATATATTTTTTGCTGTTTGTGTACTGGTCAAAATAATGTAATAATTTTCTTTTATTAATTGATAAATTTCCTGCTGAAACATTACTGTTTATTTTATAGGTTGAGTTGCGAGGGCATGACCATGTGGTTGAGTGTATAGCTTGGGCACCTGAGTCAGCTTACTCTGCCATCAATGAAGCAGCTGGTGCCGACAATAAGAAGGGAGCCTATGAAGGACCTTTCCTCGCTTCTGGATCAAGGGATAAAACTCTTAAGGTTAACATTTTCAGATTTCAGCAAGAATTATCTGTTTTGACCCTCTCTGAACCCATTTTGACTAGTTTCAGCATGACATCTATAAATATATGCATACTTACATATCTCACATAATTCAAGAATAGCTATCCTTAGAATTTTGAAATTTCATATTTGGGATTATTGTAACGTCTAGTTGTGCAGCTCTCTGTTTGATGAAAATCGACTAAGGGGGAGGGGGGTTTAGAGGAGAGCAAAAATAAAAAAATAGCATATTTTCCCGCAAGCAATAGAGACAAAACAAATTTGGAACCTTTTTTGTTTATCACTAAAAGATCTATCAATTATATTCTATAATATTTTTTGATTCAATGCTTTGAGACATTGTATTAACCTTGCAAATGAAGTTCAACAGAGCATTTTGTTTATTTAATTTTATATTTATAGGAGTACAAGGAAGCTCTAGGCTCACATTAGATTTTTAAAACAGACTGATTTATTATTTAAGGTAGTAGGTAACAAAGTATGGATCCATAAATCTTTCCTTGAAGCAATTATGTTCTGAATTTTATAGTTCTGTATTTTGAGTCTAAGACAATTTTTTGTTTATTTATCATATTGAACTTGATTGTTATAAATTGTCCTAGATCTGGGATGTTGGACGGGGAATCTGCCTGGTCACTCTGGAGGGTCACGATAACTGGGTGCGGGGTGTGGTTTTCCACCCGCACGGTAAGTACATTGTCTCGGCCTCTGATGACAAGACCCTCAGGGTCTGGGACACTAGGAACCGCAGGTGTGCCAAGCGTCTTGAAGCTCATCCTCACTTTTGCACATCACTCGGTATGATAATTATTACCTATTATAAAATAATAAAATAAATTGCCTATATTCTAAAAATATTTGATGCATGGATTTGATTGCATGTAATAGTACAGATGATACAATTTATTTAATTAATTATTTATAAGTATTTATTTAATTTATACACCTTAATTGTAATTTTATTTCTTTTACATTTATTCAAAATTGTAACTTGACATACATCTGGCTACTCCATGACACTAGGGATTCATATGCACTTTCGCATATCACCAAAAGTATCTATATCATTTCCAACCTTTTAATTTTTAGAAATTATACACCATTAAGTTATTACTTTAGGTCAGCTACACTTCAATTTATGGGATTTAGACTAGAGCAAAAACAGAAAATTACAGATTTCTCCAAACATATGCAAACACTTTGTATAGGACATTTATTGACCCAATGCATTGGTTGGACATATCGTGTATTACTTAAAATTGAATAACTTTAAATGATTTGAAACCAAATATTTTGTTTATTTAATTTAATAGGAGTACAAGGAAGTCATGTGGTGCCCACATAACATTTTTTTTTAAATGTAATTGCTATGTCAATTGTCACAGATTAGTCTAGCCAAATGTGTGACTTCTTTAGGCTATAGGCAAGGCCTTCCACGTTGATTTTGATAGTCTTATATTTCTGACATTTACTTATCTGATTTTAGATTTTCACAAGACACATCCATTTGTTGTTTCTGGAAGCGTTGACCAGACAGTGAAAGTGTGGGAATGTCGTTAGAGTGAGGAAGATGACTAGAGCGCCCACTCTGCCCTCCGTTTGGAGCTACACTATGAACTAGTCCAAGACGATAACCATCCTCGGAAAAGAAGCCCCTTACCTCAAACGTTTCAAGAGTAATTACTTGTCAGTGCCCTCTCTGTCCCGCTCAATATGAAGTAACCCCATTGGTTGTTTTAAAGTAAACTGTAGTCTAATTTTAACTTGTTGAAATATTTTATATGTTTCTTCGTAGAGCAGAATAGTAGGCAGAGTGGACAAATGAAAATTCTTGAAGATATGTATAATAAAAAAATAAATAAATTACTCTGATATATTAATTGAGAGATTCATTTATTTTTGAATTTCACTATTAGATATATCTTTGGTATTGACAGTTTCAATTTGGGTCAGAGCGTGATCTCTCTACTTCACTAAGATTGAAATCACAAAAACCAGTTTGTCTGAGACTGTGTTTTTTCTTTTTTAAATTTAAATTATAATTATTTATTCGTATGTATAAATAAAATTTGAGACAGTAATTACTCACTAAAAGTCCTAGCAAAATTTTAAGCGAACCAAAACTGTGTTTTAAACAAACTGGATTCTGAGGTTTTCAAATAAATTTAATAAATGTTTTATGTGTAATTTATATACTTATTGCTAAAATAAATTATTTGTATATGTTCGTTGATTTAGTTGAAATGTGCAAAGTGATATCTCAAAATAGATATGTTCTTAATTTTATATAAAACTTATCCTAGTTGTTGTAAATAAATTTAATGAATTTTGTCTCTGCTCACTTTATTGATTGTAGTTGCAAATGTTTTATATGGATGTTTATTTTAAAATTTTTGCTTTTTTTCAGCACTTTAAAAAAGTAATGAATAAATGCTCTGGATATGATTGTGTCATAAGTTGTACAGTAGACCGATGCCGAATGATACTTGTATTACCTTAATTCTTATACTATCAGTATATAATTATATATATAATAATAATAATAATTGAGTAATTCACAGTTATAAATGGTACTCGTGCATTAGTACAAAGCATTGTTTGTCGAGAATAAGTTGGATGAAGGAAACCCTGTTATATTTTCTGCTTTCATATCATTAGTCTTATCTCTTGTATTGACTACAAACTAGTAGGTATATTTACTCCCATTTTAGTGTCAAAAATAATATCTATCCAAGGTTTAGAACGGTTGTTAGTAGGCTCTTATTAATTATATAGTGATGTCAAGACTTGTTTGGCTTCTGTTTAATTATAGGAAAATATATTAAAAAAAATACTTCAATCCTCAACTTTAAAATGTAATTTCTCCTACAGAAATGATAAAACTATATCTAATTTTGAATTATGCTTAATTTAGTATGCCGAAATAAACTTGATACATTATATACAATATTCATTATGTGAATTATTTTTAATGCATAATATACTATTATGTACGCTGATTCTTTTATTCATTTCCTTTTTTTGTCCTCTTCCTGCTCCTAATTATAGAAAAAGGTAAAGTTAAAATATTGGCTTAAATCTGGATCTGGTTGTAGAAACCCCCAGTTGACACCTGAAAAATAATCAATTCTTCAACCAAACCTCTTTCAAAGAAATCAGCGAGGGAGTTTCAGCTCAATCAAAATTAAAGAATCATAAACTTAATTAAAATAAATGAATTAAACAGTATCTAGGTGAAATGATTGTACCAATGGGAACGGAAAAACTGTCTCAAAAGTCCGGAGGAATCAAGAAAATAAAAATGTATGACTTTTTACACAGTAATACACCATTACAGCACAATTATAAAGCCTGAAACTATACCCCTGCGAGACCCTTAACCTCAATTACAAATGGTGCCTCTATGACAAGGAAAGCTGATATGGAATCAGAAAAAGCCTCGGTCCTAAACTAACAGAGGAACGTTATAGACTACAATCACACATACTTACATAAAAGTACTCCAACATTGAGACAGACTTCCTCAGACTGAAACTCTTTGGACACTTCATGAGATTTTGGATTAACCAAGAAAATCCTAGTGCAAACCTCAAACTCAAATGCACGGCAACATGGACCAATCAAGTCAAACAGATCTAGAAAAAGCCAACATAAAAATAACAGATACCAAAGACCATAAAAATCTACAACTGAGAAGTTAGGTTTTAGATCAAACTCCGAATAATAGCCAAATGTACAGAAGAAAGACATAGTGAAAGAAGAAGTCTTGGGAAAATAAAATAATAAAATGGATTAAAAAATTATTAATAAATATTTTTAAACCCGAGTCACCTTTAAAATGGTATAAATAGGGCAACTTATGGTCTAACTATATCTAGGTTTCAAAAGTGTTGGGTTATCTCTTAAAGGCAGCTAAGTCCAGTCCCGAATAGTTGGGCTGACTGACTGCAGATTATAAGTGTCAGACTAACAAGAGTTGCTTCTAAGAATGCTGTTTAGCAACTATTCTACATGCTTGGCTAATCCCCTCTATATATGCACTCAGCCCTAGAGGACTTTGACCTGACTGATTTAATGAATCCGAAATTGTATTATATCTACCACTTATAAGTGACCTTATATTTAGAGTTACGCCAGCATTAAGTTCGGTTAGAAGATTATTTAGGAATTGTTAAAAGAAGAGTTTTTTCCCTGAAGCTTAAAGAGTTTTACTCAATTTTGTGTAGTCCCAATATGGTCTGGCATTTTGGTAGTTAACTTCATTATATTTTTATAATATTCACATCTCACAGTCGATGCACTGAACAACTTGTCAAATGAATTGCAATAAAATTACGATTAAGAGTCATTTTGCTCAGGTGGTGCTAAGTCCACTTGGACAGAGGCTATATAAAGGGGATTAAGCAAAATGCTTATATCAGTCAGTTACCTATTTTCCTGGAAGCGAAACCATGGTCTGTGAGGATCACTAATCCTCCCCAGGCAGCAGCTTTAGCCACTCCAGCTTCACTAGTCTGGACTGTGTTTGAGAGCCTACTTTAAAGTAAGTGGACATTTTTGTAACATAGTTTTATTTATATGTGAGCTGTCCCCATTTTATTATGTTAAAAGCTCCCTCTCTCATGGTTTAAATATATTTCTTTAAAATTTGAAGAATCATTTAATTATGGATAAATTTATTTAATTAGTGTCCTGTCTAATGATAATAAGGTGTCTGCATTGAGAAACTCTGTTGGCTAATTTAATTAATTTGAATAAACTGGGTTGATTTTTATTTTTAATTTATTTATTTTAATAAACAAACTTGTTCCTTTTTTTTTTATAACTGTATACAGATATCAGAGGTCAAATGGTAGAAAACAAAACATTTTATTAAAAAATTCAGTTTCAGTAGTGTTGAAATAAAATCTGTTTTTGCAATTTCAAATATCTTTGAGATGAACAATATGGTTGGGATTTGAAAACAGAAAGGAGAGATTTACAGCTTACTAAATGTAGACATTTTTCTGAAGTTTGAGTGTTAAAATCTTTTCTTGAGATAGTGGAGCAATAAAAGAAGGATGTTTACAGAGAAATAAAACGTTAATTTTTCTTGTTAAACTCCCTTAGTTCTTACTTTACAATGGCATGTGGTTATGCTTAGGACATCATTTAAAGCAAAATTGATTGCTCTTTTGAAAGGTAAACTCAGATTGAACTCAGTGTTGAATTAATTTAAAAAAAAAAAAAAAATAGCCCCAATTTGAAAAACTGTAATATCTTCAAAACAAGTGTGAATCGGACCTGATCATATATGATTGTTGGAAATTGTGACTAGAATCATTTCTCAAAGTTTCAGCACTAAAGTCCGTTATACCCTGTATATATGACTAGAAGTAAAAAAAAAATTCCAAGAACAGCTCATAAATATATCAAAAATATATTTCAACAATATACTTAAATAACTTCAATTGAATACTAAATAATTAAGAACCTACTTTCTTGTTATTAATATTCAAATTTATTAAAAACATGTGTACATGTATATGAACTGTTGTTAATATTTTTACATAGATAATCACACCTTGCTGAAGTCAGAGTGAATCTTGTGCTTGTTACTAATTTATCATTTTGGATTTGAAGAAATATTATAATGTGATCTTCAATTGCTAATGCAATTTTTCTAAAAATAAATATATTTTTTTAAAATTTTGACTAATATTGCAATCTTGATCAGTAATGGAATAATATTAGATTCTTTCATGTAATGTTCCATGTAAATTAATACCCCTTTACGCAGGCTAAATATTTACAACCTTTTCTATACAGGTTTTAGGACTAAGAATTTTATAAAATCTAAGTTAAATAAACTGGTGTTTTTTCCATGGATAGGACCAGGGTCACGCACATAATAGTAGTTTCCTTTTTGCTATGAGACTACCCAACTATAAAGGCTTCAGGAAAGTGGAAAGAATACTACTCTATGCCAGAATCATTAAAGAGGCATCCCTTTGAAGCTGCCTACTGATAAAAGGCTATATCATCGATGTATCTCTCACCTTGCCAGAAATAGTGTAAACAGAAAATGTCACAAATGTGCACTTAATATTTCCTAATATAATGTATAACAATAATACCAGGAAAAGAAATTAAGAACAAATTGTTTTGAAGTTCCACAGAAATAGTAATTAAGAAATAAATGAAAGGTGGATTTGCTTTCTTTCAAAATTGCAATTCATTGCCATAGTCTTGTATAAGACAGGACATATTTGCATGTATCTCGTATAATAAAGGTCTCTTGAATACAATTTTTGGTATTTAAACTTCGAAAAATGTGATTTATTATGTAGCAGAGCATTGTTTATGTAACATGAGTAGAAGTGGCGGTTTGCTGAAAACTGAAAAATGCAAATATCTCGGTTAATATTCAAGATAGTGAATAAATGTGTATAACAATATGTATAGTATATTTAATTTTCAATAAGATTAATTCTATAAAAATTTTCGATCCGACGCATAATAACGGAGATATTTCGATTTTTCGAAAATTCTCCCCTCTAAACCTCTCCTCCCACTGGTCCGATTTCAGCCGTTAACGAACTTGATCTTTCTTTTTACATAAAACGACTAAATAACCAGTTTGGTAACGATTAAACAATAATTGCGACCGCTAGAGCGGTAACAGACAAATATATATATATATATATATATATATATATATATATATATATATATATATATATATAAGGTTTTGAATGGACCTCATTTTCGTCATCTCTTGGGTAGGATCGATGGACATTTGAAGAAAAATTTCGAAAATCACGTCATGAGTACAACCTCAATAGCTGATTTCCCTCAGGGGAAATCAGCTAAAATTGAAAATCTTATTATTATGTTTCCAAAACAATAAAATAATAATATTAATTAATAACAAAAGAAATGGGATTTAAAAAAAAATAAATGAAATCAAAAGTTAGTTAAAAGAAAGAAACAACATCTCTTTCAGGTCCTATTATTCAATTATTGGAGCTTCACAGCTTTGGCGATGTTGCTCTAAACAAAAGCTTCATGATTTAAAAGTCAAAAATAAACTCAAATGAAAACAAAACAATACAAAAAAAATTAACAAAATTAAATAAAACAGAAATGGAACACAAAACACAAAAGGAAAACAAAACAGATGAGGAACACAAAACGTAAAAGAAACAGAAAAACAAAAGGAACACAGAAGGAAACAAAACACAAAACAGAGAGAAAACACGAAAAACAGAGTTGAAATCAAAACAGAAATGGGAAAGAAACAGGTCCTATTAGGCATAGCATACATTAATCATCACCCGGACTCTACACCTATTGTTACATATAATGTACATTGGCTATAAAGTGTAATTGTTGATATACATAAAAATATTTTGTTAACTTCAACTTTACACAACTAAGGCTGGTCAGGATGAGTTTACTCATCTCTTGTAGCCAGGTTTAGCTAGGGATTTTTTTTTAATTTGTATTGCCCTTGCAGGAAATGAACCTATGGCTCAAAGTTATCAAGACCAATTTCGTACATATGCAGAAAAAATTGCTTTTAATGAAAAAAGTCTGTCTCGAAGGGGCTGTGCAAACTAAACAAGATTTCCCATAGACTGGAACGATACACTAGTGATCTTGTCTCTATTTCTCCCATAGTAAAAAGCCTATTAAAACAGCAGCTGAAATGTAAGCTAGGCATGAGATGGTCTGTGATTGAGTTACTTAAAGTGAAAATCCGATTAGTAGAGGGTTTACTGAATGCTGAAGTACAAATGACTCACATCAAATTTAGGTTATAAAACTTCTTTAGTACAACAATTGTAGAGCACTGAATGTTTAACAAAATTGACTCTAAAACATTTTCCAATTTAATTCATAGTAACTGAGATATTTGAATAATTGAATTCCCCTCTTTAAACCCCCACTTTTTCTGGTCCAATTTTAGCCATTAATGAATATTATCTTTAGTCCTGGGAAAAAATAGTTAAATATAGAGTATGGTATTGGTCAAATAAGCATTTTGGAATCAGGAACAAAAAATCATAATTGTTGAATTCACAACATATTTGCATGTGTCTCACAAAGTAAATGTTTGTTGAAAACCAGATTTGATATTTAAGCTAGGAATAAAAAGGTTCATGATATATTAAGTTATTTTTATGAGATGAGTATGAGAGGGAGTTTGCTGAATGCTAAAAACTGCTTAAAAATATCACACCTAATATTGTATGGAAGAACATTTATAAGAAATTAAATTAGCAAAAGGTTTGTTTTCACTGAAATTTTTCATTTTTTTTTCTTCTTCAATTTAGTCCAATTTTAGTTTTACATACAACACTAACTTTTAGAGAAATCTGCTAATAATCCTATAAAATAAGAAACGTGTAATGAAGAAAGAACGATTCTTGCATTATATATCCTATGTATGATTGCCACAAGTGACAATACTGAAATATGAGCAAATTGTGGCTTTAACCACAATATTACACTGAAGGAGTCATTTTTGTATGCAATTGTACAATCACCGGGGCATCATTATAGCATAAAAAACTAGTATAGATGTTCAAACGTTATTTAAGCAAAATAAGGCAAATATTTATACTACACCATAATAACTATCAATATATTTTACAATAAAAAAAATGAAAAACAATATGTTCATCTGCTTAAAAGTTTATCACAGAACTCTTTGATTTCATTTTTATCCATCACTTCAGCAGTCAAAATAGCATTAGCAACTGCAATAGTAGAAGACAAATCTTCACCTTTCAGCCAAATTTTACCGTTCATTCCTATTGCACTTTCATATGTGAATGCTTTACCCAAGTCCGTTAGGAGAGAACACTTAGGGTTAAGAATTTTTCTAACTAAATGTAAACTGCAACTGAAGAGGAACCCTTCATTGCTCAGTTTTCCATATCTGTCTTTCTTCCCGGTAGTCATGTCACAGCATACAAGCTCAGGTTCCATGTCCGAACATGATACAATTAGTTTTCCGAATACTGCATCCCCTACCTGTATATCAGGCTTATACTTCTTCGTTGCACCTTCGAAGGAGAGAAAATGTAGTAAGGCAGAATCAGCAGCACCAATATCAACTCTGAAGTAGTCCCCAGACTTCTTAGTGACAATGCCTACAACTGTCTCATCTTTAGCTGGTATATACCTCTTTTGCAAACTGTCCACCCAAAATGTGTTGGAGCCTTTTTTCCTTAAAATTCCACATTTACATATCACTACATCATTAGCAACTCTCTTTAACCCTGGCCCCAATATTATTTTTTTCTTAGTGGATATTATTCCTTCCTTTAGAACTTGCCCAGGGAGAACAATTTCGTCTAAAATCGCTGCTTCAGGCTTCATGATAATAGTGCACTTTCAGTAAAATGAAAACAAATCTACTTATTATAATTGAACATTAGAATTACTACCTCAAATCACGTTTATAAACAAACGGCACCTTTTGAAATAACCTTCCCATAACGCTGCCAACGAGGTAGAGACTCCATACATAGAAATAAGAAACAGAGATCCCCTCACAAACCTGGCCTTCCATTGATGACCTAAGTATGATTCTGTAGACCATGCTTCATTTATTATAGAACGAAATGAAAATCTTGCTTCTGATTATTTTTCTACCTCTCCACAATTAAAAATTTAAGAAACTTTTCTATTTCCCTTCATATTCCTTTAATATATTAATATTTTCTTAAGAACTTTAATTTGGAGGAACTTTTCCATTAAATACTAATACGTTTGGAATTTTTTCTAACAAAGTATTCTAAGAAGTCAGCATTATGAAATTAACGATGATCTCTTTTAATCTAATTTAATATATTAGACTGGAGGGTAGATAAAGTCTTAATTGACATACTCATTCTGGCTCATACATACTATTATCATAACGACGGACATGGCTCACTAACAAATTCTTGTCTATAGTGGGATTTTCTCCATTCTTTCTCTTATCTTCATTTTTTGATATCCTGATGGAGAAGGCTATGATGACAAATTACATTATGAGCCCTTATACTAGAGTATATTACTTCAGTCATACAATTTATTGCAGGCATTATGATAGATACTCATTATTAGTAATATTAAACATTTAATACAAAATCGGACTAGAATTAGTGAAGGGAAGACGTGTAAAATCATTTCTTATACGTTGGATCAAAAAATGTTCTGCAACCAATCTTTTTGAAAATGTAATATTCTACGATTGTTGTTGTTTACACTGTTTCTCCAACTCGAATATTAGCCATTTTTTTTTAACCTTTCCTTACTTTTTGATAATTGTAAAACGGGTTTTTACTAATCATTGCGTACACACGTATTTATCTCATCCTGTAAGTGTATTAAATATCAGTATTTAGTGCATCTAAGTAGAACGAGTTTGAAGGCAATATTTTTGGTATTCATTTTATTATTAAATTTTACGTTTAAACTAGTAGAGATAGGGATTTACATATGTATAATATTTTTAATTACCCACTGTATGTAACAAGTTGTTAAATTTATATGACGAGTTTCAATTGGACATTCACTACTTTTCTTTAGATGTAATTAAAACGCATTTTATTTTTTGTGTTGCAAAAGCTATTATTATAAATTTAATTTTTTTATGTAGGACAAATAAAGGCCGACAAGAAGAGATTTGGGACATTTGTTTTAGCAGATTTCCCTTTAGGGAAATCAGCTATTGAGGTCGTACTCATGACGCGATTTTTGAAAAATTTCTTCAAATGTCCATCGATCCTACCCAGGAGATGAAGAAAATGAGGTCCGTTCAAAATTATATATATATATATATATATATATATATATATATATATATATATATATATATATATATATATATTTGCCTGTTATCGCTCTAGCGGTCGTAATGTTTGTTTGATCGTTACCAAACTCGATATTTAGTCGTATTATGTAAAAAGAAAGGTTCGTTAATGGCTGAAATTGGACCAGAGGGAGGGGGGGTTTAGAGGGGGGATTTTCGAAAATTCAAAATATCTCCGTTATTATGCATCGGATCGAAAAATTGTATAGAACCAATATTATTGCAAATTAAATTTACTATAAATATTGTTATATATTGTCATACCTCTCGGTGGAGACCGTCGTCACTGGCTGATGGTTGAGTCGCCAGTGACGACGGTCTCTACCGAGAGGTATGACAATAGTTTCATTTATATTGGCGGTTCTAACCCTTTATTTGAATTGTTATATACATTTATTCTCTATCTTGAATATTAACGGAGATATTTGCATTTTTATGAAGTCTGTGGTCGGGTATAGTTCGGCCATCTTCGTCATTTCTCGGCTCAGGTGGAAGCTTCTTCTAACCTTGCCTGTCGTTTCTAACCTTACCTTACCTTCGTTACTTTGTGAGATTTATGCAAATATGTTCTGTTCATCCGCCCCCCCCCCTTCTTTAGTTCTTGGACTACTAAAATTTGAGTTATCAAAATATAAATTATTCTTACAATTCAGAAGTCGTTTCAGTTGGGAATTTATTTTAATTAACTGAAAGATTTCTCATTATCTAATCACGGTGGTATTGTGTTACCAGTATGCAGATTTCTCTATTGTAAAACTTCACAGGGGAAATCTGCTTAGTTTACGCAGCCCCTGCGTGACGGACTTTTTGAATTCAAATTGAATCTGTGAATTCTACAAGCAAATTCTCATTAAATACACTTTTCGGAAAGGAATACAAAGACACAACTTGGCTGGGCGTATCACACCGTAATTATTTAGTTATATTGAGAAAAGGCTATCCCTGAATGAAACGTGTTGAAGTAAAATATGCACCGTGGTTAGATGTGAAGTACAGTTTCAACCTAAGGAGGATACCAGGAGAGATGAGGAACTATCAACAAGCGCAGGAAAACGCGGACTCCCAGAAAAAAAAAAACGAGGAAGCCTATGAATGGACAAAGAAGAAAATAATGAAGAGGGATGCCGATAGATTTACAATCCCTCAGTCCTAGAGTGCTTTCCAGCTTTCTTCGACATAAGGGAAATCGCGCAGGAGCTGCATGCATAAAGATTTTCAGTAGTACAAGCCCAATATCAAGAAAAGGCCTTTACCAATATATAAGTAGGTTTTAACTAAAAACAATAAAAAAATAAATGAAAATCGTAATAGTATAAAAATATCCCTTTTTTTGTAACATAAAAAGTACGAAAATACTAGAAATGTCAGAGAGCACCTATCATCACACTTTAGCCCCCACCTAAAATCTTGACAACTCTAATATAACCTATATAAATCACCTTTTCAATCCCACAATAAACATCATACTAAGTTTACCATACTAAGTACATCCGCCCTCTAAAAGTATTTTTTGCACCATGATGTGGAATCGGCACCACTGTGCGTCGGTACTGCAACAGTTAGACAATATATGGAATGCCAGACGTTGTTGAAGATTGTATGGGACTGCATCCAAGCAGTAGACGAGACAGAAGATGGGGAGGAGTTTTTAAAAGACAGGCATCACTTGATTTCCTGCCTATCCCAATGCATAAACGATTGTTCCATTAATGTTACCTATTGTCGACGACATGAAGGCTAGTCAAATATTTCTAAATGTCTAGACTACCTTCAATCGTACAGGACCAGTTCCAGTCTTATTAACATCTCCATCTACCTCAAACGGGGATGGCACCAACACCTTCACATGATCCAGGAATGCTACTAACATCAATGCATGGTGAATAAGAAGGGGACAGCAAAATATACTTTCTGACAAGGTAGAGTCTGTCATGAGTAACACCAATTCATCTAAAACCCCATTTTTTGACTAATCTATGTTGGATATAATAGTGAAGTACACAACTCAATATATTGACCTTAAGTATTCTACTAGCTTGTCCTATGTATGCGTTTTTGCAAGTGCAAGTAGTTTTATATACCTCATTCATTTTGTGTATGTTCTTGTTGTCAATGCTGTCTGAGCGTATTGTTCGTTTTGAATGCAGTGAGGGTTCCTTCTTTCTGGACTAAGTTTGTGATTTAGTATATGCCAACTATTAAAACTTTGCGTTTCATTACTGGTTAGCCTCTCTTAGTATAGTTTTCTTGTGACAGCAGTACTGCTTTCTGCCTGAATATAATGTTGTGTAGGGTGGTTTGATTTGGCATACATTGTAGTATATGTGGCTGTTGGTTTCTGGTATATGTCATACTTCAGGGTTTTTCTCTTTTATTATTGTGATGTCCAGAAAAATTTAAGGTTCTGCCTCGCCCCGTTTCCAATGTGTATTTTATATAAAAGTGTATCCTGTTTAGTTTTGTTAAACATGCCATCTACGAGCCTAAAGTAACCCACTATTTTGCATTTCTTCATCAGAGTTGGAATGCATATGTCTTCGTTGTATTGTAAGAATATTTCTGTTAATATCGATGAACTTGGATTTCCCACCTGCTTTTACTGTGATTTACTACTCTTTTGAGAAAATTGAAAAAACCCTGATAACTATACTCAAAGAGATTTAGCAAAGTATAAACAAATCTTGGAATTAACAAAAGCTCATATGAGAAAGGATGATAACTATTAAACCGGGTCATCGAGTACAAAATAAAATTGTGAAACCATTGTTTCAAACAGGTTCAGGGCAAATGTGGATGAATACCAACCAACCCAGAGTTGAGTACTACAACTCGGCTGATGAACTTGTAAACAGGTTACGAAAACGTATAGCATCACAACTCGCTGGCAACACTGGAGTAAATAATGAAATAGTTAGTATAATTGATGAGCTCAGAGACCTAAAGGTTATTCAGTGATACTCTTTCGTAGGGTCAATCAATAATCAGGGGGTCAACTACAATCGTCCAATATCTAGGTATTTCATCTCCAATTTAATATAGGAGGGAGACATATTTCCCATTTAAGCAATCCCGAGTATAATCATCACGCAGTTACAAAGAGATATTTATATGAGATATATATGTGTGAACATGTATGTCTCACAAGGAAACCAACTGAAGGTTTAGGTTATAATGCTAAAAGAAGACGAATTACTAATTTAGCTTATCCTAAAGAAGATTCGGACGATGTTTCAGTAGGTTATCTAAAGGAATTTCTAAACTGCGATTTGAACAAATTACATGGCAAACCCTGTAAGGAGGAAGATAGTGGAGGAAATACACGGGCCGGTGAGAATTCATTACAGAAGGAGGCGATATAATATAAAGAGTCTCGGGGACTTGTGGTAAGCTGACCTTATCGATATGATAGAGCTACAAAATCACAATAAAGGTTATAGGTATGTTCTCGTAGTAATAGACGCATTTTCAAAATTCACTTTCGCTGAACTATTGAAAACGAAACTTGGTTTAGATGTAACAAAAGCGTTTCAGAAAATATTGTCACTCGCCGAATATCAACCTAGATTGTTGCAAACGGATGAGGGAAAAGAATTTTATAACAGCTACTTTCAGAAATTGATGAACAAAAAGGATATTAAACATTATAGTACATATTCTACTTTTAAAGCTGCTCATGTAGAGCGTGTGATAAGAACAATAAAAACAAAGTTGTACAAACGATTTAGTTTAAATGAATCATACAAGTATTTAGATATAATACAAGATGTAATTAGGGAATATAATACTGATAAGCATAGAACAATAAATATGGGTCCTGCTGATGTAAACAAAAGCAATGAAAGTGAATTATTACTTCGATATAGCAAACTTCCACTTTCCGATATCTGGCGACCTGAAAAAGATCAACATCCACGTGAGTCCCAGGAAGACAGATGCCCTGGCGTTCTCGTACAATAAACAAAACGCCCCCATCCCAGAATCCTTCCAGCTCAACAACACCACCCTTCCAATCTGCTATCTAGGAGTCCACCTAGATAGGCACCTTACCTTCTCCACCCATATTACACATACCATCAAATCCGTCAAATATAGATTCCGGTCCCTCAACTACCTCCTCACCTCTCCTGTCCTCAGCCTCCGCCTAAAACTCCTTATCCTCAAAGGCGTAATCCAACCAGCCCTACTATATGGATCCCCAGTTCTCCGCTACCTTACCAAAATCTCCCTCAACAACCTCCAATCCTTCCAGAACGGACTTGTCCGGCACATCTCTCTCCAAAGAGCACCTAACCGGATAATACATCTCACCCTCAATCTTGAACCTATCTCCCAATCCATCTCCCGCCGTCACATCAAATTTTATGATTCCCTTCAATATATGGACACCCCCCCCCCCTATTCCTCCCTCCAACCCCCTCTCTAGCCGGTATGTTGGCGGAAGGCGGTCGATAATGACGAACCCCTAATTGAGGTCACCGGCTGTTGAATCCCCACCGGCACTGCACGGGCAAGAGAGCACTGACTACAAATATATCATAAGCATTCATAAAATATTGCCAATTAGTTTAGGCATTATATTATATTGTTAAGTTAAATTAATATAGGTTTAGTTAGTTTTAGTTTAGCTTTTATTTTCCATTCGGTGTTTTCCTTGCTTCGCTCACAGCGACCTCCTTGGGTCTATTGACTAGCCTGCGGCGTACTACTCTTAGGTTTGGTTTATACTTTTATCTTTAAGTCTTTCTTCTCTTCTTTCTTACCTACCCTCCTACTATCCATATCCTATCTTCTTTCGTTTTCCCCTATCCTTACGACCCACCCGGTACCTCCAGTTGCCGGGAAACCCCCACCCCAACTTACAACACACCATTAAAATAGTACAACAGAGTGTTCAGTAGAAGGGGAACTGTTGGGACAACCACGACAGGTCACTCACTCTGTCTCCCAACCCTCATCTAATTCCCACTGGATCTCGGGCTAAAAAAAAAAACAAAAACATTATAGTTAAAATTGTGGTTTCAACCCCCAAGAAATTACAAAACCCCCTTCTAATGATACCTCTGGTATAGCACAAGGGGGCTCATGGCATAGCCAGCTGTTACCTACACCAGCCTTTCTTTTTTGTTAATATAAAAGGTTTCGCTGGACTCAGAAAAAAAAACATTGTAGTTCGCACAGCAGCTTCCTGTACGTCACACATACCCAACAGTACAGTGAGTACATTTTTTAAGTTCTCTTAATATGTCGGCATTTATAGACATTCAATGTTTTTATGGAGTAAACCACTCATATATATTGAAGGAGGTGTCAATCTTATTTGATGCTGTGTTACAACATTTCTTAATAGATCTATCCCCTTTTAGAGTTGTGGACTTATCCACAAATAACTATTTAGCAAAAAAAATTCCACGGGTTAGAGTGGGAGGGGGGATCTCATACATTGGAGGAAGTAATAATTGCCATCCATGACCTTATTAGAACGGTGGTGCAAATTGGTTATGCAAAAGAAACAGACTTAAAAAAATGTATTAAGATCCGCATCTTAAATATCGAAGATATATCATGCACAAAAGAGCTTGCTGTTCTACACGAATTAAAACCATGTAATCCGCATCGTGCGAAAACAACGAAATGCACAAATGTTGGAGTAATAGCCAGGTAGAGCGTTAGTAATATCGATTTTAGAATTACTACTGTCCCAATTTGTTGATGAATCAGAATATTCTTGAAGTAGGTGTCTATCTTATATGATGGGGTGTTACAAAATTTCTTAATAGATCTTTCCCCGGAAGGTTCATGGAGTTGGTACAGACTTGTTCCTTTATAGGAATTAGAATCGATTCAAAATCTGCATATATTACATATGAGAGTCTATGCTGTCGTTTCACATTTTTAAACATTAGAAATGGTTCTTTAGTGGGAAGTACTGCTCGCGTAGGTGTATTAGCATTGCAATACTTCTTATGAAGTTCAATAGCTGAAGTAGGTATCATTGGTAGAATAGACATTGAGGTGTGTTAAACACCTCATACATATGTCTATACGATCTTTACCAGATCTTGAGACTGTACCAATCGTTCAAAGTTCTTTATATAAACGTAGTGAAGTTTATCTCCATCCTCTAAAAAAAGAAGTTCTCGATGGTCCGGAAGTTCCTGATCTACCACTTTCAAAGGATAAATTTGTTTTTTCTCATCAACTTGAAATACGTTAATCGACATGCTGTTTATTCTCTCAATTTTTTTTAATTTCGTTCAGCGGGGTAGGGAATGATACGCATGAGTAGTCGTAAATTTCGCTCAACGTTTTATATTTGGATACTCTTTCTGGATCCTTCACAACAGATTTCGCTAAAACTGCATACATAAAATATTGTTCGTCATAATTTTCAACATTTATGCAAGCTTTCTTTTTTGTCATATGGGGAGGGAGGGGAATATATGTTTCACCCCTTAAAGGGGCATATTTATTTACTCTGAGTCTTAATCCCTCAACTGAATAGAATGTCCACCCGGACTTTTTTGTTTCTCTTCCCTAGCCTCCCTGAAACGTTTTTCAAAGCTGCGGTCCAAGTATTCGTTTAAATCAGTTAGCTCTTAATATAGTTTCATTTTGAGTCTTAAGTCTCCTCCCCTAACGAATTCACGTAAGTACATTCCAGCAGGAGGTTTAATTTAATCGATTTAAGTTTAAATAACGCTTTAGTAATTAATTTTTTAAGAAATTTCTTTTTACTCTTTAAAAATGCATCAATATACTTTAACGACCCTTTGGATTGGATGAAATACGAGTGATTTGAAAGAACTTTCATATGCACAAACACCATCTGCATCAAATCAAAGTTGTAGAAATTCACGCTTTGATGGTTCTCCTACTTTACGTCTATTAACATTTTATTTTATTTATCATTAAATAAAATCCTTAGTCCCACCCTGGCTACAAAAGGATGGTAACCTGTAGATAACCCGTCCCAATTAGCCTTAGTCGCAAAACGAGGGCGTTAATAAATTATTAAATAATTAATTAAATTAATTAACATTTTGATGATAATAGCTACAACCATATTAAAGGTGATATTGCACAAAACACATTTTATTGGAGACATTGTAACCAGAACGTCTACTTACGGTTGAAGCTCTTAAACAACTGAACCAGCTAATCTCTCTTACGTTATTTATATATAACCTACAGGGAGAAAGTGGTACTAATGAAAACAGTTAAAATAAATTTGATTAGGTAATAATATCACATTTTATTAGGTTTTAATTTCAGCTTAAATTTCAAGTCCTGGTAACATTCGTTTCTTATAAGAGGAAATCCGGATAATACATGGTACCTGACGGGAGTGTGCCTAGACATGGGAAGAGAAAGAAGAGAAAAGGACTTTTTTTTTCTTTATGTAAAGCGTCGAGTACTTTTTCCTCAATATGATGACAGGAAAGTTAGACTATCTATTGCATATCCTGGAGTAAAAACCATTTCATCTTAATGTTCATCGTGCTGCTGTCCTATTAATGTTTTCCTATTCTGTGTATGACTGATACGCTTGGAACATCACAGTACCTGTTGCAGAATTTCTCTTGTGCTTTCAGAAAACTTCCTTCAATATTCTACTCGAATTTCGAAAAATTTCTTCAAATGTCAATCTAGACTTAATTATGTTTTACATTATTATTAGTAAATATTTAAAATGTTAAATGGACTAGGAAATTCGCGGAGTATGCAGGTCTTGGCAAAGAGGAATTATTTTCTATCTTTAAGTAAACCTCCACTGCGACTCTTCTCATTTTAAGAGTAAACTTGGAATTATAGGTTTTAACATGCCAGAAATCATTTTATTCGAAGCATAATTACCACGAATTGTTTATATTGAATTTTTACCAAATACGTAACATAAGCTGGTCTGTTTTGAGTAGGTATAGGTTTATGAAATAAAAGAAAATACATTGAGAAGTATATTTTATTATTATTTCCAATAATAACTTTATCCACTCCTGTGATCGTCTGAGCGACTGTTCTTGGACTGCAAAGGCTGAAATCGGGACACCATGTCCAGATGTTGAAGGCCACCAGCAAAGTAATAGTCTTGATCTGATTGACTTGATCTTATTAATTGTTCTCTACTTCAAGGAAGAAGTTCTGGGCATATGGCTGACATGAAGGCGACGTCCTTTAAGTAACCTGGAACGTAAATATAACATAACAAAAATAATTAAAAACAACCCCTACCCTTGGGGGTGTTATAAATGAGTTATAGGGAGTTCCCAAATATAACTCGCAACTCCTTACAGACTGGTATTACAAAAAGGTATGGAGGTCCTCAAGATACAGTAGGAGGAACAGTGGAGAACCGAGTATGTAATGGTCCTTCCCCACATGGACACCACACAGTCGATTACATGTTGCGTGACAGTGCCATAACACAGAATCTCAATGCAGACAGAAATGCGGAACACTTACAGAGTGCTTTCCACTAACGAAAATACGAAAACTGTATGGTCCAGGTGCGTGTGAAGAACCAGTGTTATAGACTGGTTGTGAAGAAGGTGTTTCCACTTTTTCTTTGACTCGGACTCTTTGATTTGCTGAAGCATCAAAGGTGCTCCTTCAAGATCCACCTGAATTGTGCAATTAGGAAAAGTTGGGATTCTTTACCTCGTGTTCAACCAACGGAAGTGATTATAGTAATGCTCGCCGTAGGAACCACGAGGACTTCTAATCATTATATCGGTAAGTAATTATATGGTGATCTACCTTAGAAAGATTAATGTACTTAGTAGTATGCCATGTACTCAGCAGGATCCAGAACATCAGTGAGCAACATATATCTGTTCATAGACCAAACAGACTGTCAGCTGGAAGACAGTAGAGCCGAGTTCCTAAGAGAGGAAAACTGAGCGAGGATGGCCTGGCCCTCTCCGCCACATTCCAGTGAGGCTTTAAGGACTCTTGATGGCTGAAATGATGTCGAAGGTATTGCCTAAAGTTGTTTAAAGTATAAAATCTTTTAGATCGTTTGAGTGTCGAATGAGTGACAATGCTGTAACAACTGGAGACAAATGTAAAAAATATGAATTGAAATAAAAATACTTATACTCGTATACTTATACTTCATCTGTGAACATTGCACAGTTACAGACACAGTTAATGAAAATCCCCAAGTGGCTATCAACCGTCTACGTGGATAAAGAAGCAGATCCCATACTCCTAGACATCCATCAAACGAACATTTACGCCTAGAGGATTTTTAACTTAGTTGCCTGTCAGCTAATTATCCACGCCTAGTATCTGAGCAGTTATATAGATTATTACAAACTAATATCTTTTAAAATACACAAAAGATGGTTTGCTTAAAGATAAAAACATAACTTAATGAATTACAAACAGATAATATTTCTCAAATGAAGGAAAATATTTGGAAATAACACTCTTTCAAGTTACTAAGAAAAATATAGAATATAGAGAAAATGATTCTTCTCTTGTATGGCCATCCTTCCATATGGACCTTTCGCGGCTCAGCCGTGTAGCGTACTCCCACATGCTGATTAAGGTTCTATGGAAGATGATACTAGAAAGCACTGCCCTCTCATCGGGGAGTACTTGTCCTTTTCAGACTGGCGGCTTATTCACTAAAGTTGTATTGATGCAAAGTAATATACAGATCTGAAAATGCACTCATAGTAAGCGTTCTTGGTTAAATACGTAAAGACAGAAATCGATAAATTATCAGTGAAAATTAGAGGTACGCAAATTAACTGTGTGTAATAACACTCACCATAGTTAGTGTTTCAAATGAAACCAGTATTATGATTTGTTATATTAATTTTTCCAAATTAAAGCGCACTACTGCTTGTATACTGAGTAAAAATTAAGTAACTACTCTTGAGAGGTCCAGATCGCCGCTGGACACGAGGGGGAACAGCCTCAAACAGAATGGGGGTGCATGGAGTTCTCTGGAACAATCCCTATTGAGATGTTCCACGACAAAACAGTAATGTAAATAGAAACTGACGTACAAGTGGACGAAGACGTTGCCCGAAGATGTATCATGATTCAGGTCACTTCTTTCTCAGCGGCAAGTACTTGTCCATTGTATGCTGGAGATGGATCCATAAACCTATGCTCTAGTTTGCCTCCATCAATGGTTATACAAGGGAATAATGAATTTACCGAAACAATGGATGTAGAAAGTCTCAAGGGATACTTCAACAGCCATTGGGTTCTTCGCGTAAGAAGAAATGATGATATATGAGTTGAAAATAGCTTCGATCGTCGTAATGTCCTTTGGGACCTGGGATTAGTGATTAGTGACAAGATTTGAATCCTCAAAAAAGCAAGATACAAATATAAAACATATAAATAATAATTAAATGATGTGTGACCTGTATTCAGCGCAAGTCGTTTTCACTCATTTCTGGATACCGAATAGGTCCAAGTGAGATCTTTTCTCCTTTAGAACATATGGTTCTGACAAATGGTGTAGTGTATCTTCCAGAAAAAAAAGGTAAGAATTTACATTAAGAGGATAAATTACAGACTTCCCTGAATTTCAGCAATTTATTCTTTGTTAATTTCTGAGCAGTTGGGTCATCATATTGCAGACTATAAATTAGTACAGATTAAAATAAAGTTTTAATGAAAAAAATGAATATATATAAACACACAAATAAACAACTTCATAAATTAAAAAGAGATAATATTTTCCACTTAAGAAAAATTGATAAAAAAAAAAAAAAAAAAAAAAAATCTCTTCCCAAGACTCTTGGCATATGGAGAGGAACGGCTGGAACAAGTGAGTGTCCAATTCTGGAACACCACTCTATAGTGACCTTCTGCAGAGTAACAATGATGACAACATATTCCCAGAACTTGATAATGCAGCTAAGGAAAAAAAACTCTTGAAAACTTAGCATATTCACGTCCCTTCCTTCTCATCGGGGAGTACTTGTCCTTTGCAGATTGGCGAGTTGTTCACAAAGTAACCCCCCCCCCCCCTTGACGGTTCTACAAAAGAATGAAAATGATAAATGTTCCAGGAACAGAAATTAAACTAATGGAAGCCTGAACACTGTAGTTTGTTACATCAACATTTATACGGAGCTTAGCCAGAGGGAGGAAAAATCATGATTTAGAAGATATAACCAAAGATATTGTGATGACGCGACATTGGTGGCCATGAACCAGTTGGTGGACGCCTCCCTTCTGAGATCGGGATGGTCCTCTTCAAGAACCACCTGGAAGCATTCAACAGTGAAACATGGTGAACTGAAAAGGCGCGGGCTATCCCATTTGTTCGGCAGGTACAGGAACGTGAAGACACCTCCGATTGTTGTAGGTACATTGGATATCTTGGTTCGTTGAATCCATAACCATCTAAGATGACTGACCATCAAGAATTACCTCAAGAAGATCTAACGGCTAATAATATTCCGTCGACACAGTTGGATTCGATGGATGTACACTGATTATACTTCCAGAGCTTCATTCAGATTGGACCAGTCAGATTCTTCAGACTTGAAGAAGAAGATCCTGAGGGTCATTATCTTGGATTCACTGACTATATCCTTTTACACATCTATTTTTATAGGTCAGATATCTAGGACTCTGTTCCCTATGTTCATGGGGAAAGTCCTAGATATAGTTTTTGAACATTAATTTGGGGTTCAGTGCAATAGCTGCCGATGTGAATTGCAAAGAAGAATCTTTAATAGAAGAAATGTAACTGATAATTTTCAAGTTACATTGCATCATCATTCAGCTAAAAACAAAGAAGTAATAACTAATAAATGATTACAAACTTTAAGTTTATAAAAAATAATTTTAAATACAAAACTTATAAAGTAAGTACATACTATGCCCCCATATTTGGAATTTGTTGGAAAAATACTGGGGTGGGAGTCATGTAACCTGACTTCTTGTTCCGTCTCCACTCCAATTTATTATTGCTTACTTCCTGTCCAATTCTCTTCATGATGAGCACTGAGCAATTATGGAGTTTGCATTGAAACGTTAATGACATGATTTGTTAAGTTTGTTAACTTTGTATGTTCAGACCTTCTGCTGAGAAGCACCCAGCGTGACTATAGCAAACTTCTCCGCAGTGTAGCTAAGGGACCAAAAATTCAAGTTTTAGTAAAGTTTATAATAAAAAAACCATTCTAAATTACAAATTTATTTGTATACTTCAGCATGTTATTCAGCTCCATAGTCGAGCTTATTATGTCAAATATCTCCATTTTTCTCACAGGAATAGATCACTTCAGTGTTTCCAACTTGTCACCTGAAAATCTTATAGCAGCACTTGCCTATTATGATGATAAAATTCTGCTTCTATGGATGATTAAGTTTTCACCCATAATGCCTCTTCAAGAGCTTACAAACTAAAACAAATCGAAGTCACATAGCCTAATAGGAAAAGCCTAGATTCAGTTATTTAATGCTACACTTTATTTGGGTTTCATTGTGTTAGCTGCAAATAATGACTAAAACCAAGAGACATTAAAGAAAGAAAAATAACTGACTAATTCAATTAATACCGCAACGCCCTTCTGATAAAAATAATGTGATAATAATTAATATACATCATGTTTATAAAATAATAGTCGTTATATTTCACTTAGCCTAAGGTGACTCATACAGTTACCTACTAGGCAAACTTTGTCGAAAGGGTAACAAAAGGAAGGAGGCACCAAAAAGGCGCCAAACGATATTTTTACCAATATGGTTATTTAATATTTGACATTTTGCCTTAAAACCAACCCCAAATTTATTACCAAGAAACTGAGTATAAACAATGTAGGTGATAATGGAGGTGTCTTCCCGTCCAAAGAGTTTTCTTATACAGCAAAGTATAATATTTAACACATGAAGAAAATATTTAAGGACCTGAAGAAGAAATGACTGCGCTAGCTAACATAACAGCTTCAGCCTCGTGGGTGACTTGTTAGGAGGAAGGAAGCTAGCCTGATTATAGCCTAGGTGGTAAGCTCCAAGAATGCAGGCCAGGGGGCGAAGATGCGGGAGGCTAGATCCTGGACTTGGAATTCCGATAATCCAGGTTGGCTTTTATCTATTTATTTATATATTTAAAAAAAAGTAAGTGTATGTATGAGTGTGTGATAAATTGATTTTAATTACTTGCAAAAAAAAATAAATAAAACAAAAAAAAGTACAAACATTGAAAATAAAAGTCAATTAATTCTAATATTGACTAATTATAATGCCAGTTGAAAATATGTACTTGTAAGGGAGAAAATATATGTTTATGTAATATAATATATAATGAAAAAAGTGTATATTCTATTATTATATAGAATAAGTAAGTATATTGCCAGTATTAAAATGTGTACAATAATTATTAATTAGTGGCTAAATATAAAGGCAGTTAAAAATATTAAACCAGTAGTAAGAAGTGTAAGTAGGTAAAACGTAACTCGTGTTATTAGCACACATCTTTAAGCAAATATAACTAAATAAAAATGTATTTATAGATTTAGTTAAGAAATAATTGTGTAGAAAATTAGTACATTTAATACCCTTTGGAGGACCATTACAAGAGTGGTATTTACAATATATTAGTTGATACTATTTAAGACAGAGTAAAACAGGGAATTATATACAGCATTATACTATGTTCTATAAAGGGCATAATAACCTAGCTGTTGATTGCCCAAATCATATTTATCCTAACCCTAATAATATTTAACATAAAGATATAATAATACTCATTATTTATAGTATACAAATAGAATAAGATATTTATATAATAAATTCTTTTTCAAGTGTTATTGAATCATAGACCAGCTTTCAAAGAAATCAAGTAGTTTCAAACCTTGTTTAAAGAAATTAGAGATCGATCCTCAGTGCTTTAGTCTGCTACATATTCTCCTGAAAGCTTTCAATAAAAAAATATGTTTTCTAGCTTTCTAGTGTAAAGGCACAGGAAGGTGCTGATTGTTCCGATCGTCGTAGCTGCCTTAGGGTCCTTGGTTTCTTAAGTAAATTTCACAACTCAAAATAGGAATATATTGGACTCATTATCGTTGCGGGAGGGGAAAAAATGCTTAAAAGCTATTAAGGGTGCTGAGGAAAAGGCTACTTGAAAAACTATCTGGATTCTAGTAGCTACCTTCTCACCGGAGAGTACTTGTCTCTTATGCAGATTGGCAAGTGATGCTACTGGTGGTCACTCTCAATAGTTCCACAATGTCTCAATAGTAACGGAGCTCAGTTAAAGCTTACAAGATACCAGAGAAGGCATGATGGTAGCAGACGGGAGAGAAAACTGCAGAAAGTTTGGATCCGAAAAACCGGTTAGCTCACGATTTCCGCTTGCAACGAGATCTCGTTATGGGAAGTGTGAAATATAATCCGTCCTCGGTGCTACAGTTTCCTTCATATTCCTGCTGAACGATTTCAATAAAAGAAAACATAAAAAATATGGGTTCTACCTCTTTTGTGTAAATGCACAGGAAGGTGAAGGTTGTGTAGTTGCCTTAGGGACCTGGGCTTTCTCTACTCAAAATAGGAATCAACACTCACAAGGACCTTTGGCAAAGAAGATATGATGATGGTACGACACAGTCTTCGTCATATTCCTCCTGAATGTCTTCAATAAAACAAAACAAATATAAGGGGTCCGACTATCTTGTAAAGAGGTACACGAAGGTGAAGATAGATCCGATCGTCGTAGGTGCCTTAGGGATTTGGGCTTTTCGAGTAAATTTCCCGACTCAAAATAGGAATCAACACTCACAATGTCCTTTGGCGAAGAAGATATGATGATGGTACGACACAGTCTTCGTCATATTCCTCCTGAATGTCTTCAATAGAACAAAACAAAACAAGGGGTCCGACTGTCTTACGAAGAGGTACTTGAAGGTGAAGATAGATCCGATCGTCGTAGGTGCCTTAGGGATTTGGCCTTTCGAGTAAATTTCCCGACTCAAAATAGGAATCAACACTCACAAGGTCCTTTGGCGAAGAAGATACGATGATGACACGACACAGTCTCCTTCATATTCCATCCTGGAAGCTTTCAATAAAACAAAACAAAACAAAAATAAGGGGTCCGACTATCTTGTAAAGAGGTACACGAAGGTGAAGATAGATCCGATCGTCGTAGGTGCCTTAGGGACCTGGGCTTCTTGAGTAAATTTCCCGACTCAAAATAGGAATCAACACTCACAAGGTCCTTTGGCGAAGAAGATACGATGATGACACGACACAGTCTCCTTCATATTCCATCCTGGAAGCTTTCAACAAAACAAATATAAGGGGTCCGACTATCTTGTAAAGAGATACATGAAGGTGAAGATAGATCCGATCGTCGTAGGTGCCTTAGGGACTTCATCCTTTAATAAATATACATTTAAGAAGGTTCAATACGAATACTTACCTCAAGAAGATACATTGGCTAGTCATGTACCCTTCGTTAAGTAGGTTCAAGATGAATTTATATCGAACATCCTTCCAAAGAGCTTATAGCCTGGACGAGTCAACAAGGGATCAGTAGAACGAAGTACCTGCCGCTGACAGTCCACGGTACTGGGTTCCTAATAATGGATCTTGATGAACTGGACATACATAACTGCTATATTGTACTGCTAGCAAGGTGAAAAATAGTAACGCATAGGTCTCAATCAAATGACTCTTGATCAGTTTAATGTTGAGATAATTGCTCCTGAATCATAACAGGAGGAAGAAACAAAAACATTCTTATTTAAAAATTAGAAGAACCATAGTCGAAAAAATAAAGTAGTTTGGTTAACACAAGAACATTTAATGACAACCCCTTCTACACTACTTGAAACGTTAACCTGACAATCAAACACAAACTACTTACTGACTGGCAAAAAGAACATAAAATCAAGATTTCACATGACTTAAGGGAATTCATGACAGATGACAGCCAATATGAAACACAAACTTTCACAGTTTTGCCACCCCCCCCCCCCCAGGCTCAAACCAACCAAAAACTTATTGATCCTTGGCTTTGTCTTGAATCATCTGAATGCTGTGATAATAGAAGCTCTCAATTATCAAGATCTGATTAATGGCAGACACATCACAAAGGAAATGAGACAGTTAATAAAAGAGAATTTGCTTACAAATAAACTCCATCTCGATCTATACTGCAATCCCTGAAGAACCCGGATGGAGTCTAAATTTAAATTTGTCTTAAATCCTAGGATTTAGTAAGCATAAGTTGTAAATATTTTCCTGATTAAAGCAGTACATTATTTTATATTAGTTTCCAAACTTCCTCTTTGACTATCACTTCCTCCTTCGTCATCTCTTCTCTTATACCACAACAAGCCACTAACCTAACGGAGCACACTAGACACGCAGGATTTCCTGCTTTAACATCAAAACTCTTCTTTATCCGCCGTATAGTATGCGCCTGACACAACAAAATGCGTTCTATCTCACCATCACCCACTGTGGTAGGCATAGAGGAATATTTTCATATTTTTATTTTCTTAGGTTCAGGGGGGGAAAAAAAAACTATCTATCTATGGACCTGTGCCAACTACTGCAGATTCTCCGCACTCACACCTTTACAGTTAATAAATTTAATCATTTTTACAGTTGCGTAACTCATTACCAATAAGGCCCTCATTATAGCTGCACCATGAACAACCAATTCATTTTGGGAAACAGAACCAACATCTGGTTAGACAATTTTCGCCTTTAGACAATTCGTTTGTCCAAACGATGACTGCATCTTTAAGAATAACCATTTGGTTAATGTAGCCGTGGCACAAGTAATAAATTTTGCTATACCACCTATGAAAGAAGGCGAAGGAAACTTCTATTGGAATTTTCTCCCTTGTTAGCTCCATGGAAGTTCCAAACATAAAGCTAAGCTACTTCGACTAGTGACCAGACGTCTTCACTTCTCGTCTTTAAGGAGCGTGAGGACGCTGGAAAAAGGTTGGGAAGTTATATGAAGCAAAATAACAACAGTGGTATTATGCTGTGCGTGACCACATGATAGGCAACGATGGCAGTCTTAATTACAGTGCATTCTAAACGCCGTTAAAACGTCACTCATAAATAAAAAACAACAATACTAGATGAACCAGAGAAATCACAGTTAGATTTTCTCCTTGTTGTCACCATGGAAGTTCCAAAAATGATTATTATAATTAGTCAGGTCAGATATCAAGGTCGAGACGAAGAAGTGGCAACGCTTCTTCTTTCTTCACCATACAAAAGCCTTACAAGGCAGTGACCATCAGAACCTGGAAAGAAAAAAACACTCCCTCTTGATGAAATGTTTTATGAAGTCAAACAACAGATGGCCAGGCCATATTTGTCAAACAGTAAATCTTCCCACAGATGATTTTTTTCAAAATCCCTATCAGTGAGGAAAAAAGTGTAAAGCAATTACAGTCATTACACATTGATAAATTTCATGATTTGTACAAAAAAAAAAAGCTCTCATCCCACTCCCCAGCTATAAAAAACAGTATAGTAACACAATATCCACTGTATCAAAGCCTTGGGGTTTGGGATGACACCACCAACTGCTGTCTGTGCAAACTCCAGGAACCTGAAGACACCTATTACTTCCTCGCTGTTTGTCCCATTCTCCGGGAGGTCCAGAGCAGCATTTGGAATCAATAGTCATCCTGAACGGAGGACATAACATTAACTTGTATAAATATTTGAAGAGCGCTGGCAGATATCGCAAACTCCTTTGTTATGAGTTTAAAATATATCTCCTGTTGTTGTTTTACGATCTTATATAACTTAAACATTACTACTATTAATATTATAATTTTTAATCAATATTAATATTGTTACACAATGTTGTAACACATTTTTATTAAAATCTCATTTAAAATGTTTATATTATAAAAGAATGTTTTATTATGTACTGTATCATACGCCGCTGGAGCTAATAGTACATACTAAGCCCTTCATAAATTATTTTGTATTCCTAAAATAATTGTAATGCAATTTGCTGGAAAATAGATTTACTTTCTTTATGATTTCCACCATACAAGTGAAGTCTTCTCCAACCTTGGATCACAGTTTGTAGGAATGGCGACTGCATCCTTACTGTTAGTGATTGTATCCGTGGCGTACCGGATAAACTTTGCTATACCAGCTAGGATAGAAGGCAAAGGTAACAATTGTTTGAATTTTCTTCGTTGTTAGCACCATGGAAGTTCCAAAGCTAAATGCTAAGCTATTCCAACAAGTGGCAAGACGTCTTCACTTCTCCCTCTCCTTTCCTTGCAAAATTATAACAAAGAAGTGAACATCAGAAGTAGAACGTGATGACAATACAGTAACGTGGTAAGTTATATGAAGTAAAATAATAATAGTGGTATAACACTACCTTAGAACCATGCAACAATACAATGATCAAGCTTAAGTAGAACTTGACTCCTACTCCTGTCTTCTCCACTTCCCAAAGGGCTAACTTACAGTCTACTTAACTTTAACTTAACAATTTAAATACATAACAAGTTCAGTACTACACTCTTAGATGTTAACTTAAAATTAACGAGTTAAACTAACATATAAGAACACACAACAAGTACACAGCAAGTTAAGAGAGTACAAAACAAGTTGGGTATTATCTCTTAATAAAGATTTCAACACAGTTGGGGTAATTTTATTGTAAATTACCTAAAAGTAGTGAAGGTATAACTTACAATAAAATTGCTCCATGTTAAAATCTTTACTAAGAGAAAAAAGTATTCATTTGTGGCAACAGAGATGGAATCAAACAGATAAAGGATCACATCTAAAATTATGTATCCCTGTGTTAAAAACCAATATCTCACTATCCCAACATATATTTTACGTAACGCAAATACTAACTAGACACGGAAATACAAACTATTATTTATACAGATTCAAACTTACTGACTCAAATGCTTGTAAATGCGACAGTTATACTGAACAGACATTCACCCACCTGATTTATGAATGAATACAGACTCAAAACATACTAAGACAGTTAAAGGCTCATATTCCCACATGGTCTATCAATTCTGATATTTTATTTTCAAAACACCTAAATTTATTAAAATCAATAGCCTATGACATCTTTAAGTTGAACGAGGAAATATAAAATAAAATAAAATAAATAAATAAATTAATTAATATTAATAAAATTTAAGTTGAAAAGATAATATAAAATTAATATTATGTAACTATTTATTGGTTATTTAATTGTATTACTGAATTGTTCTATTTAATGTTTTTTGTTTTATTTTGTCAAGTTTAATTTTCATAATCTTATTTACATTTTTAATATGTATATATATTATTATATAAAAAATTGTTAAAAGTTTTGACAAAATGCACATATAATGCAAATATGCATGGGATGTGCAGAAAAATAAAATCCCTCCACATAGGGTTACTATGTAGAGGAAATGCGTAAAAAAAATAAATAAAATAGTTGAGTATTACTATCTTACTAGCTAAACTAACATATAAGAATTACCAACAAGTGCACACAAATTAAGAGAACACACAACATGCAATCGCCGTCAGAGAGGCAAGGCAGGGCAGATTTTCAGAGAAAATTAGGCGTTACAGAAATTTAAATATCGAAATGAATGACCTTTACAAGTTAGATCAGTTATTATCATTCTAAAAATGCATTAATTTCAGACACAACAGTTAACTCCTATATTTGTTATATTTTAATTTATCTGAATAATTAATAAGACTACCCCAGAAAGCAGTTGTACTAGAAATTCAAAGAATTATTCTCAAATATAAACTCTCATTAAAAAAAATAAGAATAATAAATAGTTACGTATAATTCTTGGTTACGACGCATACTATTATTTTATCCAATAACCAGAGAGAAAAAACATCATATAAAATATAATAATAAAATAACAACATAATGATAAAATTTAGCACTGTTTGCATAGTTGTTGGGTCTCTGCAAACCCTCCGGATCCGAGTACAGTACACTGCGCACACACTATACTAGACATTTACAAGAACGTCAATAACAAGCACTGTATACAGACCCAGGGAGTAATAAAATGCAACCCATTAGCAAAACAGTGAAAAAAGCTTCAGACTAATATGGAATGAGGGCTGCTCCAGAGGGATCACAAGCACTATGAAATGCGTCAATATCAACAAGTAGTGCGAGCAGTGACCAGGTCTTGGAAGAACTTCCAAGCTCTATTACAATAGCATGGAGGAGAATGTTATGTCTCCACCCGCTCCTGTCAGAAATAGCAGATCAAGAAGTGTGCAGCTATTCATAAAATGGACGAAGGGCATGCATATTGCAGTTATGTTAGCGTATTTTCTGGTCACTAAATGTGAACTTGAAAAAACGGGTTATAGGCAAGGAAATGTAGAGACTTAGAGCATATGAGAATAGGATATGTAAATACCAAGAGACATATATGAGGAAGAAGCAAAATGCGCTATTTAGCACTATGGAGAAAGATTTTTTTTTTTAACTTAGCAAAAACAAAATGAACTTTTAATGAATACATGAAGCAAATAATTTGTAATGTGGATTATTTGACTTATTATTAGAGAAACATATGGATGTATTATGGATAGGCAACCGTACTTACAATTGAACAATGTTCTTCAAATGGAAGATGACTGTACATCGGTTGAAAATGTGGTGCAAGCATCCGGGGGGGGGGGGCAGTTATTAAAGAAGAAACTTTACCCATAATAATAATTAAAGTAGAAAATGTATTCATGTGGATCACTTCACTTAATATTTTGAAAGAGATAGAAGTTAATTGTACAACATATTCAAGTAATTTTAACCACTCCAAGGGTACTTTTTCAAAATATTCAAACATGATAACCACTTTTATCTCAAAAAATTCAAACTCTAAAGTAGGTATTTAATTTTTTTCTTCTTTTTTCTATGGAGTGTCAAATGTAGGAAATCATTTTCCATACTCTAGGAGAATATAAACGTCCCTTTAATAGTTTTTAAACACATTAATATCTGCTTCAACAGAATTTATAAAAAAGAATGTATTAAAATATATATAAAATTATTAAAGTAATAATAAACAGCAATTACCATTTAATTTCTAGGTTATTTGTATTCGTATTCATCGTGTTTACAAAGAAGAAAAACATGTATGGTAAAGAAAATATAGGAAAAAAAAAAATAACAGAAATAATTCAATAACCTATTAAGAAATTATAACCTTTGATTTATTTATATAAATAAATGTAATTTCAATTATTACTGATAAATCAAAACGAACGGGCCCTACCTTCCCGAGGATCTGATTTGCCATGCAATTGCACAGATGAAACGCAGCCGCTATCTTCAGAATATCGGCAAGACGAAATCTTCTTTCTTCCAAACTCACCCACATTATCTAGAAACATTTTGATTTTTTTTATTACCACAAATAGTCATGCAGGAAAGTATTAACGCTATTTGGAGAAATGAGTGTTCAAATTTAGAATTTAGTTCCTAATTCCCTGACTTACATTTGAAGTACTAGTACATTATTACAGTTGTGAAAATAAATTTTTAAAACTAAAATGTAGATTTCTGTTAGTTTGATACTTTTTGCATAACTTTACCCCATTACTAGTTAAGGACATTGAAAAAATCCCTCTAAAACACAATTAATTGCAGTTTATTCTATTTCAATTCCTTTTACATCAATATAAAAAATATATTAACTTCTAATTCTTAGATTAATAGAAATATGAAAATATAAAAACCAAAATAACGTCAACTTTCTAAAAAGAGGTGACTTACTGGTCATGGTGGTCTTTCTAGAGACGCTTGCAGTCCTGGTGACTGTAAAGATATAAATACTACACACATGACTACAGAAAGGTATCTACACCACTGGCTAAGGAAGGTGCGAGACAAGCCCTTATATATGAGAGGGGGTACAGGGGTCTTGCAAGGGTGGCATTCAGACCCCTTGTATTTTTCTATTCAACAGGGTGAGAACAATGTGAAAACCAACCCTCAGAACAGGCATATCCCGTGGGAAACAGGAATGAACAGTTAAATTTTTCTCAAATAATGGGATGAAAGTCCAAATCCAACAACAATAGTCAGTTATGATGATATTCATAAAGTTTTGCCTAATGTTATTTTAAAATATTACCATTAGGAATTAAAACAAAAACTCATATTTAAAAGGAGGAAGACGGACTGATCTAAGAAAACCGGAAATAAATTGCAACTTAATTAAAGAAACTTCGGTGCTCTGGAATACTGCAAGCAGACAAATCCGAAAAGAGGAGGCTATTCTTGCTCGTATTTGAATTGGAAAATCCAAATTAACCCTAACCTTTTCACACCTTCTTCTAAATTGTGACAATTACGTACCGCTAATGACTTAACAGTAGATGCGCTATAACGTAACAAATAAATATTAGCTTTCTGGCAAGTCTGGTAATTACTGAGGTCAGTTTAGCTATAAATTTGGAGACCAAGTAGTTATAAGTATTTTTCAAACATTTTTGGTGTGTGTGTGTGTGTGTGTGTGTGATTGTACGGCCTAATAACGGTGAATACAAGTATTTAAACAAGTTCCAAATGATATAAATTCATATTTTTAAGGAATTGCTCATCTAACTGAAATCCACCCCTAACCGAAATGGGTTACTAGCGTATCTCTTGTCCAATATTCATTCACTTTGAATATATCACTGGTTTAGTAGTTTCAAAAGATACATTGATATAATTCAGTAAGTTTTAAACGCATCTATTTCTCTTTTTTATGGCCCTAGCAGTCGAAATGTTTGTATGAACATTACCAAATTCGATATTTACGTGTTTCGTGAAAAGCTAAATATTAAATTCGCTAATGGTCGAAATCGTATCGAAAGGAGTGGGGCTTAAGAGAAGTGGTGGGCTATTTGCTTCTAAATCATTATTATGCAGTGTGTTGACAAAAAATACACCTGTGTGTGTGTGTGTGTGTGTGTGTGTGTGTGTGTGTGTGTGTGTGTGTGTTTAACCACCGTTACCACCACTGTGTTTAATGTAAATCGAATTATCAAATTATTTTGTTGTTGAAATTGGACCAAAGGGAGAGGGGGAAATCGAAAGTATCTTTGTTATAATGAGTCTGTTCGAAAAGTTGTATTTAACCAATCTTATGAAAATTTGATTTTTGATAAATATTGTTCTATAAACCTTTTCTTTAGCTTAAATATAAACCAAGATATTTGCAATTTTTAATTAGGCTTTAGTAAACCCCCACTTTTATTCATTCCACGTGTTCAATAAGCACATGTCTCATGAAATACATTACTCCTAGCGCTTAACTATCAAATATGGTCCTCATGGAACTTTTATTATGTGTATATAACTGTGTATGTAAATATATTCGTGTGACGTCATCAATAAAGATTATATTTTCTAAGGAGTCCAATATTCACTTGATCGATGCCATACTCAACATTTAAACGATTCATATGAAGTTAAAGATCGGGTCAGGAGGAGGGAAGGGTTTAGACGGGGATAAAATAAAATTTCAAGCTCAAATACTAAATTTTGTTTAGGGATACATCCAAATACGTGATGTGATGACGCTACCAATTCAGATTTTACGTTCTTGTATCGAAAATACTTATTTGGTCTATACTGTACTCGATATTCAACCGTTTCATTCAATACTAAACCTTTCAACAGTGAATCCCTAAGTCAACTCATTAGATTTTTGATTAGATATAGAAAATATATGGTGAGATAAGATCACTATTTTGTTATACCAGCATATTTGCTTAGTTTACGCAGTCACCGCGTGACGGATATTTTTTATTTGAAATTTGGAATACTGAAATTTTTATTAGAAGCCTTCCAGCATTCCTACATGGAGTCCGACAAGTTTTCCACCAACACAACTTTCCTTTACAACATCACGTAGTTCAATCAATACAATGACGATTTGGTAAAAACCCGAAATAACCAACTATCTTATTCTCGGTTTTTGAGTTGAATCCGGATTCAGGATTGGTTGAAGATCGGGTTAGTGGATGTCAATCTTAGGTCACATTTCGAATTCAGTTTACAAATTCGGGTAGGCTATAACTAATACATTGCAAAAGCTTTTATATTTTTTTCTAATTTGGATTTTGGATCGCCCCTAAGCAAAGGAGGTCCTCATGGTCTGCTAGAAGAGGTTTGAAGTCCTGGATTCTGTCACCAGATTTAAAATCCTCTAATAATACTAAAGAATCTGTTTATAGTAAAAATATACGCAATTTATGAAGCTCCACACATATTGAATAGCTAATACACTAATGGCTTTCATAAACTCAGTATTTGGGGGATTAAAGTGCCCAAAATATCATTCAGTTCAATTTTGTGGCAACACAATATTTAGAAGTTGATTTGTCATCATGAAAATATTAGAAACTACTTTTCTTTTGTTATATGTAAGATGAGTCAAGCTCAATATGACAAGAAAATAAATACGACATACAAAAATACCCAGAGTTTTGTTTCAGCAGTTTTCTTCTTCCATCTTATCTGATGTTTAAGTACTAATTATTGTTTTCAACTGATTTTTACCAGATGAGATACATGCATCGAGTCAGATTTTAAATTCTTGGCTTGAAAATGTTTATTTACACCATAATCGATATTTAACCGTTTCATTCCAAACTAAATACCATTTACGTTAATTACTGAAATTAGACAAGGAATGGAGGGGGGGGGTTAAAGGGGTAGAAATACGAAAATTCAAAGTTTATGAGCCGGATCGAAAAATGTAATAAAACCAATCTTGTTTAAACATTGTTGTTGTTTACATTTCCTGGCATTTTAGATATTAAACGAGTTATTTGTAGTTTCTTGTTTTCAGGCTTCAGTTAACACCCACTTCTACACTTCGGATTACTATTTATTTATTTAGGTGTGTCTTAAAAATAGAGAATATATGTTGTGATGAGATCAGTAGTGTGTCATACCATTACATGGACAATCTATTGGTTTACACTTCCCCTGCTTGACAGACTTTTTACAAAGGTGCCATAAAAAAATCAATACACCTTTTTAAAGACCCCAGAACCTTTTAAAGGACCTAGAAGGCAGTTAGAAGACAGATGTTAGCTGCCACCCCTCGCTAGGTCCGTTAGAACTCAGCTGATCTAGCTCTACAAGTCCTGAAATGGCCAGGTGTTTTCATTAAAATAACAACTGTTCCACACCGTATCTACTCTCTTCAACCGTACAGTAGTGGATCCTCTTTTGAACATGTTTTTGCTCCATTTTTATTTAAATAGTTCTTCTGGGAATAGATGGCAGTTCAATATTTATTTTTGTATCGATGCAGATTTTTCTTCCTTATTTGATTTTTTTTAATGTGACATAGAGAAATGCAACAAAACGACCGTCAGGCAATGGCTACCAGATTTGCCTTCTACTGGATTACCACGATGATGACATTGACTAGGGGCGAACAACTTAATGACATTTAAGAATTGATTTTATTAACAACTAGTCGTTGACGGGTAGAAATAAAATGCTTTTCTTGGAGAGAGAAAAAGACGTCCAATTCTTGACTCAGTGAGTCACTTGCTGTCTTTCCCAATAAGCGCATGCAAGTTGCTCTGAAGATGGAGACAATCGTCTTAGAAAGCGCTTGGCGCTGAAATAAAAAAACTTTTGAAGAATTGGGCGTCTTTTTCTCTCTCCAAGTACACAATATTCTTCATTTCCAACAACATTCCTGTGAAAAAATGGTTTTCCTTGGAATACTCACTCCCGAGATAACGGAAACGGGATATAAGCAGTAAGACATATTTATGATTATAATTACCGTTTTCCCGAAACTAATTGATATAATAATGGTTTCCAGCAGATATTGGATAATCGGAAGCATTAAATAATCCATTTACTATCTTAAAATTAGTCGTATTCACAGTTCTTAGCGTGAGGTTTGGAATACCTATTGGACGAATATTGACACATTTATTATCGTTCTTGTGATGAAGATAGTTGACAATATTCATACCCCTGATACTTATTTAAAGAAAATCGGGATTCTATCAAGGCAAGCCTCTTGAAACACTAATGAATTTTATTTAGTGACCGGATGTCAGAAGGGAAAATTTGAAAATGCATCAAACTAAATAACGTTTCAGGACCTTAAAATGTGTTTCAAACATTTGACATTTCATTCTTTACATTTTCAAAAATCCATATTAACGAAGATATTAACATTTGCCGTCGACGTAAACTCCAACGTCGGAAGGTGTCGGTTAAGTATCAAATAGTTCATGTTAGCAATACTTATAGTTTGTACATGAATAAACTATTTTCCATTTCTATACAGGCATTTTCTTGAAACACAAATAAAGTCTCTGACACCCGGGAGCGGAATTTAAAATTTCAAACTTCATAAATGAAAATAACAATTTAGGACCAAAATCGTTATTCTAAACACAATTTGTTCTCTACATTTTTTCATTTATTAACGAAGATATTGAAGAAAATTTGTTTTGATGACGAAGTATACTCCCCACCTAGCTGAAAATTCGGATTCTCATTTAGCCTATGTTGTGCCTTGGGATAATTGACTCACAAATATGAAAAAAAATCATAGATTTCATCCTAGCCATTTTTGAGCGATTGAGTAAAAAAAGCGCGGACAGACAAACAGACAAGGTTTTCAGTTTTGATGTCATTGTTGTTAGAACGGTAATGATCCCTACTAAAATTTGATTGATTGAGATAAAAATTATTCTCACTAATTATTAATTACAGTACTAGATATAGTAAATAGCTCTGAATACAATTAATATTTTATATTCTGATATATTTCAGTAATGGTTTTTTTATCCGTGTGAGGCTGGCAGATCTGTTTGTTTACATTTCAAACCCTTCCCGTAGGCAGGTTATTGAAATTGACTGAAATATTTCTTATTTCCGTTTGTATTTATTCACTTAATATTCACGGTGGTGTTGTGTTAGCAGTATGTAGATTTATCTATTACTAAACTTCACGAGGAAAATCGGCTTAGTTACCGCAGCCCCGTGACGGACGTTTATTTATGTAGGTATGACTAAGATGAAGCCGACATAGAGACAGCGTACAGCAGAACTGAGACAATATGAGGAGAGGGTTTGGTTTCTAAAGGTGCTTAGAAGGCGATTTCATGAAAACGGTTTATACTAACTGAATTTTGAAAGGTATTAGCCAATTATTATCCCTGCCTGGGAAATTGGAATTAATTTAGTGACAAACTCATTCAATAAAGTCCTTAGTCCCACCCTGGTTAGAAAAGGGTGGCAATCTGTAGATAACCCGCTCCAATTAGCTGAAATTGCACAAGATGGGCGTTAATAAATAACATTTTTGTTGTAAAATTTGGAAAATACTTGTTATATCTTTGATGATCTATGATAACTCTTTATGTTGTCTCATTCATGGGATGAATTAATATTAAGTAAATGCATAAAATGATAAAGTAAGAAAATCATTTTGAGTTTCAGAGCAGATCTTCCTTAAGGGAAATCAGCTACTCAGGCTTTACTCATGACGCGATTTTTGAAAAATCTCCATCGATCCAACCCAGATGAGGTCCGTTCAAAACTGTATATATATATATACAGTTTTGTGTATATATAAATATATATATATATGTGTGTGTGTGTGTGTGTGTGTGTGTGTGTGTGTGTGTGTGTGTGTGTGTGTGTGTGTGTGTGTGTGTGTGTGTATTAAGGGGCTTCTATCGGACGCAATTTTTATTTGATCGTTACCAAACTCGATATTTAAACGTTTTATGTAAAACTAAAGATCAAGTTTGTTAACGGTTAAAATCCGACCAGTGAGGGGGGGGTTTAGAGGGGGAATTTCGAAAAATCTTAATATCTCCGTTATCATGCATCGGATCGAAATATTGTATAGAATCAGTGTTATTGAAAATGTAATTTTCTATAAATTTTGTTATGTTCATTTTTTCACTATATTTGTTATTAACGGAGATATTCACATTTTTTAGTTCTCGGCCTTCAGTAAACCCTCACTCCAACTCCTAACATGGTTTAGTTGAACTTGAAGTTCTTGGTATCGGTGAAAAATCTTCCAAAGTAACTTTTACAGTTTGTACAATTTCAATTGCTTTAATAGATTAGTCTTTAGGTACTTTGTAAGCATTGGGATTTCTTTTAATAACGAGACCATTTTCAAGACTATATACGCTGCATTTACATCAAGCCATTTTGATTTTTTTTTTAAACATTTTTTCAGATCTTTTTTTGGAATTATTTCAAATATTATTTCTCATAACATCTTACAATATGTATAAATACTATATATTTATTAAAACCATTTCTGCTTTCTAAATCATTCATCATAATTATAATTAAAAGGTCTGTTCTCAGAAAAGAGAGCAGAATATCCAAGTCACTAAAGCAACTGGCGATCAGAACTATCTTTGCCAACCAACCTAAGGAGGTCTTAAAGGGCATATACTCAAGCTCTGCTAAACACTTCAGGGGCTCTGAAGGGAACCTTGACTTCAGGGATAATAGTGTGCTCAATTTTGCAACAACTTCAGTTCTCAGACAAGAATATCCAATCTGTTTTTATGTTTTAAATATCAATTACAATCAGTTTTTTTATTTACCGTTGTTTTATCAACAAAACCCACTGGATATTTAATCTATTAAAAATAGATTATTAACTGGTATCAACCTGTATTGAGGTCTACTTGTACTTTAGATTCAATCATATAATTGAATCAAGACGGGCCTACAAAACAAGTATACAAATAATATGAAAATTTAAGAGTATAAAAATAAATTAAAATTTCCTTAATATTGGTGAATAGAGTAGAGAGTGAATTTTATTTTTACATTTGTAAGGGTGAGCAAAAATTAAAAAAAATATATTATTGTATGCATAAGTTTTTATAATAATAAAATAGAAAACAAGTACTCTTTGTGTACAAAAAAAAAGGATTAGTGAATCATAGTGGGGAGGTTACTAAACAAGGTATATATTTAATCTTGTAAAAACTGGCTGAAGAGTTAATTCATAAAGTGAGTGAAGATAATATAAAAATAAGGGAAGGAAATAAACTGACATGGGAAGAAAATAAACGAGCAATTGAAAATTTGATAAAAAAAAAATGGATGCTAATAAAATAAAAAATTAGATTTTATTTTATTAAAGAGCTTCTAAATAAAATAATTGACAAAACTAATGATAATTTTAGTTCAAATATCAAATTATTAGAGAAAAAGTTAGGCAAAAATAATCAAAAAGAGATCGAAAATGTAAATCATTGTATAACCAATGTTTCAGATAATCATCCTGTGATAATAAAGTACCTAAAATGGAATTAAATGAAATCATGGCTGATGAATGTTTTCAACATCAGGATGTGTTAGACAGTGAGCAATTTTGTAAACTTGATTGACCATTAAACAATAATAAAGGTGTTCTTAAGCACAAAAATGTATAGAATCTAATCAGTATTATATGTCTCTTTATTATTCATCTCATGACTGCAGAAAACAAAAACCTGTCTACAAAACATATGCTTCTACACCTAATCTATATCATACACTTCCAAAGAGATATAAATATAAGACATATAAATCTTTCATTATATTATTCACTCCTTAACAAAAGGAATTTTTATAGATGAACCAGTTCTAATAAAAAAAAACAAAGTGAATTTAATAAAGTCTAGCTAAGAATTTAATTGAAGTTTGAAGTTCATGTTATGTGGCTCTTATTATCTTAGTTGAACATAAAGGTGAATAAGACAGTTACATCAAATTAGAAGGATTAATAAATTAATTAAAAAACGGTTAATATTGTCTTTATATAACTCAACAGAATAGTTGCATACAATTAGAAGGATTTTGAAATAAAATGCATAGTGATAAATATTACATTTATTTAAATAAAAATAATACAATCAAATTAATTCATTTAGTCTACGATAAATATGACAATGAGAAACTCCAGTGTAACAACAGTGGTTTTTAAAAAATATACCCTCATTATAAAAAAATATTATAATATAATTTTGAGAAAAATCATATCACATTTATATAATTATAAAAAAAAATAAAATTAAAAGGTCTCAGACAAGAGAGCATAATATCCAAGTCCCTAAGGCAACTACGGCGATCAGAACTACCTTCACCTGCGTTTAGCAGGAAATACTTTAGGGTTAACAATTTCTAAACTTCATGACAACAAAGACTGGTCTCATCAGTGCATTTGTTTGATTGGTTCTTGGTCAATACTCAATGAGCCCGGTTTCAGCGCTCTTCATTTTGTTCTTGGAGTCTTTTGGGATTCTTGAGTTCTTCGTAACAAATATTCAAATGGATTTGAGCTAGTAGGCAACACAATTAAAACTTTTTTGACTAAAGTAGATTTCCGTCTAACTCATCATTGAGAGTATCAGCATTAGCCTACGTTTGTAAACAAGTAGCCATTCTGCAAAGGACAAGTACTCGCTGGGGAGTAGTTAAGAGATTTGGGTGCCAACTATTTTTCGGACAGCTCCTTCCTCTGTGTCCATTTCAGCTTCTAATGATGATAAAATATAAAATAAAAAACATATAGAAAAAGGAAAAAAATAATAATAATTTTGAATTTATAAAAATCTTAACTATTAGATACTCCCAGAATAATAAGAAAATTCAATGAAGTACCACTTTTTTACGGTTTGACAAAAGATACCCATTGTAAAAATATTTCCAGGAAACTGAGAATCAAGCCTTCCACAATAATAATAAAAGTGTATAAATTATTGCTTTAAAGTGTAATTTTAAAATGTATTGGGGTGAAGTAATTGGCAGAATGTATTGGCCACCATAATTATAGAGGCATAATTGCCTTATATTCTTGTCATTGAAAAGAGGAAAAAATCAGCTGACATAATTTACTATCTTTCACCAAAACGATTCCAGGTTAGTTATTGAAGTAAAAAAAGGCCCTTACATATTAGATCAATTTACTGCATTCATTATATTAACAAATGGCTTACGGACCGGGAAATAAATTTCAGACGAACAACTTACATTTCAACGAGGCTAGTTCAGTAAAATTCCTAAGTCCAGATTCTAATAATGCCACAATTACTACACATCTATGGAAAAGTGCAACTGGAACAGACTAACTGACGAGTTTGAAGAACTAGACCAGCCCTTATATAGGAGTAAGTGGAGGGGGTCCTGCAAGGGGTGGGTTTAGTCCTCTTCTTATTCTATTTAACAGCTTGGGGAACAATGGAAACTGAATTCCGGAATAAGAGTAAGTCGTGGGAAACTGAATTCCCGAATAAGAGGAAATCGTGGGAAACAAGAACGTCAACAGGGGCAGCCTTATAAGCGGCCGTACGCAGTGGCTGCGTAAACTAAGCTGATTTTCTAGCCAGGGTGGGACTAAGGATTTTATTTAATGAATGCATATGCATGTAACAATGTTTATAGGAACTTCTATTTGCAATGAGATTGGTTCTATTCAATTTCTCCCCCTTCAAAGCCCAATTCTCACTGGTCCGATTTGAGCAAATTTTAACGAACTTCTTTCAACATAAAACGTTCAATTTTCGAGTTAGATAACAGTCAAACAAAAATTATATATATATAATTTTATATATAAACTATATATATATATATATATATATATATATATATATATATATATATACGAGGGGTGTACAGAAAGTTCTAAGCCTGATATATATATATATATATATACAAATATATTTTCAACTTACATATTTTTATTTTTCAATATAGTCCCCCTCAACAGCAACGCACTTATTCCACCGCTTTTCCAACATCTGTAACCCGGTCAAAAAAAAATTGTTGTCAAAACCTTCCAAAACAACTTTGACAGCTGAGATCACAGCTGAGCTTACACCTTTAATGTCTAAAATTTCATAGAATACATATTTCGAGAAAAGTGTATCATTTTCAGGAGTAAAACTCTTTAAAACTGTCCGAATACAATAAATATATTAAAAAATATTCTTTCTCTAAATATAAATTAAAGAACTTCATATCTAAAGGATGATTTTATACACAGGACGAATGATATACAAATTTTTAAATAAAATAAAAAAGTTAAAAAACATAATTTTTATCATATTCTTCAACAGAAAGCAAAACAAGTACTGTAATATATCTGAATATAATAATATTGAAATTTATAATAAATCAGAATAATTTTTATATCAATTACTCAAATTTTCCTAATCCAAATACTTAAGAGGGGGGGGGGTTCTACAGAGCGTATTTGTATGTATTTCGTATAATTAAGGTCTCTTGAAAAAAATATTTGGTATTTACGCTTTGAATAAAGTGCTATATAACAGAATACTGTGTATGCGACATGAGTAGGAGTGGGGGTTTGCTGAAGTCTGAAAATTGAAAAATGCAAAAATCTCGGTTAATATTCAAGATAGAGAATAATGTATAAAACCACACAAATTTGTTACAATCAATATATATCAATTCTTTATCATACTCAATTGGAATTGGTAATAAGGCAATTCTTCGAGAACATCTTGCACAAAATATGATATAATTGGAGTCTCCGATTTAAGAAGGAGAACCATGAAGGAACAGGTTAGTTCCTGATAAGGAAAAACTCTTAAAACAGCCCTCTACCGGTCAAAACAAGAATAGCTCCAGGTAGAACAGCTGTTCTATTGATGGATCTAGAGGGAGGAAAGTTGTACTAGCTCTCACAATGGAGTTTAAGGGTTTGAACCCCTAGGGTTTTAAATGGGACAAGAACCTTTACGAAAGACTAGATTATTTTTGGTAAAGACCATAGGCATTCAGCTCTTCTTCCAGGTGTTTGCTTAGAATAACTGTCAAAAAAATTTTAAATCGATCGACATATGTCATATAAACCAAAAAAATGTAACTTATTTACGTCACTTTTCGCTACTAAGGCTAATTGGGCTACGGGTAATACGTTTAGTTATATAGGAATTGTTATATATACAATAATGTTGAAAATGTAATACTTGTCAACTAGATTGGTAGGGCGCAGGTTATTCATGTAAGTTATGGCGTTGATCATGCTCTTACTTGGTAAACCTAGAATCGTGAGTTCGATTCTGACCTGGGCAATAAAAATTTAATTAGTGATGTAGTCATTAAATAAAACCCTTAGTTCCCAGCCTAAAAAAGGGTGCTGACCCGTATATAACCTTTCCCAATTAGCCTTAGTAGCACAAACTAGACCTTAACAAATAACACTTAATATTTTCATATTACTTTTGTTATGTAACCAATCTTGTTTTTTCAAAATTAATTAATGTTCATGTTTTGCTGCTATGGCTGATAGTGACGGGATATCTACAGGTTACCATCCTTTACAAGCCAGGGGGGGGGACTAATGATTTTATTTAATGAGGTAGTCACTAAAAAAATCTCAAATTTGCCAGGCGGGATTCGAACTCGCCACTCTAGGTTTACCATGCGAGATTAAGCCCAACGCTTTAACTCAGATGGCTAACCTTGTTTTATTCTCACCAATCGTTTTGCTATTTATTAACGTCCACTACTGCTACAAAAACCAATTGGGGCGGGTTATCTATGGGTTACCACCCTTTTCATGCGAGGTGGGGCTTAAGATTTTATTTAATTAGTTCTTGACTAAATAAATTATTGTACATTCCTGTTCAAATTACTCTAAGTTCTTTGTGAATCGAACTCATGACTTAAGTTAACCAAATGAGTAAAAGAACAACGCCCTGAAGTCTCATGGCTAACCTGAGCCTCTGAGGGAGGGTTTATGGGGGAATTCAGAAAATTCGAAATACCTCCGTTATTATATGTCGGATCGAAATGTTACAGAGAACAAATCTTATTGAAAATTTAATTGCCTATAATTGTTGTTATATGCGTATTCTCTCTGTCATAACTATTATCCAACATATTTGGATTTTTTTAGTTTTCAGGCTTCTGTCCACCCCTATCATGTCATATTAACAATAAGCTGTTGTACCATGAAACACTTTATTGGAAGCTTAAATAAGAAATATTGTTTTCATTGACTTTTACTGTGTGAGATGTCATTATTTAAGATTTAAATGAAAACTCGAAAATGGTTATTTGATTTATACCATACTCGATATTTTACTGTTTTAATTAATATTGAGGATAATGTTAGTTAACTGCTGAAAGCGGACGAGGAATGGGAGGAAGGTTCAGGGAGAGATTCGAAAATTCATAATATCTCAGTTATTATGAGTCATATCGAAAAATGTTATAGAACTAATCTTGTTTCTTGAGAAATCTAGCTTATCATACGCAAAAGCTGCGTAATTATTTTATTAATGCAAGTATATCAATAAACATTTCAAGTCTATATTAAATAACAAGTCCCGTTTAAATAGGCTTTGGAGTTGGGCAATCCTTGGGCACGGCCATTTTCCACCAGAGGTGTCTCCATTGAGTTGGCGTATTTTCGAGCGTATCTTTCTTTCGCGCTTCATTAGCTCCATCTTCTTTTTCTCCTGCTGCGGCAGTGCTTATTTCAAAATTTCCTTCAAAACCTCTTCCCTTTCAGACAAGCTGTATAAATTCCTGGCCCAACATCGAGAAGAGGAACAGTAACTGTCAGTAAATGTCTTCAAAGGATACATCTTACCAATTGTAGACATTGCATTGTATTGATTTTAATGACATTAATCAGTTTCGTATTGGACTAAAAAAAAAATACTATCTAATAACTATTTTCTTCCTGGTTGTGCGTTTTGCCATTAAGAATCAATACAATATGGATTTTATTTTTCCTTGATCCAACCCTTTCAGTAAGCGCTCCCACTCATGCCTTTTTTACCTAATTCTACTTCATGACTAACCATCTCATATCTACACATTAGGTTGTTACTGGGAATTTTTTTTTTTATTTTACGTCCACTTCATGCAACTAGGCTAATCGGGACTGGTTATCTACAGGTTACCATCCTCTTCTAGCCGGGGTGGGCCTAAGGAGTTTATTTAATGAGGCCGTCATTAAATAAATTTTCACTGCCCAGGGCAGGATTCAAACCCGCCACTCTAAGGTCTGCCCTGGGAGATTAGGACCAACGCCCTAACCCGCACGGCCACCCGAGCCCCTACCGGGAAATTTAATAGCCTAAAATTGCTGTTCTGTATATTGCTTCTCTGACTCGAATATTAACCGAGATATTTGACTCGTTTTACTTTTCAGTCTTCTGTAAACCCCGACTCCTATTAATGCGATTTCACTATGTCCAGATTCGCTGAACATCTCAGGTCCAACTAAATTTCAAGTACTGATCATATTCTTTTTTAAAAAAGTGGAAAATTGACAGTTTCAGATTTACAGCTGGGTGATGGACTTTTGTCACCTTCAAGGTAAGATGGATGAGCATTGGAAGACAGTCTTGCGAAATTAGAGTTACCTCAGTACCTCATTTCTCCGAAGGCAATTCTTCTATAACTAAGCTCGACTGTTTCGTCTTCACGAGTAACAAAGTCATATAATAAATTATTACATACTTACTGGAGTTACCTTTATTTATTAAGAATTAATACATTCCAATATTAGTTTTCTTAAAAGCATTTTATTTAGAAAATGAAAATGTTATATGCTTCCATTTAAGTGTGAAATATGTCTCGGAAATTAGCAAAATACTGTCAAGCCTTTATTTGTTTCTCAAAATTTTACTACGTAGCATTTGTGGTCGAATACTGCATCAAAGGTGCCGGGTTCGACGCTGGTGGTTGAATAAATGTTAATGTTAATTTTGTCGTATGGTTACCTGGCTTCTAGGTTGGACTTCAATCTGCTCACTTATAGCTACACAGCATCGAGAGACAGTTCAGTAGCTATTTGAATAATGGTGGTACTATTTTTGTCTTTAATGGAACTACAATACGTCATAGAATGCGTCTAGCTTTCCTTCATGGTCCGATAAGCCTAAGGTTTTCCTTTTATTAATACGGAATTCTTGGGCTGTAGTATAATTAGGTATTATTTCGAATTCTGTTTAATCGACCCAGCCTCCCTGAGTCTACCCTGTAGATAGAATAGTTAGTTCTCCTCAATCTGACATTAGGATATCACAACAAAATTTATTTTGGCAAATGCACATTGACTTGAAAAAAGTTCAAAGTAACTAAGCTATATTATTTAAATATTTGCAACAGAATCTCATGCACAGTGAATAACTCCGTTTCCTTGCACGAGTCTCTGGACTGGACTGAGAGTCTCCAGGTTTGCATCTTTGGAAAGAAAAATTTTGTAACTAAAATCCTCAAAGTGTGGTGATTACTTGATTATTTCAAACTTTTGTTTTCAATACTTATTGTTATTATCGAGTTCATCAATTCTTGAAACTACGATAGATTTTCACAAAAGTTTTGAGCTTTTTACGACCGCTTTTAGTTGTTAGTTTTTTATTTACATTGAGGTGAAGAAGGGATGAATTATTTGTGTTCAGTTACCGTCATATTGATTTTTAAAAAAATAATGTTTGCTCATTTGAGACCATGAAGAACAGTAGATGTTTGTATATATATAGAATACAACAGCTATGATATTTCAATGTGAACGCCGAATTGCCCAAATGATCTACCACGGAAGTTAGTAACCTACATACATACATATTCATTATATATATATATATATATATATATATATATATATATATATATACGGTATATATTTATTATAACTATCGTGTTATTTATATCTGTGGTTTCATAGATGGCATATAAGGTGTATTTGGCAACAAGCGGAACACTAAAAAATAATGAATATAAATTACTTTTAGTTTTTGTTTTATTCTTTATTCAGCGAACACATTAATGTGGAAGAGGTGAAGCAAATACATCAATAACTAACGCCCTTTGGGGCTCAGATTTTCCGTGTGAGTTAAGGCGATGGCCTTAATCTCACATGGTAAACCTAGAGTAGTGAGTTCGATTCCCGCCTGGGCAATAGGAATTTATTTGCCAAGGAACTCATTTAATAAAATACTTAGTCCCATCCTGGCTAGAAAAGAGGTTTATATTTGTCATACTAGCAAAACGTGGATGTAATAAATAATAATAAACCTTTGGAGTAACATGTTTATTAAATTTTTTAACAGAAATTATATATTATACACTAAATATTCCTTCAACATCCTGAGGATTGCTTAGGAATAAAAAGAGACAATATGATTTTAGACTAGAGGGCACTTTTCAAATTTTATTGGTCGGTATCAAACAGGCCCGCGTTTCAAAAACAGTATATTTCATAGCGGCAGTGTGCTTTCAGTTCAAACGTTCGGGGTATTGATGATTGTTGGCTTGATGGGAAAGCACTCTGACGGTTTTTTCAATAAACTGTTTGAGGAAGGTAGGCCTGTTTCTTCCAGATATCTAGAAGGCTTCTGGTCTTCATCTTTCCCATTGGAGCTAAACTTAGTGTAGTTTCTTGGCAATGTTTGATGATAGTCCATTCTTCGGAAGTTCGTGTAGGTAGTCCTTCTGAAGAGCACTCTCGTGATACTCAGAAAACCGAATGAAAGTGTTGAGCACAATGGTGACTGTGAATGGACCTAGAATAAAAATATAACTTAGCAAAACGAATAAAGAACTAATCTAAAATATACTGAAAGAACAATTAAATATAAAACTATAATAAAAATAGCGTAACATCGCCCTTTGTTTTCCACTGAATGTTGTGCTTTTGAAGTTTTTCACTTGTGTTGTCATTACTGACCATGCTTGTTGTCTCCAGCTGGACCTTACTGGTCTATTCAATAAAATAAAAAATTGCCAATCACCATCGTTGTGGGGCACAAACCAAATAAAAAAATATTAACCGCTCTTTCCAAAACGATTTGAAATGCTGCAGTGTTCCTAAATCGTGAACACACCCAACTAGTGGCTTAGCTGCATTCAAAGAAGGAATGGGAATATGTGAATATAGGTTAATGGTGCATGGCCCAGTTCAAGGATGATGAGCCTCTTCAAGAAGAAATGTAATAATCTATAGATTGAACAGCAATGCCAGATTTTCTCTGGTTCAACGAAAGCTGTGATAATAAGAATTTGGTAATGTAAATGAACACAATTATCAGACATGCTCCAATTCTGTTAATGACTTGCGCATCAGAGAAATACTCTGTTTCTAAATTATGAATTCATGCGATAGATCAATGGACGCCTGACAACAGCTATGAACCAGTAATAGGCCTGAAAAATAGATGAACAAATTACCATTTGGTCCTCTCTATGGACCCAATGTCTAGTAGAGCCCTGTGATTTTAAAGATGAACTGTTTTGCTATTCTCCACAAGTTGAGTAAGATATGCCATGAGGAAATATATTACCAGTCTTGAAATAACAAAGCTGGTGGTTTCCAGATGTAATGATTAGAGGTTAGGAAGAACCTGCGTCTCAAAATGAACACACATACCGACATATGATGCTGTTCATATGAAGACGTAGTAGACCACGATGTGTCACTGTAATAGACCTTCTTGCTATCTTATCCCAGGTATGCTCTATGAGTGCTATAGGAAGAACCTGCGTCTGAAAATGAACACATATACCGACATATGATGCTGTTCTTATGAAAACGTAGTAGACCACGGTATGTCACTGTAATAGACCTTCTTGCTATCCATCCCAAGAGTGCTCTATGAGTGCTATAGGGAGAACCTGCTTCTGAAAATGAACACATATACCGACATATGATGCTTTTCTTATGAAGACGTAGTAGACCACGGTATGCCACTATAATAGACCTTCTTGCTATCCATCCCAGGTATGCTCTATGAGTGCTATAGGAAGAACCTGCGTCTGAAAATGAACACATAAACCGACATATGATGCTTTTCTTATGAAGACGTAGTAGACCACGGTATGCCACTATAATAGACCTTCTTGCTATCTTATCCCAGGTATGCTCTATGAGTGCTGTAGGAGGAACCTGCGTCTGAAAATGAACACATACACCGACATATTTTGCTTTTCTTATGAAGACGTAGTAGACCACGGTATGTCACTGTAATAGACCTTCTTGCTATCTTATCCCAGGTATGCTCTATGAGTGCTATAAGAAGAACCAGCGACTGAAAATGAACACAAATACCGACATATGATGCTGTTCTTATGAAGACGTAGTAGACCACGATATGTCACTGTAATAGACCTTCTTGGTATCTTATCCCAGGTATGCTCTATGAGTGCTATAGGAAGAACCTGCGTCTGAAAATGAACACATAAACCGACATATGATGCTTTTCTTATGAAGACGTAGTAGACCACGGTATGCCACTATAATAGACCTTCTTGCTATCTTATCCCAGGTATGCTCTATGAGTGCTATAGGAAGAACCTGCGTCTGAAAATGAACACATATACCGACATATGATGCTGTTCTTATGAAGACGTAGTAGACCACGGTATGTCACTGTAATAGACCTTCATGCTATCCATTCCATGAGTGCTCTATGAGTGCTATAGGAAGAACCTGCGTCTGAAAATGAACACATACACCGACATATGATGCTTTTCTTATGAAGACGTAGTAGACCACGGTATGCCACTATAATAGACCTTCTTGCTATCCATCCCAGGTATGCTCTATGAGTGCTATAGGAAGAACCTGCGTCTGAAAATGAACACATAAACCGACATATGATGCTTTTCTTATGAAGACGTAGTAGACCACGATATGTCACTGTAATAGACCTTCTTGCTATCTTATCCCAGGTATGCTCTATGAGTGCTATAGGAAGAACCTGCGTCTGAAAATGAACATATATACCGACATATGATGTTGTTCTTATGAATAAGTAGTAAACCACGGTATGCCACTATAATAGACCTTCTTGCTATCTTAACCCAGGTATGCTCTATGAGTGCTATAGGAAGAACCTGCGTCTGAAAATGAACACATATACCGACATATGATGCTGTTCTTATGAAGACGTAGTAGACCACGGTATGTCACTGTAATAGACCTTCATGCTATCCATTCCATGAGTGCTCTATGAGTGCTATAGGAAGAACCTGCGTCTGAAAATGAACACATACACCGACATATGATGCTTTTCTTATGAAGACGTAGTAGACCACGGTATGCCACTATAATAGACCTTCTTGCTATCTTATCCCAGGTATGCTCTATGAGTGCTATAGGAAGAACCTGCGTCTGAAAATGAACACATACACCGACATATGATGCTGTTCTTATGAAGAAGTAGTAAACCACGGTATGCCACTATAATAGACCTTCTTGCTATCTTATCCCAGGTATGCTCTATGAGTGCTGTAGGAGGAACCTGCGTCTGAAAATGAACACATACACCGACATATGATGCTTTTCTTATGAAGACGTAGTAGACCACGGTATGTCACTGTAATAGACCTTCTTGCTATCTTATCCCAGGTATGCTCTATGAGTGCTATAGGAAGAACCTGCGTCTGAAAATGAACACATATACCGACATATGATGCTGTTCTTATGAAGACGTAGTAGACCACGATATGTCACTGTAATAGACCTTCTTGCTATCTTATCCCAGGTATGCTCTATGAGTGCTATAGGAAGAACCTGCGTCTGAAAATGAACACATATACCGACATATGATGCTTTTCTTATGAAGACGTAGTAGACCGCGGTATGCCACTATAATAGACCTTCTTGCTATATTATCCCAGGTATGCTCTATGATTGCTATAGGTAGAACCTGCGTCTGAAAATGAACACATATACCGACATATGATGCTTTTCTTATGAAGGCGTAGTAGACCACGGTATGCCACTATAATAGACCTTCTTGCTATCCATCCCAGGTATGCTCTATGAGTGCTATAGGAAGAACCTGCGTCTGAAAATGAACACATATACCGACATATGATGCTGTTGTAATCAATACGCAGTAGAGCACGGTGCGTCACTATAATAGACCTTCTTGCTATCTTATCCCATGTGTGCTCTATGAGTGCTATAGGAAGAACCTGCATCTGAAAACGAACTCATATACTGACATATGATGTTGTTCTTCTCAAGACGTAGTAGAACACGGTATACCACTATAATAGAACTTCTTGCAATCCATCTCAAGTTTGCTCTAAGAAGTACCTGTATCTGAAAATGAACGATGGATTACTGACAATTTTAGTAGAGAATATTCAGATGATATGGAGAAGAATCCAAATCTGGGATTTCACACATATACGAAGAAGAGGGGATCTACTTCTATTTCACAATCATGATAGTTCGCTTACACCTATTCTTCTTTTTGTGGTAACCTGTAGATAACCCGTCCCAATCAGCCATAGTAGCATAAAGGGGACGTAAATATCACCTATTCTTCCCAAGGTGTAATCAAAGAAGGCCATACCTGGAATAGTACTTAAACAATTCAGAAAACAGAAATACCAAAATATGCTTTGAGCCCTGGCAGAAGTCGTTTGAGGCATGGCGTCTGCTATACCCACTATAATGGTTTGCTTTCCCAAATGTTTTTAGAGTATCCGGAGGTGAGAAACTGAAACAATTCAGAAAACAGAAATACCAAGATATGCATTGAGCCCTGGCAGGAGATATTTGAGGAATGACGTCTGCTATACCCTCTGTAATGGTTTGTTTTCCCGATTGTTTTTCAAGAATCCTGAGATGAAAAACTGAAACAGTACAGAAAACAGAAAACCCAAAATCTCCATTGAGTCTTGGCAGGAGTTGTTTGAGGCATGGTGTCAGCTACACCCACTCTAATGGTTTGGTTTCCCGAATATTGTTCGAGAATCCGGAGGTGAGAAACTGAAACATTTCACAGAACAGAAATACCAAAATCTCCATTAAGTCCAGCGGGAGGTATTTGAAGCCGAGGTTCTTCTATACACGCTGTAATGGTTTGTTTTCCCTAATGCTGCCCAAGAATCTCGAGCTGAGAAACTGAAACGTCACAGAGAATGGAATTACCATAATCTCCATTAAGTCCAGCAGAAATACCAAAATATGCTTTGATTCTTGGCAGGAGTTGTTTGAGGCATGGTGTCAGCTACACCCACTGCAATGGTTTGCTTTCCAGAATGTTTGAGAATCCCAAGGTGAGAAACTAAAACAATTCAGAAAACAGAAATACCAAGATATGCATTGAACCCTGGCAGGAGTTGTTTGAGGCAGCGAGTCTGCTATACCCACTGTAATGGTATGCTTTCCCGAATGTTGTTCGAGAATCCCGAGGCGGGAAACTGAAACAGTTCAGAGAATTCAAATACCCAAAACTGCATTGAGTCCTGCAGGGAGTTATTTGAGGCATAGTATCAGCTACACCCACTCTAATGGTTTGGTTTCCCGAATATTGTTCGAGAATCCGGAGGTGAGAAACTGAAACATTTCACAGAACAGAAATACCAAAATCTCCATTAAGTCCAGCGGGAGGTATTTGAAGCCGAGGTTCTTCTATACACGCTGTAATGGTTTGTTTTCCCTAATGCTGCCCAAGAATCTCGAGCTGAGAAACTGAAACGTCACAGAGAATGGAATTACCATAATCTCCATTAAGTCCAGGTGGGAGGTATTTGAAGCCGAGGTTCTTCTATACACGCTGCAATGGTTTGTTTTACGTAATGTTGTTCAGAGAGTAGAAATACCAAAATATGCTTTGAGCCCTGGCAGAAGTCGTTCGAGGCATGGCGTCTGCTATACCCACTGTAATGGTTTACTTTCCCAAATGTTTTTAGAGTATCCGGAGGTGAGAAACTGAAACAATTCAGAAAACAGAAATACCAAGATATGCATTGAGCCCTGGCAGGAGTTATTTGAGTAATGACGTCTGCTATACCCACTGTAATGGTTTGTTTTCCCGATTGTTTTTCAAGAATCCTGTGGTGAAAAACTGAAACAGTACAGAAAACCTAAAATCTCCATTGAGTCTTGGCAGGAGTTGTTTGAGGCATGGTGTCAGCTACACCCCCACTGTAATGGTTTGTTTCCCGAATGTTTGAGAATCCCAAGTCGAGAAACTGAAACAATTCAGAAAACAGAAATACCATGATATGCATTGAACCCTGGCTGGAGTTGTTTGAGGCAGCGAGTCTGCTATACCCACTGTAATGGTTTGCTTTCCCGAATGCTGTCGAGAATCTCGAGGCGGGAAACTGAAACAGTTCAGAGAATAGAAATACCCAAAACTGCATTGAGTCCTGCAGGGAGTTATTTGAAGCTGAGGTTCTTCTATACTGCTGTATTGGTTTGTTTTCCCTAATGTTCCAGAATACTGAGAGTAGAATCTGAAACGTATCTAAGATCAATAATACCAAAATCTGCAGTGATTCCTAGGAGGAGTTGTTTGATGTAGAGCTTTTGATATAACCGCAGTCATTGTTTGCTTTCCCGTACATTGTTCAACAATCCCGAGGGGAGAAACTAAAACAGTTCAGAGAACAGAAATACCAAGATATGCATTGTGCCCTGGCAGGAGTTGTTTGTGATAGTGTGTCTGCCATATCTGCTGTAATGGGTTCCTTCCCCGAATGTTGTTCGTGAATCTCAGGATGCGAAACTATATTGATTTTCAATTTCCTAATGATGATGAAAAAGAGAATCTGAAATAGAACCAAAATACCTAAATTTCCCGTAATCCTTGGCAGGCGCTATTACAGTCAATCCTTTACCAATAGCCATAGTAACGTTTTATTTTTTAGGACAATGAGGAAGAAAGGTAATGAATAGAAGTTAAAACAGTTACAGAGAACAAAAATACCGAGAATGTATTTCTGCAGCAGAGATACTGGAACAGTTACAGAGGACGTAAATAACAAAAATCATTTTCATTGCTGGTATTTCGCTTTCTCCAGTCAGAGCTTCTGCTATAACCACTGCAATAGTCGTTCATTACCGAATGATGATCAAGAATATCGACTACGTGAAGCTGGAAAAAAAGATACTTAAAATTTAGTGCCAAAGTAAGAATTTTAAACATTTACATGACATGAATTAAATTGTCATTTGATGGCGACGGATGATTTTAGTCAGTTATCCCACTGTATCCGGAGTAATGATTGTGAATATTCCGAGTAGTGAAAATGATCCAACGTACATTCAATGAAGCTTACGAGTGTTGTCTATTTCAGAACACCAGCTGTACCTGTAACACTGATTGTCACTGTCATACATTCTAGAGTAGATTATCAAGTAATACAACAAGGTGTAACTGAAACATTTACAGAGCAATAATACCGAAACTCCCAGGAATTGTGACCTTTACCTCAGAAATGGCCATGGAAACGAGGTTAGAGAAGCTGCAACAGTAACCAAGAACAGAATTACTAATTTTTGTATTGAGACTCGTAGGAGTTGTTTCACGGAAGATTTCGGCAATACACGCTGTAATGGATTTCTTTGTTTCTTATGAATGGGAAAGGTTGTCTATTCCCAAATATCAAGTCAGTGAAAGAAGAGAATCTGAAACATTCTTCGATAAATTAATTGTAATTAGTTGTAACACTGTCAGGCATAATCCCAGTCAGAGCTTATCCACTGGAATAGTTTAATTTGTCTACTGGTAGCCATCGAAGAGACGGTGAAACAATTACAGACAACACAAATACCGAAAATTGCTCTCGCAAGCAGTAAAACGCGTTCTTCAGTCAGGGCTTCTGCTGTATCCACTGTAGAGGTTGTCCATTCTCGAATGGTGAACAAAACAGCCAAAGAAGGGAAGAGTTACCCAGTTATGTCAGGCGTTGATTCAGTGGAGTTTCTGCTATATCAGCACTAATGCTAGCCCATTTCAGAATGTTGTTCAAAAATCTCGCCAATACGAACTGAAACAGTTACAGAGAAATACATATCTAAATGTGCTTTTATACGAGGTGGGCATTGTTTCTCTATGCCTGCAATATTGGTTGCCAATTTCCAAAGGACATTCAGGAATTTCGGCAATGAGAATCTGAAACAATTGCTCTAAACAACATGCTTAAATGTGCTTTTGTATGCGACTGCCTATTATGGTACGGTTCCACCAGCTGACGCAAGCAGAGCAGGGGTATGCTGAGATGCGTCCATGATCACTTGCAGTGATCACTTGCGGATGTTCAGGGACCGATATTGAAGGATATTTATTATTACAATGAATAGTCTTCGATTGTGGCGGAATAAGTAAAGTATTCGGCTTTCATAACTATTTATACTTATAATTCAAGGTCCATCTGCACGCATGAAATTTGTGAAAGACAAACAGCTTTTTTAATCTGGATATATAATCGAAATGTAAGTCTATATTCAATATATTATAGTTAGCAAAAAAATTACAAATATTTCACTAAAAGCGCTAAAATAAAAAATATAAATGTAACATTCCAAAAAGTGTTACAATAATATACAATATTATTGTGGAACAAATAACAAGAACATTTTTAATAACGCTCATAATAACTTTGTAAATTAAACTCTACTGAAACAGTTACAGAGAACGACATACCAAAATTCGTTATTAGAGCTGACACGCGCTGTTTCAGTAGCCTTACTGTTATATCCTCACTAATGGTTGACTATTTCCGACTGAAGTTCATGAATATCTGAAGCTGAAACAGTTACATTAGACAACATATCTAAATGTACTTTTACACGAGGTGGGTGTTGTTTCTGTTATGCCTTCACTATTGGTTACCAATTTCCGAAGGACGTTCAACAATCTCTTCTACGAGAAGCTGAAACAGTTACATTGGACAACATTTCTAAATGTACTTTTATACGAGGTGGGCGTTGTTTCTGTTATGCCTGCAATCTTGGTGACAATTTCCGAAGGACGTCCAAGAATCTCTTCGATGAGAAGCTGAAACAGTTACATTGGACAACATACCTAAATGTGCTTTTATACGAAGTGGGTGTTGTTTCTGTTATGCCTGAACGATTGGTTGCCAATTTCCGAAGGACGTTCAAGAATCTCTTCGATGAGAAGCTGAAACAGTTACATTGGACAACATACCTAAATGTGCTTTTATACGAGGTGGGTGTTGTTTCTGTTATGCCTGCACCATTGGTTGCCAATTTCCGAAGGACGTTCAAGAATCTCTTCGATGAGAAGCTGATACGGTTACATTGGACAACATACCTGAAGGTACTTTTATACGAGGTTTGCGTTGTTTCTTTATTGCCTGCACCATTGGTTGCCAATTTCCGAAGGACGTTCAAGAATCTCTTCGATGAGAAGCTGAAACAGTTACATTGGACAACATACCTGAAGGTACTTTTATACGAGGTTTGCGTTGTTTCTTTATTGCCTGAACGATTGGTTGCCAATTTCCGAAGGACGTTCAACAATCTCTTCGATGAGAAGCTGAAACAGTCACATTGGACAACATACCTAAAAGTTTTTTTACGAGGTGGGCATTGTTTCTTGATTGCTTGCACTAATGTTTGCCAATTTCTGAAGGACGTTTACGAATCTCTTCGATGAGAAGCTGAAACAGTTACATGGGACAACATACCTATATGTACTATTATACGTGGTGGGCGTTGTTTCTATTATGCCTGTACTAATGGTTGCCGAGTTCTGAAGGATATGGATGATATGTCCATTGTTATTCGGCTCTTACCACTATTTATATATGAAATACGAGATCCATCTAAGATTTTATATTCTGGATATACCAAGGAAATGATGGACTATAATCAACATTTTATAGTTAGCAAAGAATTCACAATTATTCTACCTAAAGCGCTACAGTACAAATTTAAATTTATCATCCCATCCATTTACAGTGTTGCAATAATATTCAATATTATTGTGGAATAAATAACAAGAAAATTTTTATTATGTTCATAATAACATAATAACTTTAAAAATAAAATAATTTGAATGGATAGTAATTTATATTCAAAAATAAATAACTAGAGCTGACTACTTTTCACATTTAGGCTTTATCACTTATTTTTTCATATTTTATAACATTACTTAAGCATCATATAACATTTCAATGTTTTAATCAGCATCAACTGTTCATAATTAAATTCATTTTGTTTGATATTCCTTAACAGGTATTGTATATATTGTAAATATCAGATTAATATAAAATATCAAATAAATTAAAAAAATAACTAATTGTGACTTTTAACTACAGTAGATCACAGCCTTTTGATTTTAATGCTCTTAAATATGAGAAGTGTATCTTATTTTAATTCGATATACCTAGTTTGATAAATATCTTCATACATATTGCTCATCTTTGATATTTTTATATAGCCCACATACATATCATCTATTATATAGTACATTTCCATTGTTAATATTTATTTAATTACATGCATTACTAAAGTGGAATGTACAAGAAAAGTTAGAACTATAGTACTCATTACGTGTATATTAGGTCTTCTAATTAATCAATGATTCTTTTTTGTATGTAGATGTTTTTCATTTCTGAAAATGTTATAATGTAAATTATTTAAGTATGTTTATGATAATTTACGTATATTTGGTGACAGACTTCATTAGTCTAATGAGTATAATAATGATAGTAGTATAAGTACATTATATTAGAAGTATATATACAGAACTAAAGGTTTTCGTACTGCGTCTTCTCTTGAAAAAAAGCAAAAAAAAAAACATGGCAGCATTTATGCAGGTCTTCGTGATTTTCGCATGGTTGATCTTGGTTCTTTCGGGTGTAAGCCTAGCGAGCATTCTTTCAAAAGCTGAAGTGAAACTGCAGGTACCTGGTGAATGGGAGGAAAATTCTCCAGGAAGCCAGGGCACACCTTGAAGTGCTTCAACGACGGACGGCCACATGCCCTCCCTGAATTTTGAGGCAACACCCACCCCCCCCCCCCCCCACCTCCCCCAAACCACCCACCCCCCCCCCACCCACCTCCCGCCCCCACCCACCCCCCCCCCACCACAACCCCCCCACCCCACCCCCCCCACCCCCCCCCCCCCCCACCACACCCCCCCCCCCCCACTCCCCCCCCGCCCCGCCGCCCCCCCCCCCCACCCCCCCCCGCCCCCACCCCCCCCCCCCCCCCCCCCCCCCCCCCCCCACCCCCCCCCCCCCCCCCCCCCCCCCCCCCCCACCCCCCCCCCCCCACCCCACCCCCCCCCCCCCCCACCCCCCCCCCCCCCCCCCCCCCCCCCCCCCCACCCCCCCCCCCACCACCCGCCCGCCACTACACCACCCCACCCCCCCCCCCCGCCCCACCCCCCCCCCACCCCCCCCCCACCCCCCCCCCCCGCCCCCCCCCCCGCGCCCCGCCCCCCCCCCCCCCCTCCCCCCCCCCCCCCCACCCCCCCCCCCCCCCCCCCCCCCCCCCCCGCCACCCCCCCCCCCCCCACCCCCCCCCCCCCCCAACAATATATTCCTTATTGCTGGAAAGTCCCTATACAAACGAATATATTAGAAAAGCCAAGGATTCAAACATCAAAAGTTAATCATAAATATAATATGTATTTGACCCCTACACTGAGCACATACTCAGACCGTGGAGAGAATTTGGGGAAGTGCAAAGTGGCGAAATAAAAAACATCGTGGGACAGCCAGGCATCACCTTGAATCATATTTGGTAGAATTCATATGGCGACAGCACCCATGGGAAAGGAATTGGAGGCACATTTCAGTGCATTTTAAATTGTATTTCTACACATTTCCCGCCTAAATGTGAATAAAATGTTTTATTTTTAAAAATTGTGTTTTATTTATCATTATAATTCCGTAGAAGGTTATAAGGTAAGTATAACCTCCCTTGCGGGCAATGAATCGTACTACTTAAAACAGTAGCGCACTCTAGCGTGGAGCTCGTGGAACTAAAATGTGGTGGATATAATACAAAAGTACCCCCTTTTCTAGCCAGGGTGGGATTTTAGGATGTTATTTCATGAATTTCGTCACTAAATAATTTGCTTTGCCCAGGCGAGAATCGAACTCGCCACTCTAGGTTTGCCATGTGAGATAAAGGTCAATGCTTTAACTCGCATGGCTAACCTGAGCCCCGAATTTATATTATGACAAATGATTTTATCACTAATCCGAATCATATTTAGAGTTATCATATGTGACTAAAATAAAATCATTTATATTCTGACAAATGATTTTATTTTAGTCACATATGATAACTCTAAATATGATTCGGATTAGTGAGGTTATATATCTCTGTCGCCCCCTTCTCATTTATTTATTTTTCCTAGAAACTAACTCTGTTATTTAGTTCCAATAGAAATGTAAAGTATATGAGCATTTCCGTTATTTAATTTGTATAATGTATTATTTAAACAAAGACTGCTGAATTGCCACATGGAGCCATAGCTGAATATTAACAGTCTTTCAAAATCACACTGAATTGGGCGTACTGTAAAGGCCTTAGACTCATTTGAAGAGACCCTTCTCACATTCCTGTTTTTTAAACCTGCAGCATTTAAAGCTTCCCCTTTGTGAGGAGCTAACAACTTCCTTTTCAATGTAGTCTATGAATAGAACAGCTGTCTACCTTGGGCTATTCGTCGCTCTGACCGATAGAGGTCTACTTCTTTGATTCAATTTTTCACTTCTCTGTCAAATGTATATTCCACACATTTATTTGTAAATGTATATTTCACCCAAAGCCATGAAAATATCAATTTAATAATACTATGGATATTGGTGATATTACTAAAATTAGCCTTTAACTTTGGACTTATCGGTTTTTTAGCAGATTAGCAGGGAAATCAGCTATTGAGATTGTACTCATGACGGAATTTTCGACATTTTTCTTCAAATGTCCATCAATCCTACCTAGTAGATGACGAAAATGAGGTCCGTTCAAAACTGTATATATATATGTCTGTTACCGCTCTAGCGGTCGCAATTTTTGTTTGATCGTTACCAAACTCGATATTTAGTCGTTTTATGTAAAAAGAAAGATCAAGTTCGTTAATGGCTGAAATCGGACCAGTGGGTTTAGAGGGGAGGATTTTCTAAAATTTGAAATATTTCCGTTACTATACGTCGGATTGAAAAATTGTATTGAATCAATCTTATTGCAAATTAAATTTAATATAAATATTGTTATATCCATTTATTCTCTATCTTGCATATTAACCGGGATATTTGCAATTTTATGAAATTGGGGTGGATAACGGATGAGAGTGAGTTTCCCGTCAAAATCTAGGTCGGCCATTTTCTTAACTCTTTGGCTCTCGTGAAATTTCTCTATTGTAAAACTACACGTGGAAAATCTGCTTAGTTTACGCAGCCCCTGCGTGACGGACTTTTTTTTTTTTATTTGGTCTCTATTAGCAAGTTTTTTATTTAACTTAAGCGTTCTCAGGAGTAACGTCATACTTTGGATTAAGCGTTCTCATATGTAACCCACTACACGAATCTACAATCTATTTTTTATAACACCGGCAATTATATATTTTTATAAACAAAACCTGATTTTAAAATAGATTTTTAGAGACATTGCGGGATAAAATATATAGTAATTTAATCATCCTATCGAAAATAATTCTTCATGGGGGTTGAACAGTCTAATCAGATAATAATTAGTAACTCCTCAAGAATTCCATTTTTATATTCATCGTTTTCGTTGGAAGAGCTCTAACTCTTCATAAAGAAAAGTAAAAACAATAAATCCCCAGGTCATGATAAAATAATATATGAGGCTTTTAAGAATCTATGTTCCAGAATGGGAACATTATTCATTAAACCTCATCAATAACACTATAGAAATGGAGAAACCTCTTCGATATTAGTCAAAATCGAAACTAATATTGTTACATATGAAAGGAAACAAAAACGATTTTGGCGACTACCGTGGAATTTCTTTGTTAAACAATATACCAAAATTGGTTACCAGCATTTTAGCTCTCAGAATACAGGTTTGGATGGAATGTTATAGCCTGATTCCAGAAGTACACGCAGGCTTTCTGTACAGAAAAAATTGTCATGCTCAAGTCGCATATCAGTATAAACCTTAGAGCCAAGGGCAGTTATGTATATGCTACATTTCTAAACCCCAAAAGGGGCTCAGGTTAGCCATGCGCCTAAAATCCCACCCTGGCTAGAAAAGTCCGTCACGCAGGGGCTGCGTAAACTAAGCTGATTTCCCTCGTGAAGTTTAGTAATAGATAAATATACATACTGCTAACACAATACAAACGGAAATAAGAAATGTTTCATCCAATTTCAATAACCTGCCGACAGGAAGCGTTAGGTTAGAAATGTAAACAAACGGGTCCCGCCTCACACCGGAAAAAAAACAATTACTGAAATATATCAGAATATAACACATTAATTTTATTGAGAACTATTTACTATATCTAGTACTTTAGTTAATAATAAGTCAGAATAGTTGTTATCTCAATCAATAAAATTTTAGTAGTCCAAAACTTTAAGATGGGGGGGGGGGGGTCACCAGTGCATATTTGCATGTATCTCGTATAATAAAGGTCTCTTGAATACAATTTTTGGTATTTAAACTTCCAATAATGTGATTTATTATGTATCAGAGTATTGTTTACGTAACATTAGTAGAAGTGGCGGTTTGGTGAAAACTGAAAAATGCAAATATCTCGGTTAATATTCATGATAGAGAATAAACGTATATAACAATATTTATAGTAAATTTAATTTGCAATAAGATTGGTTATATACAATATTTCGATCCGATGCATAATAACGGAGATATTTTGAATTTTCGAAAATCCCCCCTTTAAACCCCCCCTCCCTCTGGTCCGATTTCAGCCATTAACGAACTTGATCTGTCTTTTTACATAAAACGCTTAAATATGAAGTTTGGTAAGGATTAAACAAAAATTGCGACCGCTAGAGCGGTAACAGACAAATATATATATATATATATATATATATATATATATATATATATATATATATATATATATATATATATATATATATATATACAGTTTTGAACGGACCTCATTTTCGTCATCTACTAGGTAGGATCGATGGACATTTGAAGAAAAATGTCGAAAATTCCGTCATGAGTACAACCTCAATAGCTGATTTCCCTTCAGGGAAATCTGCTAAAAGGGTGGTAACCTGTAGATAACCCGTCTCGATTAGCCTTAGTTGCAAAAAATGGACGTTAATAAATAATAATAAACCCCAAAAAAAGCCTGTGATTCAATAAACCATGATCTTCCTGTGGAAGTTATACCATTTTGCCATTAGTGGGAAAATCATAAAACTAGTAAAGGATCGGTATGATGTGGCAACTGTTCAAATTAAAATCGGTGATGAATTATCAG